>CM069859.1:97759363-98289363 GCA_036172795.1 Pelodytes ibericus | reverse complement strand
CATCTATATAAGGCATAACAGTCCTCTTCCACTTCCTCTTTCTTTGGTGTGTAGAAAAAAACGGAAGAACGTGAGCCGAAATCCAAGAAGTCAGAAGCAAACATTCAAACGATACAGAAACTGGATAACTGATTCAGGAGCCGTGGAGTCGATTATGCTAGAAGAGACAGAGAAACATCGTGAAAGTAAATTGTTCACCATAAATCTGTATCTCTGAAATAGAGAAACATCATCATGAATAAGGTCATATGTTAGAACATGGGTTCATTATCAAAACTAGGTAACCAATATAACTTGATAAATAATGACAGCATAAAAGAGAGAAAGGATAGTAGATGTAGTAATAGGGAGGGTAATTAAATGAATAAACAAACTGGGTGGGAAATACTCGCCTCCTGTCTTTAATACAATTTAGATTATATCTACACCAAGGTTAGAATAATCCCTAATTTTATGTCAAGACAGGAGGCTTCATATTTGCTATTTTAACGCTGAGCCAATAATGAAGACCCTGCGTGTACCCGGGGACGGAAATAAAAGGTACGAAAGGTCGACTCCCTGGACCAAACTGCTGCCGCCAAGACGTCGGGTAAGGATCCCCCCAAATCCAGAGCCGAAGCTGCCGCTCCCCGAACAGAGTGTGCACCGAAAGATCCATAGATTCTGGCGAGGGATAAAATCCACTTGATCCATCGAGCAATTGTTGGAGCTGATACCGGTCGAAAGGGCCGTACGTAGGAGATCAGAAGTTGGCCAGTGGAAACCGAGCGGAGTGGAGCTGTAAAGGACAAGTAGCAGCGTACGCAATGAGCAACGCATAGTTTGGGTCGGTCTGGAAAATATGGATAAAAAACTGTAGAGGTAGCGGTCTTCATTCGCCACGGACACTACCACCCCCTCGGGTGAGAAGGCGAAGGATGTTTCATCAAACGCACGAACATCCGAAACTCTCCGGAATGATATCAGGCATAAGAGTAATGCCACCTTAGCCGACAGCTGACGCGGTGACAGGAGGTTGTTGTCCGGCCAGGCGTCCAAAAAGGAGAAAACCTGTGACACGTCCAAGAAGGCCGAGTACTTAGAAGAAGGAGGTCTAGATGACCGGATCCCACGTAAGAGACGACAGATAGTCGGGTCTCTACCCACGCTCATACCGTCAATGGGAATATGAGCCGCCGATATAGCTGACCGAAACATATTGATGGTACGGTAGGACTTCCCCTGAGTAAAAAGAGATGCCAAAAAATTCAATATGTGCATCACAGGGGCTGTAAAGAGATTAAGGTGCTGCCCCAAGCACCAGCTACTCCTAGAACCACATGCCCGAGTGTACGATTTTTTGGTACCGGGTGCCCAAGAGTCCCAGAGGAGATTCCGAGCTGCTGTCGATAGGCCCGACATATCCCAGGTACCCCGGAAACCGTCCAGGCCACCAGTTGGAGGTGATCCTGAAGTATTAATGGGTGTGGATTCCCTTGTGGGTCTAATAACAGATCTTGTGATGTTGGGAGTAGAAGGGGGTCTTTGCAAGAAAGTTCCAACAGAAGGGGAAACCAGGGTTGGGTCCGCCAGAGTGGTGAGACTAGCAATACCGTCGCCCTCTGCCGGATCAGCAGATGAAGAACGCGGAGAATCATTGCGAACGGGGGAAAGGCGTATGCTCCCGCCGGGGGCCAGGTTTGGAGAAAGGCATCTACTGCCAGTAACTGCTGATCCGGCATCCAGCTGAAGTAATCTGGTGTTTGATGATTCGTTCTGGACGCAAAGAGATCCAGGTGAACGGGACCTCTGCGCCGGGCTAAGGTGTGGAAAATCCGCGGGAGGAGTTGCCAATCGCTGGTGTCCCTCCAATGTCTGGAGAACCAGTCCGCCACCGTGTTGTCCTTCCCTGGGAGATATTCAGCCCGAATAGAGAGGTGATGTTCCATATAATAATGGTATAGCTCTTTGGTCAGATCTGTCAACAGTTTTGACCGTGAGCCCCCCAGCCGGTTGATATCGCGAACCCAGACACGTTGTCCATTCGTAGGACCAGGGAGCAATGCGTTGAATGCTTCGCGAACGGCGAAGGAGCCCGCGATTAGCTCCAGACAATTTATGTGGAGGTCTCTTTCCTCCAGCCTCCAAGTACCGCCCTTGGTGTCTGACCCGCAAGTCGCGCCCCAACCAAGAAGACTGGAATCCGATTCTAGGATTAAATCGGGGACGCAACCAAAGATGGCGCGGCCCTTCCAGGCTGTCATATGCGTCAACCACCACTGCAGTTCGAGGCGAACCTCGTCCGTGAGACGGAAAGAGTGGTCGTAGGATCCCGCGATGCGAAATTGATGAGTCTTTAGTCTTTGCATTGCGCGATAATAGAGGGGCCTGGGAAGATCGCCTGTATAGGATGCTGATAACAGGCCTATAATGCGTGCCAGGTCCCGAAGAGTCACAGAAAACGTCTGATTTGATTTTTGTATGGTGGGGATTTTGGATTGGGGAAGCCTGAGGACCGCTGTCACCGAATTTACCGTGAACCCCAAAAACTGGATGGATTGGGTAGGAGAGAGTTCCGATTTGTCTATGTTGATTACGAAACCTAACTCCTGAAGAAGATGAATGGTAAGGTATGTGGCTCGGCAAAGGGAGACCCTGTCCTGTGCCATAATGAGGATATCGTCGAGATAGACGATGGATCGAATCCCCCGGGAGTGTAGGAACTCCATTACAGGTTTGAGGAGCTTTGTAAAGCACCAAGGGGCCGAGCTGAGGCCGAAAGGTAGGCACGTGAATTGCCATAATTTTCCCTGCCAGAAGAACTGAAGGAACCTCCTGTGGTCCTGATGGACCGGAACCGTCAGGTAGGCATCCTTGAGGTCCAAACGGCAGAACCAATCTCTTTCCCGAAGCAAATCGCGAAGGAGGTGGATACCCTCCATTTTGAAGTGCCTGTAGGTGACGTAGTAATTGAGTGCGCGCAGGTTGATAACCAGCCGGAATTCCCCTGACTTTTTGCAGACCAAAAACATGTTGCTGACGAACCCGGGTTCCCCGGGAGCAAATTCTATGGCGCCCTTGCCCCTCGGAGCTACAAGTTCCCCGTGGACTAAACAACGGTCGCTGCGCGACATGTGGATCGGGTGTGGGGGAGTGTGTTGTGCAGGTGGAGAGGTGAAGTCTATCAGAAAACCCTTAACAGTTTGAAGGATCCAGGGATCCTGTGTAATACCTGCCTATGTTACATGGAAATATCTTAATCTGCCTGCAATGGGTATATGAGGTAGGGAAGGTTGTAATCTCACCTGACTGGAACTTGGGCTTGAATGAAGATGATCCCCTATTCCTGGTGTTTCCACGGAAGTATAGGTTCCGATAGTTAGATCTATTCTGGAACCGGTAGGAAGATGATTCCTGAAAGCTGGGTCTTGGTGCCGTGAAGGCCGCCCTGCTGGTGGCACGACCTCTCTGCCGACCAGCTCGCTGGGAAAAAACGATCTCTCGAATGAAACATCCTTCTCATGTTGAACTGTGCCTTGTTGAGAGACGTGAAGGTTGACACGTGCTGATTAAAATCTTTTAAGAACTTGTTCCCAAATAGAAGGCCTTTGGCATCGGGGCCCAGTTCTTTAGGGGCCAGGTCAACCAGTTTACTGTCTAATTTAAAAAGTGCCACCTTGCGACGTTCAGTAGAAATTGCCGTGTTGGCGTTGCCCAACAGGCATAAGGACCTCTGCACCCACTCCCTGGCCAGATGGGAATCGATAGACGCTCCAGTAGTGAGAGATTCGTCAGTCATGAGAAATAATTGGGTCAGTGGACCCGAGATATCGAGCATCTTGTCTTGTACTGAACGTAGACCCTGCTCCAAACCCTTACGGGGGTCTTTTCCATTCTTCGTCATGAACGTTACGAATGTAGGGTCGAATTCAGGGGTTTGAGCTACCTTGTCCGGGACAGATGGACGAGGGCATTCAGCTCGTAGACGTTGGCGCACCTCCTTTTCTAGGGGGTGTCTTAGCCAGTAACGTAAGAATTCTGCAATGGGAGGTGGTGGAGACCATTCCGTCGAACGAGGGTGGCGCAAGGTGCGCGGATCGAACAGAGGGAGTCCACAGGCATCTAGGATCTCCACGGGCAAGTCAGGATTGATGACAGGTTCCTTAGCTTGTTGTGTAGCGGGGCGGGTTGGCGACCGAGATGCAGAGGATCCGGGTTTTGCATAGTCATCGAAATATTCGTCCAGGACCTGAAAATCCTCTTTGTGCTCGGAGAGTGGAAGATGAGCCGACGGAGTGACGGTGGGAAAGATGGGTAGCGAGTTGCTTTTGGCTCTCTTGAGCGGTGCCTTGCCCTTACCCGATGGTGTCGGGCCACTGGACCACATCCTTTTTCGGATTTTGGGAGCCTTCTGGGGACTCAGGTGATCTGTCAGAGTCTGAAAGTACCTCCCTATCATCTGGGGATTGGGTACGTTGGGTCTCATGCATGGCTGCCAATGCGGAGGGGAGGGAATCCGCCAAGGCAGTTAGTAACCATTCCTGGAACCCAGGTGGCATGGTCTGTTGATTCTGGTCACTCATAGTTTAATGAAGGTCAGACACGTCTGTGGGTGACATAAAGAAAGAAGAAAGCCGTTGTGGCGTGGGTGCTACCAGTAGGTACACAAATCTGGTTTACCATAACAATTATGTGTTCATTTGGTATTGTGGTAAGGACCAGTCAAGGACCAGAGCAATAATAAACGGGGGTCACCCGATAGGCGTGCAGGGGGTCACCCAGTCAGCCCATATGAAATCAAGGCTACGAAAGCCGTCCTATATAATGATACCCGAAAGGGATAAGAGGGGGTCACCCTTAATAACAAATAAACATGTACACAGAGTGCACTGTATATTTTGGTTTCAGTACAGGAAACCTAAGAGGGGGTCACCCTTTAAATGAACGATAAGTGTGTGTATTAGTGCACACTAGGTTCTTTTTAGATTAAATAAAGATATAGATTGAAATTGTTCCGTTTCTGAATAGAGGGGTTCAACCTCAGGGGGGTGCCTCTTGGCAGAGTGACAAGGGTTAGTGGGTTTAGTTTGACTTGGTGGGTGTAGTTGTATAAAGGGAGGAGGGGGTCACCCTCTATGAGCCTTTATTCATACAGCAATAGGAATGAAAAATTAAAGTATTGAAAAAAACAAGCAACCTTCTTTCCTGGAGGCTCCGTAGGAGTGAGAGTTTCTGAGCGGTGAGGGAAAAGACCTGTAAGCAGACACGTGCATGCCGACAGAGAGAACGAGGTGAGAGCAAGTCCTCTCCGTGTCTTGTGGAGACACGTGCACGGGGAGTGTGACAGGCAACGCAGACCATGTGTAGGAGAAAAAAAGAGACGTCGCTAGTCAGTTGATTCACGGAGACTAGCTAATGAAGGTTACACAAATATGCTTAACTAAGATTAGATAAATAGGGATGAATAGAGAATTAGCCAATGTGATAAATGGAAAAGGAATCAGAATGTAAAAAATATACATGTACCAGAAACTGTGTGATTAAGTACTACAAGTCCCTGTTAAATATAATAAACACTTAAAACAATAGCTATATGGTGATGACATCAAATAAGCAAGAAAGCATACAATCACAATAAATATCAGAGATAAAGAACTCTTATCTGGATAGTGCTCACCTGGAGGTTTTTCAAGCAGCAAAGAAAGAGGAAGTGGAAGAGGACTGTTATGCCTTATATAGATGTGTTACTGTATCCTGATTTGGTTGAATTTTTCTTTATTCTGTTAACTGCTTTGCTGCTGGAGGTTTATCAGTAAAGAAGGAAATGCAAATATGAAGCCTCCTGTCTTGACATAAAATTAAAGCTAATCAGACCTAAAGCTAATTAGTTATTTTTTTAGACCAATTCTTTTTAGGATGGCATAAAAAGATAAACCACCAATAGCTCTGTGTATCACAACTGCAGAAATGCTAACCTTTTACAGTGCTTGAGAATATAAAAAGAGAAATCTTGTTGAAACCACTCCCCCAAAAAATATACTGCCTACAAAAACATTGCTTCCTTTCCCCACTAAAAAAAAAAAAAGCATATTTGCTGAGAAAAGCTGATTGTTGAGAGCCAATACTCACCTCCAGAGTGCTGTATTCTCCCCAGCCATTTAGCCTTTCTTACAGTATCACAGCTGGTACTTAATTGGACTCCGTTACCTAGATATTACTTATACTGTGAATGTAAAAACTATATATTGTTTTGGAAGAAGTGCAAGCAAATTGGGCCACAGGTGACATCACAGACAGGACACTGAAGCAGAGTGGAGTTTAGGCTAATCGGGATATCCCCTCCAGTATGTGACCACAGTGAGGCTCACCATGCAGTCAGGTGCCGCTGTTGATGGATTTCCACCTTGCAGATACAAACATCAGGAATTGAGTAGACTACAAGCTCAGTGGCTGCAAGAATATTGGCAAAGTCCTGCACTAGTCCAAAAATAGGCTTTATTGTAGAAAAAACGAAAACATCAAAAACAGCAGACAACATCTCATGTGTTCCACCTAAACGGGTTTAATTACGGCACTTATATTTTGCTCAATTCCTGATGTGTTTAGATGGGAGACATCATAGAGACATTTGGGTTTTTTATTGTTATCTTTTTTTTTTTTGGCCAACACAATGTATAATCATTTTTTATTCTCTACATTCACTCTATATAGACATTATTTAGCTGACAGAGTTCCTTTTTTTTAAAAATAACAATTGATTTTAAATGTGAAGCAATCGGCTGGAGTTGCTCTACAACCAATTAATATGATTTATATGTGACATGTTCATGCTTTTTCATAGAGAAAGAAATAACACACAGCAATGAGGATATTGGATACATAAAGTACATTAGGTGTATCATATTAAGCCAGTCTCTACAGACTAGAACTCCCTCTAATACAATTTTCAAGATAAGATCAATAGAAAGATGTTTTTGAAAAATGCACATGTTTTGGGGCTGCATCAGCATGTTGAATATTTAGACAATTACTATAATTTCTGCACTTGTGCATCTAAAATAAAACAAACTCTTACAGGTGTCCGAGGCAAAGGAGAAGATCTTGGTGCAGAAAATATCACGTAATCGGTAATAACATGGTATTGATGGCAGATTTTAGGGTTCTATATGTTTTTTTGTGGTTTTCCATTTCTAAGTACTTTTTGCTATGGGCCATGCTGCAAAAACAAAATGGTGAGCATTTTTTATTCTAGTTTTAAGTGATGTATGTAAAAAAAAAAAAAATATGGTCCATTTCAGTATTGACTTCCATATGTTTATACTTTTTCAGAATATCTGTTCCTCTTTCCAGTCTTACCTTGAAGCAGGTATTATGTTTTTTGGGTTTAATAATTGACTTTATTGTACTTGAAATAGCTGACTTTTTTTTTTATATTTTCACAGCTATGCTCTATTTTTGTGTGTGTAAATATATGTAAGTAAAACTATTAATTTGCACAAGCATAGAATTTGAAGATTTACTCTTAAATGCATTAGCTACCATTGCTTTGAGTTTGTAATACTGCAATGTAATGTACTGCCCCTACAGCTAGGTATTATGGTCCGCCCCTCCCTCCCCCCAAGTCTAAGCTGCTAACCATTTTTCTACAAGTGCATTTCTTCCAGCTCCGCTAAGGAAATTCCATTTTGATTTTGTGATTGACTGTTGGCAGCAGCTATTTAAGTTTTATTTTAAAACTTTGTCCTGAGGAGGATAAAATTCACATACAAACTGAAAGTTTTACCTAGTGAATACAGGTGGAGTAGCCCGTATCCAAAATGCTTGGGACCAGAAGTATTTTGGATAATTTCGTATAACTGATCATTTTCATCAATAAGATGCATTAACCCCTTTGTGACGCATGGTACTTGCATCCCGGACGACGCAAGCACCAAAACGTCACATTTTGTTCCTGGTAGCCATATGGCAGAGACCCGACCAGGGTCTTAATAGACCCTGTGGGTCCCTGCCAAAAGATCGCAATACCTGCGGTGACGTGACGTGTGATGTCATGGAGGCGTGCCCGAACCCGGAAGTTCAGGCACAGCACGATTTTAAGTAAAATGTAGACGGTGCAGACTGAGGCCATTCAAAGTTGCCTCATCTGACTGGTAGGATCCCAGTGCAAGTCCCCTGGGAGCCGCGATGAGCTGTTAAACGCTGGACTTACTATGCCATCCTAGCGTCTTTTAGGTACTCTAAAATCAGGACGGCATAGTGCGTCTTAGCGTCAGGAAGGGGTTAAAGCCTCTCAGCACTCATGAAATACAGTAACAGTAATTTAGGTTGAAAAAAGACACAAGTCCATTAAGTTCAACCCTCCTACCAAACATTCCCGCTTTTGAGCCAAAAGAATCCAAAAAAAACCTACGGAAGCTTTCGATTTTTCCTCAACAGGGGGAAAACTTCCATCTTGATTCCAGAGGGCAATCAGATTTCTCCATGGATCAAGAAGCTCTATTATTAATGCTTATAACCCTGTATGTTCTGTTTTTTCTGTATTACCTTACCTAATTTTGTGTCATCAGCAAACACTTGAGACATGGCTCTCAACAGAACTTGGGAGATCATTAATAAACAAATGAAAAAGAAGACCTTAAACAGACCTTGAGATACTCTGCTCAATACCCTGGTCCAATCTGAGGATTTTCCATTTACAACAACTCTCTAGATTCTATCTTTTAACCAGTTTCCAATCCAAATGCATACATTTGCCCCCAAACCTGTTTCTCTCAATTTGTAGAGAAACATTTTGTGTGAAACTATAGCAAATGCTTTAGCTTTAGATCACATCAACTGCCACACCTAGATCTATATTTTTACTGACTTCTTCATAGAATGTTGTTAAGTTTGCTGGACAAGACCTGTCTTTCACAAAACCATGTTGACTTTTACTAATTATATTCTGATTCAAGATGTATTCTTGAGTGTATACCTTTAGCAATCCTTCAAATAAGGTCCCGACTGCATATGTTACTGGCCTATAATTACCCAGCAGAGATTTTGATCCCTTTTTGAAATATTGCAATGACATCCACCTTTCTCCAGTCTGTTGGCACTATACCTGAACTGAAAGAATCCCTAAAGATCAAAAATATTGCTCTGGCCAGAATTATGCTTAACTCTCTAAGGACCCTTGGGTGTATACCATCTGGCCCTTGGGCCTTGCCTATCTTAACAGAGGTTAATTACTTAAGAACCTGTGTCAGTCAATCCCATGTTTGTGGTGATTGTCCTGTAACTTCCGGTAGCAGGGGCTCATCGATAGGTTCTTCCTTAGTATAAACAGAAGAAAAAACAGAATTTGTCACTCAATATGCCAGCATTTAACCCCTCTATATGCCAGAATTTGTCACTCAATATGCTAGCATTTAACCTCTCATTATGCCAGCATTTAACCCCTCAATAGGCCAGCATTTAGCCACTCAATATGGCAGAATTTGTCACTCAATATTCCAGGACATAACGTCACATCCGGTCGGATTGATTTTTTTTTTTCGGCTGCCAGAAAAAAAAAAGTTCAGCAGCACGATGTGCTGCGGGGGGATGCCGGCAGCACGGGTGTCACCCCTGCTGGGGATGTCAACCGGTGCGGTTCGCACCCCCCTCGCGACGCCATTGCATGGGGATGCTATAGGCTCATGCCACTTAATGAATTCAGACAGCGCATCTCAAAGCATGTATTGAGCCTTGGCAGTGACCATGGTAACTGGTGGCACCAAGAGGCTAGTGTTTTCATATGGGAAGATTTTTCAAACACTACAGCCTTATAAAAAGCTTAGGTACAGCTGGACACCGGCTTCTTATATGGATAAAAGAGCACCATGCTTTAAAATTGTACATGGATGTGTCTGTGTAGATTTTCATGCAAAATAACTTAACTACAAACAAGGCTGGATGCTTTAGGTATTTAATGTGTGTGTACATGTTTTCCCTGTATAATTCATTCTTGGTTTCTCTTCGGTGTAATTTTGGCTATAAACTGTTACACTCTCAGTGCACACTTTCACTGTACTGATATTTGCATTGAGACTAAATATAGCAATACTCTAATGCCAGTTATCATTGCATTAGTGTCACAATTAATTTCTCAAGCTATATCAGTCCTTTTTTTCCTTTGCCATATTTCTCCCACAACCCTTCTTGGCTTTATTCTTTTGGTAACAAGTTATTTGTAGAATTTCAGCACCCATAAAACACCTGTATAGAATAGCATCTTTCTATACACAGTTCTGCCAATTTCTTTTTAAAAAAATATTTTTTCAGCAGCACCTTCTCATCTTATATGCGTGACTTTGCCTCCAGTTACTGTTATGCTTTCACACTTTCAGACTAGCAGTTACAAGACCCATCTTTTCTCTGAAAGTGATGGAGTACCTTCTACCGATCAAAGCGAAAAGAGTTGGATCCTTAATTTTCAGAAGAAGTCTCGAACTAGGTCTGCAGACTACAGCCGTAGAAAAAGAAGAATTAAAAGTAGACTTAAAGGTACTGAAGGCCTCTTCGCTTTATCAAATTACAGAGAGGATTAGCAAATTCTAGGTTGTAATGCAATTTTATTCTGCGTTCATTAACACCCAACTAGTGGGATATTAACAGGCATTTTTGATTTAATGCCTGCTGCTAACAAGGTTAATGGGTTACCGTTTAATCTAATTTTTTCTCCCTGTCAGTTTTACGCAACAAAATACACAATTTAAACAGGCGCTATGTGGAGAAGCCAGTAGAAATGTTCAAGTCGGAAAGCACACGGTTAATTGCTTCCTGACTTAAATGCTTCTCCACATGTGCATTATTATCGGAAGAAGTAGAAGATAACACAATTAAATAGTGAAGCGCTGTTCAGAGACCCAATGCCGACTTCTCCTCTGCAGAATTTGGATGGAGCAGATCAGTGATCAGGAGTGAACCTGGCCACGTGCCACAACTAAGGGCTCAGTGTGCCAGAGGTTTGCCATTGCTGTTCTATGTAGTTGGAAGATAGGATGAGAGGTCTATACTGATCTTGAAGTAAAAACTCCAGGTTAGACCCAAAAAAGAATCATACACAATGGTGCAGATAGCTTCACCAATTTTGGATTTGTTAAATGTGCACTTCTACCAATGGGGATATCTGTTGGTAGAAGCACATGGTTTCACCCAGGACTTATTTTAATAACACTATATGTAAATAAAATATTAACTTTATCTAGGTTCCAGCAGAGATCAGCAACACCCTGCATCCTTCTCTCAGGGAAAGGTGCCATCCATAAAGTAATAATCCACCTATATGTTAAAAAAAACACACGGAACTAGCTCTTTCCAGGAAGAAGGTTCTAATTCAGTCTTCTACGGTAATGACAAATTAGTTGATCCTGATGGGAAACACCCAAAGTTATTAAAAGGGCTTAGTGTTTTACTAGCAAAATTGTTAACAGATTTGTTTAACCTATCACTATTGGAGTAGTCCCTGCAGATTAGAAATTACCAAATGTTGTGCCTATTCACAAGAAAGAAAGTTGAGAAGAGTCTGTCAACTATAGACCAGAAAGCCTTACATCAGTCCTAGTGGAAGTAATGAAAACCATATTAAACGATAGGATTGTTGCACATCTAATATCACATGGATTTCAAGATCAGAAAATGCATGGATTTTCTTCAAGGAGATCATGCCAAACTAATGTTATTGATTTATTTGGGTGACCTTTATGGCATTAGATCAAGGTTATGCAGTAGACATGACTTGATTTTGACCTTTTGACACTGTCCTTTGACACACAGAATCCAGAAATGGCAAACTTAATAAAGTATATTCGAAGCAAGGTCAAGTTACCAATGTAGTGCATACGGGATCTGTACTTGGACTCATTCTCTTTAATATTTTTTTTTGTAATATTGCATAAGGTCTTGTTGGTTAGACATGTCTTTTTGATGACACAAAGATTTACAGCAGGCTAGATGTCCCTTAAGAGATGAGCCAAATGGCAAATGATTTAGCTCAACTAGAAAAAAAGTGCATAATAAAAACCCAAGGGCAGAATATAGAATATTTGATGCAGTCTTATCCTGAACTTCTTAGAAAAGGATTTAGAGGCAAATATTTCAGCGGGCTTAAATTAAAAAAAAAAAAAAAAAGGCAAACACTGTAGTAGAGCAACAGAAAATGCTAACAGAATGCTTCATTTTATAGGGAACGGTATTGGCAGTGGAAAATGCTCATGGCTTTGTACTGCACACTACTGAGACCTCTCTTGGGAGTATTGTACACAGTACTTTTTAGACCGTATCTCCAGAAAAATAGATACAATGAAGAGTGTTTAGAGAAGGACTACTAAACTGTTTCATGGATTGGAGGATGAATTTACAAGGAAAGGTTAAAGGATCTTAACCTGTATATTTTGGAAGAAAGCTAAAACAGAGTGAATGTGATAGACACATTTTCAAATATAGAGGGAAGAAAAAAATCTGGAATGAGGATGGAGATGGAAGGTGAATAAGAGTGGTACAGGGCAGAGTACATCTTATTGGCATTGATCATGTAATTGTTTGTTTTTACCAGTCTCGTAGACCTTCTAATCTCCCTATAACTCTGAGTAGAAGCATAGAAAACATTTTTATCTATAAGCTCTATCCGAAAACGTGTTTATTTAATTGCATTTTTTTTTTTTTTTAAAAAGGCACCCATGATATCCGTAAAGTGGGCAGTAGAAAATGTTTTAAAGACCATATTTTACTAATGCTATTCTCATCTTGTGTCTTAGGGTGTACTGTGGGGTGTTTATCATACAATTGATGGCTACTGATAGGGTTTGGAATATAATAACACTAATACATTTCTGCATGTATCCCTTTCTTTTAGTTTTACCGCTATCATCTGAAAGTAATGGTGAAGAAAACCAACCAGAAAGCAGCGTATGTTTTGTTTCTTCTCATACTGTTTCTTTTAAAAGGTTAATGCTTGAGTAGACATGACAAAAATTAACTTTATTGGTAGAGGAATTAAAGTGAAAATAAGTTAAAATAATAAGAACCAGCAGGATGTCACTGTTTGTGTACCATTTACAGCTGTAGAACAACATTATTTTTTGGTGGTAAAGCTTTTGGGATTAGATGGACACAGAAATTTGATATCATTTGCTATAGAATTGGCTTGGGATCCACAGAGACATAACTTGGAAGGCAGATCGCGTTTCTGGCTCCATGGGGCACCCATAACAGTATCTGGTTTACCTGTACTTTTTTTGTGTGTGTGTTCAATAATATACCACATTCACAGAATATGAGATCACAACCCATCTCCTTTTCCAAATGCTTACTTTACTGGAGATTGAAATACTAAATACACCTTTAGTTTATAATACCCTTGTCTTGAAAATAGACTAAGGGTTTTATTTATGGAAGTGGGAATTTACAAGGGAATTTCTTAAGGTTAGAGTAATAACGTAATTCACATCAATATCAGTTTGTGAGATTTGGTCCTAACTGCATATCCATCCCGACTAGGTTGATGAGAAGTTCTATTTTAGAAGTATGACGATGAAGAATTTATTTTATGGTTGCATTAATACTAGACTTCCCTTGAAGTAGATATTGGCTCACACCAATTTGGCCAGAACATGTTGTTCTAATCTATCACATGATTTTAAAGACTGGTGTGTTCCTCAGTGTATTCATGACTTTTTTTTATTTATTTTTTTTATCAGTTCTTCTACTTGCACTACTTGCTATGTTCCTTTTAGCTACAGCCACCTACCTGTGTTTTTTGCATGGTCTACTGCTGGAAATGTCAAATCTGCATCTTGTTCATGAATGAAACAGCCCACCTAATAGAGTAGTTTGTGCAACATATGACCATGTCATATTTCTTCTAACTGACACACGTGGTGTATTTAGTACAATGCTTTCCTGTGTCCATGCTTCTAGTATGCTATGTTTCCTCTTCTCTTTTAGGCTAGTCGAGTATTTACTTCGCTCAAAAAACGACCAAGAGTTGATGGAGGCAAAGCAAAGAGCTTGTCATCTACCGAATTAAATCTCCCTGGGATTTCAGCTCTCCTGACACCAGGAGACTCTCATTTACAAAACACAAGTATGTCTTGCTCTTTGTCCTGTGACAAGAGTTTAAATAATTTTTAGTGCATCTAAGAGCTAAAGTTTTTTTATTTATTTAAATGCCTAATAAAAAATATAAAATATATATATATATATATATATATATAATATATACTTATAAAATATAACCCTTGAATCACTGCTTCAGTTTACTACCATGGTGGCTTCATTTAAACTTAATGTGTAATCCAATCCAACTATGTATTTTGTGTGTTTTTTTCTTTTTCTTTTTATACCTTCATATAATTTTACTATCATAAGTGTCTTTTTCAGCCATTTTAAACCTTTCTGACTTTGATGAAAATGATAGAATGGACCCTCTAGAAGAGACATCCTCTCTAGAAAGTCCTAGACGTGTGGAAGTTGCTGCTAAGGTAATTAATTAAATTTCACATTGTTTTTCCTTTAATGTCACCATATCAGACTTTAGTTTATTTACATATATGTTGCAAGCGTGTGTTATTCATTCTCTCACACATGGTCACCATCAGAAATTTCAGGGCCCCTTACTGAAAACAAATGTGTGGGCCCTCCATATCTCTCTCTCACCCCTACCCTCCCAAATTCATTTCTCCCAGGACTTTGTATATCATGCCAATGATTTAAATACACCCCAGGACATGCCCATCACTCGTACTGCACATCCAGAATTTGCTGCTGCCCCCCTGGAGATGCCTCATTACCCACATTACACATCCAAGACCTACTCCATTAATATTCCACAGCCAGTTTTTCCATTAATGGTACATATCAATTAATATGCCACTTTATGCCCATAAATATGCCACAGCCAGTATGCTCATTAATATTCCACAGCCTCTCCCCTTCCTCATCCTGCTTCTTACTCACCGGAAGAAGCGGCATGGGAAAGTGTCGGTGCATTGCACAGACACCATGCTGCCTTCTCGCACAGACACCATGCTGCCTTCTCGCACAGACACCATGCTGCCTTCTCGCACAGACACCATGCTGCCTTCTCGCACAGACACCATGCTGCCTTCTCGCACAGACACCATGCTGGTGAGGGAAGATCTTTTGATCTCCCCAGCCATCATCTCTGCCAGCACGTGTTTTTTTTTTTTTTTTCCTTCATTTAAAAAAAACATTTTTTTCTTAGGGCCAGTGACCAGTATATCACAAAATTATACTTTCAAATGTGAAGTATAAATTATTTTTCTGCGTGTACATCCTCCCATGTGTGTTATTTTCTCTAACATGGCATAATGAAAACATTGAATCATCTAAGAGGTATTGGTTTGACCCTATGTGCCAATCCTGTAACCTTCCATTTTTTGAGTTTGAACAGTTCATCTTATTTACCAGATGTCTCTTATTTTTGCTTCAGACTCTAAGTCCTCTTAATGTCAGTGGAGAAATCAAAGGCCCTGCAGGTATGAAAAAAAACTTCATTTTGTCCCCCCTCCAAGCTCCATGTGTAAGTATAAGTGCTCATCTCCCTTTCTTTATCATGGATGACATGCACTTAAAGGCCCAATGTGCTCATACATGCGGTGTGTGCATATCGGACTTATGTTTAAAGTATTCTATAACACACATATATTCATAGTTCTATGACGTACACATAAACTATATTTATTGTTATTAATATGTAATAAAATGTTTATTTTTTTTTTTAAACAATGTCCTTGGTTGCACTGTTCAAAAATGTAATTCTGAAAAAAGATTGAAGACTAGGATTAACCTGAATATATCTTACTCTAACTCCTGAATGGTTGCTTTAGGGACAAGTAATAAGACCTGTTGTATTTATTTCGTCTTGGAGACTCTGGTCAAATTCTGAGAGCTGAGTGAGAGGGTCTGTAGAAGCTGCAAACCTATTGTTTGTTAGTAAATTAAGCTTCTTCAAGATATAAGTTTACCCACACTTCTGGGATGCCTTAGTGCTGGCAAGTGGACAGCCTCCGCCAAAGGATACAGAGGTGTAGGGATGTAAAACGTTTCTTCTGGGTGACTAGAGGAGATGAAATAATAATTTTCCAGAGATCCTCAAAAAGTTTATAATGCAATTTACTTGTCCACTTTTTGTTAATAGGCCTTTCTCATCCTCATTTGGGATATCAATAATTCATATTTTAGGGCTTCTTGATCCTGTATATTATTATTCTGTCTGAATTGCATGAAATTTGGTACAGCTGTTCTATTTTGCAAATTTTGGTACTGGACGTTGGAAAGTGTTCATATAAAACATTTGGTCGTTATTTGTCTGGAAGAGGGAACCCATGGGGTGGCATACAACCTGCTTGGGGACCCCTTTCTTAAAGCATGCTGACAGCAGCACTGGCCTGGAAAATCAAAATATCTCCCCTTTCTGTGGCGAGAAGGCAGCTGGATGTCTGTGCGCTATCCAGATGCACAGACAACCTCCCGTGCATCCTGTCCCTCGCTATCCCTGTGCATTTTCTGAGGTCTAGTGACATGCGGGTGCTCAGCCTCCAGACACATACGAGAGGAAGGATGTCTGGACAGTGCACAGACATTCAGCTGTCCACCAGTAGACACCAAGAAAGTCTTGTGGATGCAGTGTGGGGTGCTGGCTGGGGTAAGTTTGGGGTGAGGGGACATGTTCTGGGTGTACAATGTGGTGATATGGCAAGGGATTTGGGGACAATAATTAAAGGAGTAAAGGAGAAATGGAGGGTGTGGGCTCCAGACCATTGTAAGGGACCACAAAATTTCTGGCGGCGCTGCTAAGGAATCGTCCATGAATATGTTTAACCCCTTGCCGACACAGGACGTGCTAGGTCCGTCCTGTGTGGCGAGGCATTAGTGCCACAGGACAGACCTAGTCCGTCCTGTGTCAAATAGAGCACTGAAAGCAGATTTTTTTTTTTCTGCTTTCAGTGCTCAGACGGTATTGCAACGATGCTTCCATATGGAAGCATCGTGCAATGCTGAAAAAAATGCCCGTCTGCATTTCGATCGCTCCGGAGAGCGATTGAAATGCTGGTTTTAAAGGCGCAGTGCCTTTAAAATGACGGGTATGTAAAAAGAGCATAGGAAGTGAATTAAATCGCTTCCTATGCTCTGTAAGTGTTGCTGATTGCCTCGCAGGTCGAGGCAAACGGCAACACAAAAGAAAAAGCACGATCTTGGTCACTCTGTTGCCCTTGGAAGGGCAGCGCCAACTTGGTCAGAGCACAGGAGGCAGGAAGTAGCTGCTTCCTGTGCTCTTCAAGTAGTCACACGATTGCCTCATCACAGAGGCAATCTGTGACTGCCAGGCAGACAAACAGGCAGTGGGGATGCTCTGATGAGCATCCCCAATGCCTGGTCAGGTCAATATTGATCTGACCACTTAGGTTCTGCCTACCTCTTCTCACATTTTTTTAGTGAGGGAGAGAGACAGATCAAAGTAATAAAAGTAAGTTAAAGTCAAAAAAATAAATACACAACACACTAATAATAAAACAATTAAAAAAATTTTTTTAAAGCAATTCCCTGCCATTGATCTTGCGTAATCTTGCCATTTATTATAGTACCACAAAGGCTCTTCTAAGAGTTATTAACCCCTTCCTTACCGTCAATCACTGCTTATGCAATGATATTGACTCAAAAGCAATTTTTATCTGTCTGCATTTTTTTTTTTTACACACACCCGCTAGGGAGGTCATGTGTAAAGTAAAAATATTTTAATATTTTTTTAAGCTGTCTGAGCTCATAGCGATCATTAATAGCAAATTAGTGGCAAAGGCGGTTTGGTGATTGCTCAAATGAGCATCACCATTCGCCCTGGTCAGATCAATATTTGTGAATATTGATCCGACCAATTTTGATATGCTTCCCTCTCCTCATTTACATTTTTGTGATGGAAATAGATCAGTATTAATTTTATAAAAATGTTTTTATATCACTATCAGGTTTTATGAAAGCCATTCATTGTGTATTAACCCCTTCCCTGCCATTCATCACTGTATAAGCAGTAGTCTTGCCCAGCAACAGTATGTTTTGCTGTCTGCACTTTTTTATTTATTAATTTCTTTGAACTAGATAGTCTCTTCTAAGAGCTATTAACCCCTTCTTTGCTGTAGAACACTGCTTAGGCACTGATTCTGAGGCCACGGACTCGGGGTTCGATTTTGACCCTGGTCAGCTTCCTGTCGGTGGCTGCTGAGCCCTTGCCACAAGGAATCATGGGTGTCTACTTTTAAAGAAATCTATGGTTTGGTGAGCACAAAAAAGCACAAAAACATAAAACGTGCAATTTCTGAACTCAGGACAAATATTAGAAACTATTTAGCAGTGTTTTTGTTATTGTCTCGTGTAGATGAGTATACGATGTTTCAAATAAGTCAGAAAAAAAATTATTTTTTTGCCATATTTTATTATTTTTTTTATATCAAATGATATGCTATTATTAAAATAATGGTATAAAAACAAAGCCCTTATGATGATAAAAATGTATATTTAGTTTGTGTGGGTACACTAAATGAGACAGAAATAAATTACAGCAAAACACAAACACTTCAGAAATGTTAAAGACCATGTCACCAAGCGACGGACCGGCCAAAAAAGTTGTCACTAAGGGGTTAAGCTTTAGGAGCCCTAAACGACTATGGGAACATGTTATGGCAGAATTTCTGTTTCAAACTATTGATTCTGTTAACCCCTTTAACGTCCCCAAGGACAAAAACACCAAAAATACACCCCCTGTCATAGCAACGTGTCCTAACCCATAAAGTCAGGCAAACTGCGTTAAATGAAACTGGATCTCTCTTTGAACATTGGCTACATTTAGCCTGTCCGGATGAGGCCACTGAAATGTAACAGGATCCCAGCATAAAATGGTGTGATGAGCTGCACTGCTGTTTGCAGGATTCACTATGCCGTCTGAAAGATCATTTGGACGATCTATTTGAGAATGGCATAGCATGCCCTTATGAGCGAAGGGTTTAATTTCCATATTTTCTTAGATTACCTACTATTCACCATACTGTATTTTCCTGAATTTATTGGCTGCACCTTTTTTTTATTTTTTTTTATTTTATTTTTTCCGCCCAATTTAAATTCCTCCATTATGGGTGTTTAAGTTTAGCAAACGCAGACCTCAGTCAGAAGTGTCCTAGGTGGAACCCAATGCGGTGCCTGAATGGCATCCAGGGAGCACCAAATCTTTAAAACGGAATCCAAAGAATCCTATCACAATCCCGCTAAGGGTGATATGTGATTTTGTGAACTATGAGTATCGAACAATATCAGGGCTTGCTTGTACTTTGGTTCCTCCCTTACTTAATCAGTGATACCTTCTAAACCAAACAACAAGGGATAGTGTATATAGCAGATAGGAAGTTAAAACATGGCCATTTTCTTGTTCAAGATTGTTGGCATTGCTCCATCTGTAAGTCCTTGCGTATAAATTTGCCAAAATGTTTGATTTCTCTCATGCAGAAACTTGTATTGTAGCTACATTGTTTTTTTCCCTCCATTCTTTTGAAGGCCTGAAAAGGAAAAGATTAAACTCTGCAACCAATGAAGAAAGTTCAACCTCTGTTTTGAAGCCAAGAAAACTTTTCAACTCAAGTGAGGAGGCTTATGTGTGTATGTGTTGCATTAAAAACATAAACAATTGGGGAGCTGTTCATAGTGTATTTATAAAACTTCAGTGACTGCTCCAGATTTCTATGGATATGTCTAATGCAACTATGTTACCAGTGTTTACAATAGGCATTTTGGCATTTGCATTTCCTGTGCTCCTCTTCTAGCTGTAGAGAACTCAGATCTGGCAGATGACGTTTTTGAGACTGACCCTCATGAGAAGGACCTTGGAGAGGCCAGTGTGATTTCAGCATTTGAAACCTTTGCAAAGGATCTAAAGAAGAAGTTTGTGGTAAAATTGTTACAATTGTGTACATATATTAAGAAGAGTGCTGGAACATCCTTATAAAGTGCAAGCTATTGTACATCATTTTTGTCATGCGCACATATTTCATATTCATACTTATTTCTTTTAAACTTAATGATGAACCCTACAGTTTATTGTAAGGTGAATCGGGTGATGATTATTCATTTTAAAAAGGTCTCCATATATGACCACCTATAAAACAATAATTTTTTTATAAAACAAACAAATAATGGGCTTGGCAGTACAAGATACAGTCTTCCCAGTAGCACATGTGGAATGATCTATTTTTATGTAGAAAGAAGAAAAACCAGCAACAGTGTTGCTCCTAATCACCACACTAATAATGACCTTGCTGTAGGTTCAGAATAGTTTGATATGTTGTGGAGTGTTCTTTCTTTTTATTTGTGTTGCACATAGACATATCGGATGAATTGCATGCTGAGCCATGAAAGCCTCGATGTCAATCTACCAATACACAAAACAAAAAGAAAATATTGAGACGCTTAATTTAAAAACAAAAGCATTCTTCTCACTAAAGGCAGATTTTTTTTTTTTTTACCAGCCTAAAATCTTTAAATATTCTATTGCTGCTTTTGAAGCATTTGTTTGGTTGTGAATTGCACATTTTAACGGTTCCTACTGTAAAACTATTTTTTCTCAATGATTTTTTTTTTTATGTTTCCTTTCCTCCCTTGAGCATAGACAGAGCAGTAAAACAAAATTTCTTCCCATGGGACTAGTGAAGAAAATCATGATTTGCCTTACTTCCCAACTGTTCTGTCATATGTTAAGAACTCTGGTCAGCAAAAAGGACTGCATTCATTTGTGTACATGCGCTCTCTGTGCTCTGCACTGAAACCATGCTTTTCTTGACTATAGCATAACATTTTGGGTGCCGACATAGCAAAATAACTAACAAATTATCGCAAAAAATGCAAAATTGTACCGTTGAAATATAGGAAATTAATGATTTTGCTCATTGCAGTTTTGATTGTCTCTTTAAAAGACACATTTTCTTTGTGTCAATCTTTAGTATACTTTATTGGTAACCCTACCTCTCCATGGTGAGACTTTGTTTTACAGTGAACATGGTTTGCCTGAAAGGTGGGTTGAGTAGAAATGTAATCTACTTTTCTATAAACATCATTTTTACTATATGTGAACCTAGTATTGATTATTTTATTTTTTTACTAGATGACCCCAATACACTGTTAATTTCAGGCTCCTTTTCCCTGCTCTTAAGTAACTTCTTCCTAATTTAAAAAAAAATTTAGTCTAGGTACCAGAGAATGGAATTCCGAGCTCAGAATGCATTGACATCCTGCCATCAGCAGGTGTCAACCTTGTTGGACAGTATCCATCAATGCAGGTAACTATACATTAAGACCCATGTGAAGGGCATTGGTGCTTCAATGAACGTCTACCATTTGAATTGATTACTCAATGTGTAAGAGCCCCAGATCAGCCTCTCTTTGATCTCATTGCTTTTCTATGTATTTTATGACCATGTATTTCAAGCATTCCCCTCTTCCCGAAATATTCAGTCCTGTTAATAGCAGGGCCAGGAGGAGAGGCAAGTATTCATAGTTACTCACCTGTACATTTGTTAGGACAATGTATACGAAGATTGAAATTCGTTTCTCTTCAAAATGTTATATTTTGTTTTTGTTTTTTTGTGTCTTTCTTTTATTTTGCTTTCCAGATTGCACAAATTGAATCATTTTCAAAAGGTTGTTGTCCAGGAACTTTCCAGTTTGGAGACAGAAGCACAATCTCTGAAAGAACTAGAGACCGAGACACTGGTGAGTTTAGTTTGTTGAATCACGTTCATGGACATATTTTAACAGCTGCAGGATTGTGCATGTATGGAGTCAAAAATTCCTACATAAATGCCTAATTTTATATCCTATGTATTATATAAATTTGTGCTGTACTGTTTCTTATAGATATAATTTGGTTTGTGTATAAAAGCAAATGTTTTAAGTAGACTGGACAGCTTAAATTCTTGCAAGTCTCATTCTATATAGTAACCTATGATGCCATGTTAAAATATAAAGTTTTCCAAACTCATTCTGAATGCCTAAATATTATTTATTTATTTTTTGCAAATTAGTGGAATCATTCCACTATGTTGGTAGTGTTCTTTAACAGTATGCCAGTGATGAAACTAAATAAGCTATACACTAGTTGTGCAGTTTATTAAAGAGAAGTTAGAAATGTAAGAAAGTAGGATGTTTTTTAATGCTATATGAAAGTAATTGAGCGGTACAGTTAGGAGCTTAACTCTGCAGTAAAACCCCGGTGAGAACTTTTTTGTAGGCCCTTCTCCAGTGGATAGTTTGGCACTCCAAGTGTGAGGACTGCAGCCATATGTTGACTGACCATTATAGGCAATGTAGTGCTATAGCTAATCTTGTATACTGCTTTTCCTGTGATGTTCAGCTTGGCAATGAAACAGCGAAGTATTGTGGGAAGTACAAATTTTATACAGAAAATTATCTGTGCTGCAGGATCAAGATATATATCTTAGATAAAATACATGTAAAGCAAAAGCCAATAGAGGCACATGCCCTAAGTGCAAGAAAACCTTCTGTTGGGTTAAAATCCGCTTAAAAGACCAATGGTTACTCATAAAGGTGCAGCAAAACAATTACTTGTATGAATAAAACATAGAGCAATCTTCCCTTCCTCCTCATCAATCATAGATCACATTCCAAACTGCCCACTTGTGTTTTTTCTGCACCTTTTGTGAGTTGTCTTTTGGCAATATTATTGTTTGTTTATTCCACAGTGATAGAGTGCCATGATTAGCCCTCATTGCACTAGTAGCCCCAGCCCTGTAGGCTACCTTTTTATATGGTGCTCAGTTGGCTAGCTGGCTGAGCAGCATGGGGAATGTAGTCCACACAGGAATACTGACAGTTTTCCTCACCAACTTGTCTGTCAAAACCTGTATATAGTTAGCTATACATGGACAGTTGTGCAGTATAGCATATACAGCTCCTGTGTCTACAACTGGTTCATCATTGCTACTTTTATCAGCCTCACTGGAGACTTCTGATGAACTGGAAATTCAATCAACTATATGATAGTGTATTGCTAAGTTTATTAACTAGTCCCCAAGATGTTCAGCCAAACTGCTTTTGTAAATACCACTGGCTGAAAATGTGAAAAGTGGGCCTGCCGTTATGTCCTATGGTGTGCTTCAAGAATAACTCATTTTATACTTTATTCTTGCTCTTACTGCATGCAATTTATTTTTTTTGCTTTATTCCTGAACAGGAGTTTTGGGAGGAGCAGTCTGAAAACATTAATACATTCTGCAGCAATCAGAAAGAGAGGTACTTAAGAGTTTACCACAATTTAGATTTTTTTTTTTTGTGGTGCAAAGGGTTTTTTTTTTATATATTAAAAAAATAAAATATATGTTCAACATCTTTGCAATGCGCTTGCCATGGATTGATTTACACCCCCCACTCCTCCTCTATTGCCGACAGTGGGCTCCAACAGACATGGGGCACGCACGTGATGTCTTCTACCTGCATGCCCAATGGTTCCCCTTGTTACAGGTTGAAACAACATGCTTATTTTATTGTATGTTTAATTTATATACAGAAAATATTATATAATACAGAAAGCACTTAGTGCAGTGTACCACACCAAACACAGCCCAATAGTGCTAATTTTATGGTAAGACAGGAGGCTTCATGTTTGCATAATCCTTCTTACTGAAACCTCCTGCAGAAAAAGAGTTAGAAGAGTTGTAAAGAGTCAACCAACAGAAACAAACACAAAATGCATAAATAAACCCCCTCAGACACTTCCTCTTTCTTTGTTGCTTAGCTTCCAGGTGAGCACCATCCAGTCTATCAGCTCTGTTTGTTTGTTTTATATTTTGCGGGTATTCTGGATTATTACTATTAGAAGCTGTGATGAGGACTAATACTAATCAATGTGTTAAATATGTACCTTATTCACGGTGCAGTTGTTCCTGTGTATGTATAGTTGTACTGGTTGTGCTGTGTTCTCAAGGTACATTGGGGAACTACCCCACCGCTGCTCTGCGCAAGCCTGGGGATTTAATCCCCACTCCTCCCTCCATCCTTGCCACGCTAGCCCCCACTGGCCTACTCCATACTTTCAGTCTACTTGGCCTTCAGTGTCCCGTTCCTATTGTGCGCCCCCCTCCTTCGTGCCGTGGGTTAAGCACCAGGAGACCTATTGGTGCCACATAATGGGTACATTGCAACTACCATTAGCCTGGACTGCAGTGACTGCTGCCCACAGGGACTACTTTTTCCCCACCATTATAATGGTTCCTACCCACATAAATATTAAAGTGGTCTTTTCCCTGTTTATCAAGAGGGTGATCTATTCTAAGGCTGCTGCCCAATTTTCAGTTCCAGTTCCTGCAGGACATGGCCAGGGGTGGACCCCCCTTCTGATTTAAAGGGATTGGCCAAGCAGCCTTTATCCCGGTGCTGTGGGTGAACCCCGATTTTATATACAGGCACCACACAGAATGAGACTTATGTACCCACTGAGCTCCAGTCTTTGCTGTGCTTGGGTCTGGCTGACCCCCTCCCCTCTGCACTGTCTGGTCTACATCAGTCCTGGCCAACCCAGGCATTCCCTACCCCATACTCCCTGATTGACATATGGTCTGAATCCAGGGCCCCCACTGATCCTCGGACCCAGAGAATCACTGTAAGCGACCGTGGCCTGAAACAATGAATGCAATCTCTAAGGGCAAGATGCCCCTAAAATAGGCCAAGAGTGGCCCTCCTAGGCAACTCTAATCCTGGCACATCCATAGAGGTTCTTGCAACCTTTGCCATCCCTGGTTCTTAGAGTGGTGTCCTCACTAGCATGTAGCAGAGTTCCTGCTCTTCCGGCTAATCTGTTCCCTGGAGAAAGAGAGGCAAAAATCAAACAAAAGAATAAGGAATGCTGCTATAGGCACAGAGGCACTTTACTGACTGTAACCAAGGCACTGCAAAGGCACCATTTGTTAACAAAGCTGCAGTGTCTGAAGGCTCATCGTCTTCGGGTTCTTATGACCGGATTGTTTCCCCACTCGGACAATGTATGCCTAGAACTTCATTGGTGGGTTACCAAATTGAATGCTTGGGACAGCAAGGCCATCTTCGGTTGACTTCCGAATTTCATCCTAGATTTGGACGCCGGCTCCCACAGATAGGGTGCCTCCAGTAGTGAAGGCTTGTGGCCCCTGGAAGCATGCAGACTCCATATCAACTGTCTTGATTTGATTGTGTGTTCGTTTCCGCTAAGACAAAACTCACCGTTCACCATTCCTACACATTGACACTTGTCCTCATCGGTCGTTCTTTCCCTGAATCATCTCCGGGGTCCCTTTTACCTCGATCTGTTTGTATCCAGATCAAACTGAGAGACCAGCCTTCAGCTGGATGCCGGACTCGGTCTCGACGGCAATGGAAGCATTTCTCCAGTGATGCTATCTTGGTGGTTCCCTTCTAGGTATGTGTTTCGGCTAAGATCCATTGATTTTGGCACCTTTTAAGGGGGAATCTGCTTGGCTTTACCTTCCATACCTCGCTACGCTTCATTTCAGGATGTGTCTAGTGTCCTCTGTTTTTTTTGAGCAATGTCCTTATAACAATGCTCTCTCCCTTCGGTTTTCCTCTGCTTGGTGTCATTTCATAGAGTTTCTGATTTTGGGTCTTCTATATGGATTCTTTTTCCTTCTACCCAGAAGGTGTTGCTGTGCCAGACTCGGCTTGCTGTGTATATAGTTATTTGTCAGGTATGTCTGTATTTCATGCAGTGCCTAACGGGCCACTTCTGATCTCTTCTCTGGTCTCTTCTTCATCCATCCGTTTTAAACCTGTTTTCATACGGTTGCTAGGTAGATCCAGGGGGTTCTCAATGTCTCTGAGGTCGATGGTTCATTCTGGGCTTGATTCAGGGGCCATTGTTGGATGTTCTGTCTGCTGCTGATTGGTCTAGAGAATAGACTTTTCTAACTTTCATAGTTTCGTCTTCGGGCTCACGCTTCTTTTTCTCTTATTAATGAGCGTTAAAAATGCAAAAATGAAGCATTCTGTCTTGCCATAAAATTGGGTATTATTCTAGCTGTGGTAAAGAAATAATCTTGATTTTATTACAGACAGGAGGCAAATATTTCCTCCCCCTAGTTAATCCCCTCCCCACCCATTATTACATTTGTGTGTGTGTATATAATGTTTGTTTGCAGTCTTATTATGAATCTGCTTAGTAGACCAGTTAACTTTCATGATTTTCCCTTTGCTTTCCAGCCTGATGTTCTGAGTTGGTGTCTCGCCAGTGTTCCAATTGCTGTGTTGATCGGTCATTTTTTGTTTGCAAATTAAGTTAACCCTGTTCGTTTGTCCAAAGAAAGAGGAAGTGTCTGAGGGGATTTATATACGCATCCTGTGTTTTTTTTTTTTTTATTGGTTGAATCTTTACAACTCTTTTTCTGCTGGAGGTTTCAGTAAAGAAGGATAATGCTAATATTCACCTCCTGTCTTTTAATATAATTTAAGATTATTTCTTCACCAAGGCTAGAATAATCCCCAATACCCTGGGGAAAAAAGTTGAGTTAACAGCTTAGTTGAGTTTGTTCAGCATGGAGAACTCACCAGGTGTTTTCTTGCACAATGTATCGTTAAAATGGTGAAATTAAATGTTCATCTCACCTCAACTCGCCTTTTAGTGTATGTAGAAACTAATAAACTTCCAGTAAATCTTGCAATGACATGTTTAGTAAAGTAATCTTTTGTGCGGTAACCTATTTTACTGCAGATTTAATATTACTACTTTTCAAGCCATTCTGTCATGATCTGCGAAAAGCCAATACTAGTCTCAACATTCTAATGACTGTTTGTTTCCAAAAGGGTATAACTGTTTTGGGGATTGTTTTAGTGAGGTTAACTGCAAGCTTATACAGTTCTGTATAGTCAGTGGGGGAAACCGGTTTTAAGTTAGCTGGAAGTGCTTTTTTGAACAGTTAAAAATAATCTTCATGTTGTTAATTATATTAGCAGGGTTTCATCTTAGACACATCTGGAATGCCACCTGCACAATGCCCATCTGCATCATTTTATATGTTCATGGACTACATATTCCATTACTTTCTACCATCATGAAATAATAGGGCAATTGTAGTCCAACTGTGGGCATGCCTTCATGACATCAGGAGGTCTCAGTATTTGTGAACTGCTATGGCCAAATCTGACTTTCCACCAAGATGACCTTCTCTATGCCTGAGGCATTGATGCACCCCATGATCATCACCATTGTACTTGTAAATTAAAAGGAAATATTTTTTTGCAGAATTAAAGCCATCGATTCTGCCTTTGAAGAGAAGATGAGCCAACTAACAAATATTATTCAGAAAACCACAAAGGTAAAATATGACCTATATATTTTAGGTTTTATGTAACTAGAGTGTAATTTTTGGCAGTGCACATTGTTACATATGTAGCTTTATATACTTATTTAAATACATGACATGGCCAAACCCTTGTGTACACTCTTTAGTGGGTTCAGCCATTTCATAAACCTTACAGGCAGGTGTATAAAATCAAGTACTTGGCTCGGGGGGGGGGGCGGGCGAAGTACAGACTGCAAAATAAAATGGTCACAATGGAGACTGAGGTTGCAAAATGAAAATACTATACTTGCAAACACAGCGAAGCAACTACATGATCTGCACCATAAACTATTATGCAGATGCAAGAGCACACCGAAATCAAGGCATCCCAGAGGCTGTAGGGCCGGCCGACCTCTGAACATATGGTCAAATTGCTTCCTCACCTGTGCCTGACCACTGACTCTCAAGACCATATGTTACAGGTCTTATTTCAGGTCAGCAAGGCCTTGCCGGCACTTTGGTCTGCCCCTTGTGCCGTTATTCTTAAACTGAGCTCCACTTCAGACAAACTATCAATCTTAAATGCCCCAAGGAAAACACCAAGACTGATGTTCGAGGGATCATCAACGTAATATGGCACCCCTCACTTTTCATCTGCTTGCTGTCAGAGGTGAAATACCACTGGGGCATGGACCATTCCCTCTCAATTCAAAATGAGGACAGACTGCTTGTGGTGGAGACTATATTGATTATGCACCTGGATTTCCTGGGGTTGCCGCCAATGCAGCAGCACCAGGACACGAAAATCCCAAGTGGGAGCGTGCCTGCAGAGCCGACATGGACACTGATACGAATACAACCTGTCAGCTTGACTTACCTGCTTCAGACTATGGAATTACCCTACTGACTTTTGATTGCGATACTGAAAGTCACCACTGGGAAGCGGTCTTATAGCTCGTTTTAGTGGGCCAGACACACTAAAACTTTATTTTTTTATTTTTATAAACTATTGGTTTCACATCTTTTTATAGCTCTTTTAGAAGTGCATTAAATGTTGATATCTCCCCGGGCACAGTCCTCTGGATTCCTTGTCTGAGTTGATCATTGTTCTAGGATTATCCTGGCCCCCCCCCCCCCCCTTATATTTTGTACTTTTTTATTTTTTTTCTTCCTTTGTCTCATAATATTGTTGGGATGGCCTGTAAATATATTTTTGACACTCTTCTCTCAAGTTAATATATCATATATCTTCTCTAATATTTTGGTTGGTGATATGATAAAGCGACAGGAGGCCTCATGAGGGCAGCACTCACTTTAAAAATGAGATATCCAGACCCTCATTTTGCCCTTTTAGACCAAACTCAATTGATATCCTGTTAATTAATGTTGTGAAGTTGTCATAGCTATGACTGTCATCCATGCATGACAAGTAGTGGGTCTCAATATTTTATATATAGATATACTGTGTGGCTAATACATTTAACACAGATCCACTCTTAACTGAAATGTAGTAGCAAAGGTCTGTTCATCCCAAGTTTTAAATTTCCCTATATGTCTTTAATCACATGAGAATCAGATAAATGGCCCACCGCACTAATCGGCAAAGTGTTTTATGCATCGCTCACGAGGAATGGCAGAATATTGTTACTCTGTTATCACTGATGGCATACAAAAATGTTATCTACTTGGCCGTATCTGACAACTGAAACTTGAAATGTGTATATTTAAAATGTACAGAGATTTAAAAAATGAAAAAATCAAGCACTTGGTCATGGAATCATCATAGATGACAAATATTGCCCTGTACAGAAACAAGTACTCAAAAGACCTTCAGCCTGGGACCCCATAGGATGCCACATTTCCACCAAGTCATCAAATGTCTGACCTGCTAGAGTCATGTTACTGTGAAAAGGAGACCTCTAGGAAGAAAACAACATATCCACACAAGACAAGGTGTCTTCTTTGTGCTTCAAACGGCATCTTGGAGTAAATTCAGTACAAAAATGTTTCCTCCGGATGAGCTGCAACACACATGTCTAAGATCACCATGTATCGTCTGGGGTGGTGTAAAGCTTGGTGCCTTTGGACTTCAGAGCAGTGAAAATGAATTCTCTGAAGAACAGATCAGGACTCTCCATTTAGCAGACAAAAGTCTGGGTTTGGTGGATGCTACAAGAACTCTTCAAGAATTTTAGTCCCATTAAAGAGATAGATATGATAGATATAATATGATAGAAATAAGATATATATTATATATAGATATATATATGATAGATAATAGACAGATATGAGAGATCTAGACAGATATGAGATATAGATACATTTCTATAGATTTAGATCTCTATTGATCTAGAGAGATCTAGATATATCGCTCTCTCAATAGAGATATAGGTATATCTCTCTATATATCTATTTGTTACAGTGCGTGGAAAGACCTGACAGTCCAACCCTCCCCTGAATATTTGTGCTGAACCTCACTAAGCCATGTAGCGCTGGCTGTTGTAACAGCATAGTAGAGACTAACGCTATATTAATAATGCTCATGATTTTGAAAGAAGATGCTCGACCTGCAGGTGTCCACATTATTTTGGCCATGAAGTGTGTTTTTTTTGTTTTGTTTATGTAACATGCATTTATAATTGGTAAAAAATCTATTTGGCTTGAGAATACAAGATATCTTTTAAAACAGTCTATGTTAACTTGTCTAGAATCAGAACGCTGAAAAATGTGCGCTCTACTTCAGGCAGGAAATGAAAACCAGTTGTAGAAATAATGGTGCATCTGATGATCAGTCTACTAATTCTTGCAGTTCTCCACTCCCATTGCTTTATTTTCCCACTATCCCCTTCTTTCATCTTGCTATATTTTATTTTGTTTAATCCTTTTATTACCACTGTTAAATTATGTTGCCATCAGAAAAAACATCTGAATCATTCTGTTCCCCATCCTCTTGCAGGACGACCAAATACTGTCTCAGATAGAAGATATGTCCACAGAATTGGTCAAGCAGTGAGATGTCATTACCATCTTATTTTTCTTCCTTTCCATAAATTATAAATGGCTCGGATTTTTGCCATGTTTACAAATATTTTTGTTAAATGAAATAATCACAGGAATATAGTGTGAAATTATTAAATGCTGTGGTCTATATAATTTTGTTTCCTGTGTCACTTTATATTTTGGGGGGGGGAGGTGAGGAATCCTCAATTCCTGTTGAAAAACCAAAGGCTATATAATATGTGAAGGTGGAGAAAGTGTTTTGAAGATCTTGGGCATACGTGCAAATGTGAGTCTTGAAACATGTAAGGCATTTTGGTGTTTTTTTTTTTTTTTTTCTTTGCATTGCCACCTGAAGTAAAATTGCTTGAATAATTTTGAGGACACGCTCTCCAGTTATGTTTCTTCACCTGCTTTTAGGGTTTCTCTAGTCTTTTTTTTTTTTTTTTTTTATGTTCCTTGTTGTAGCAACCGGGACCCCACTTAATATATGAAATCATGGCTAGTAAGCCCTACCTGATTTTTCATGTATTTATTGCTGCATGCGTTCTCTTTACTAACCTCGATTGGCTTTCAGAATTCTGTAATTCACTTAGCTTATTAATTTAAAAGTTATTTCAAGTTTGGTTTTTGGAAAACATTTTCTCTTGCAGTTTGGAACTATTAGATTTGCTGAACATTGCCCTGTATCTATAGGTTTATGTGTACAGTGGGTCCTATTTGCTAACCTATCCATGTTTTTCAGGCTAAACAATTGCATAAAATGCAAATTCATGATGCATTGTGCCAAAAATGGTCTGTCAACCATAAACTAGCATGCAAATTCCACTGCTGAATTAGACTTTCCCAAAGCCATGTATGCCAATCCATCAGATTGAGCACAGAACTTAGTCCTCGATATTGGCATTTTCTTTTCTTTTTTTGACCAGTAATGGCACACTTCACTAACAAATCTGACTGGATCTCCTGTCTTTTCTATCCACTTTTAAAATGCATTACCTATCCATTAATGCAGGCTTGAGTCCTGCTAAACACAGATCCATTGTAACCCGGTAATCTTTCCAACAACATGTAAACTAGTGTGGATGGAGAGTTTTGGCTTGATTTTGAAACAAATCAGAACATTAGAATATGAACTAAAGTCCATAATACACAAAAACAGTTAAAAATTAATGACTAAACATATAAATGCAATTAACCCTGAATTTACAAGGAAAATGCTTTTATAGAGAAAATGAATCTTAATATACTTGATGAATAATGCAATGTAGTTTTTTGCACCTGAGCAGTTCACTGGGTGCATTTAATGGTGGTTTGACTAATTGGATAATAAAATTAAAGACCTGTATCTGAATGATGGATAAAAGGCCTAGACGCAGCTGTAGGGTAACTGGTTTCATGTTCTACTGATTTGCCAAGTTCAACTAAGGGCATTGGTGGTTGGTCACATAATTTTTTCCTAATCACATTGAAGTATTAAATCTAAATATTTTGGGAGGCACAAATTCTTTTTTTAGTCAAGACATTCTGTTGGCATCAGTTTGACTCAACAAACTGATGCCAACAGTTTTTTTTCAGATTTGGTTTTTATTTCAGATATTCATTATTTTTTTAAATAACTGGTATACTGGCTCCTTTTAAGTGCAGATGCTCCTCCACAGACAAGGTGAAATATTATGTTAATCCAGGGCTTGACAAATTTAATTTGATTTTAGGAGCCAGAAATTTTTTTTAGGAGCCAGACAATCACGCAAACATAAACACAATTCATTAACACACACGTCTACTTCACATATATACAAACACACCTACTTTACATATACACATATATCCAAACATCTCACACACACACACACACACACACAACTACTTTACATATACACATATATCCAAACGCCTCACACACACACACAACTACTTTACATATACCCATATATACAAACACCTCACACACACCTACTGTACATATACACAAATATACAAACACCTCACACACCTACTTTACATATACACATATATCCAAACACCTCACACACACCTACTTTACATATACACTTATATATCCAAACACCTCACACACACCTACTTTACATATACACATATATCCAAACATCTCACACACACACACACACACACACACACACACACAACTACTTTACATATACACATATATCCAAACGCCTCACACACACACAACTACTTTACATATACCCATATATACAAACACCTCACACACACCTACTGTACATATACACAAATATACAAACACCTCACACACACCTACTTTACATATACACATATATCCAAACACCTCACACACACCTACTTTACATATACACATATATCCAAACACCTCACACACACCTACTTTACATATACACATATATCCAAACATCTCACACACACACACACACACACACACACACACAACTACTTTACATATACACATATATCCAAACGCCTCACACACACACAACTACTTTACATATACCCATATATACAAACACCTCACACACACCTACTGTACATATACACAAATATACAAACACCTCACACACCTACTTTACATATACACATATATCCAAACACCTCACACACACCTACTTTACATATACACTTATATATCCAAACACCTCACACACACCTACTTTACATATACACATATATCCAAACATCTCACACACACACACACACACACACACACACACAACTACTTTACATATACACATATATCCAAACGCCTCACACACACACAACTACTTTACATATACCCATATATACAAACACCTCACACACACCTACTGTACATATACACAAATATACAAACACCTCACACACACCTACTTTACATATACACATATATCCAAACACCTCACACACACCTACTTTACATATACACAAATATACAAACACCTCACACACACCTGCTTTACATATACACATATATCCAAACACCTCACACACACACCCACCTACTTTACATATACACATATACACAAACCCCTCACACACACCTACTTTACATATACCCATATACACAAACCCCTCACACACACCTACTTTACATATACACAAATATCTAAACACCTCACACACACCTACTTTACAATACATACACACACATATCTACCTCACACAGTCTTTTCTTGGGGGTTTCTTCTTGGTGTGTCCCCCCTCCCTGCTGCTTTACCTCACTGCAGGGGAGGGGGACATTCATGCTGCAGCTGAACTTGGTCGGCGTGCTGAGTGCCAGGATGTCACGTGACGACACCCGGCACTCAGACACGCGCTGCGCGAGGGGGCGGAGCTTGCAGTCTGTGCCATCGGCCATCGGCACAGACTTTACCCCCTCGCGCTGCGGAAAAATCGGATGGCAGCGGCAAGGGGACCAGGAGGCTGACAGCACCCAGGCGCCAGGTCTAATTTCCTGGTCGCCATGGCGACCTGGCGCCTGGGGTTTGTCGAGCCCTGTGTTAATCACACAGAGCAAGCTTCAACCTACAGTGTTATATAGCAAATACTGAACTCCCGGTTGACAGGTAATTATTTATCACCACGGCCTGTGTTAATTATGAGTATCCTACAAATTGATCTGAATGACTAACTATTTTCTTGGGACAGTGACCTAATTGGCACCCTCAAATGGAAATACGCCTTTTATTAGTTAGTTCATAAAGGATACCCCAGCCACTTCTTTGTATGTTTTTGTAAATTCCTGCTTCCATTTGTAGACTCATGAAATGTCATTATGTAGAACTTTTTTAAAATTATATATTTTAAATATAATTTGAGCCATTAATCTCTTATAAATCCACAACAATTGAGAACCATTTCTTCATGTCCAACATTTTGATCATTTGGACAGTAACACAAAGCAAGTCTCTTTCAAAGTGTTAAGAACTTTTAGTACGTACAAAGCCCTATATCACATTTAAAACTGTTAAAAAATTTAAAAGGATGTCAGCAGGAGGTCAATAAGGCATTTTCTGGACTACAGTTTTGTAATATAGCTATGGTGACAACAAAAAGCCTCTGATGCAGCTTGTCAAGACCTATGTGTTAACATATTAATAGAATGGTGATTATTATTGGTTTTAAATTTCCTTGAACCAAGTTTTCGGCAGAAGGAAGCCTATCCGCATGTTTAAATATTGCTTTAAACAGGCTGCATCTTAATGTATCTTAGATTCTTTATACTGTATTATTTTTCCTTTTTGTGTAAAACACCATTGCTAGCATAGGCCAAGTCTTTATGGTATCCATTCTTCAGTTCTGTGATTGGTTCTATTCCATTTGGGTCAGTCTTTGAAGATCTCTTCTTATAAGTCTAGTTTGAATAAGAATAAAGAAAAGCAATAGGTGTAAAAGCAGTATAGGCAAACTATTACTCGTTACATTTCTTAACTGTAGTAGTCCTTTCATTCTGGATACGTTAACAAAGATTACTTGTCTTCACATCTTTAACTACAGGACTTGAGATATTTATGTGTATACGCAGTAGAGTTTAGTGCTCATGTGCAGAAACACATATGGAAAATGTTATTCTAATAATCTTTTCAGCAATAGCATTTAACTGCAAGAAAGAAATTCTCTGTTGTATCTCGTGCTAATGTGGTCAAAACCAATCAAGAAATATATTCTAATATATGTACATTGTAAGCTAAGTGTCTGCCCACTTACCTTCAAATAAAAGTTTACAAATAGGATGACCAATGTAGCCATGTAAGAGGACTGGAACATCAAGCATCCAAATGGAAACCCACAAGGTTTAACTGCTGCGCTGAGCGTATGCGTAATGGTGAGCACGAATTGGATCTATAATGATACGTAAAGCAATGAGCACAAGCAAATCCAGCATGATTTATAAGTGAAGATACAACAATCAGCCCAAAGATTATGGCCACCTGCCTAAAATTGTGTAGGTCCCCTTTTGCAACCAGAACAGCCCTGACCTGTGAAGGCATGGACTCTACTCGACCTCGGATGGTGTGCTGTGGGATCTGGCACCAAGATGTTGGTAGTAGATTCTTTAAGTCCTGTAAGTTGCAAAGTGGGGACTCCATGGATTGGACTTGTTTGCCCAGCACATCCCTTAAATTTTATGGCTGTTTGGTGTACAGTTTAACAAGACATGCAACTCCTGCCACGTATTTCATAGATAAAGACCACTTTGATTAATACATTAAGCTCACATTTATGTAATTAATGTGAAATATGAGATGTGGCCAATTAAACAAATTTCTGCTTTATATGGATACAAATGGCATCAAAATCAAATCCTATGTTTCATTAAAACAGTATATAGTTTGCTTATACTCTGAATATAAAGAATACAAAATTATGAAATATTATCTAAACATTGTTTTACCAGGACACATTTTCAATGGGAAATGTGTAATTTACATTTCAAGCCACAAGGTGAAGCAGGAAAAACACCACATACACAATTAAAACAAATGTTTCCCTTATTTTATGCATTTGCTGCAATTCTGCTAACAATGTATAAATCATTTTTTATTCTTTATATTCACACTATAAGCAATGTTTAGGTGACAGAGTCCCTTTTTAGGGGTTCAAGCTATTAGGCATAACGATTCTCAGGTTTATGTAATTCTTGTAGTGACTGCTCCATGTGTCTTGCTGGTGTGTTCCCGACTTACTTAATATGTCCAGAAGTCTGACCAGAGCAGGGTATAATGCCGAATTGTGGATAAATGCTGTGATTTTTGCTTTCTTCCAATGGTCGGAAGGTCCCCCTATCATTTTTGATCAGTTCAATTCTCCAGGTGTATATTATAGAGAATTGAACAGAAAAGTGTAGAAAAATGTACGTAAACCGCTTTTTAAACATAAAATTATTTCTATACAGTTATAATATAGTTATGTTATAATAGTATATGGGAGAAATTCCGATATTTATACAAAAGCTGAGGTCCACACACAATGGACCCGAAATAAGCTAAAGTTCTCCCCATCGAAGTCTATAGGGAGGACCGAGGCTACCGAAACTTAGTTCGGCTTCCAAAATGTCGACAAGAATATCTGCCAGATTTTCTTCTTGATTCGAGAACACTTCTGTGATCTCCTGAGTAGCCTAAATTTGAGGGTTATTCAGATCACCAAAGTGATCCAATTGGGTCTGAAACGCAAAGCTATGATTTTCTGTGCTTTTCTAAGCTACCTGAGTGGACTCGGTGTTTCTGAGCAGGACCAGGGCCTTGTACATCCCTACTCCACCACCTTGAACGATCTATGTTTTTGTGTGTGCGCGCGCACATTACTCATGTTGATGCAGCCTTAGTTGAGCAGGGTCACTCTAAACTTGAGTATATTATTCTACACCCTTTTTGTTTTACAACTAGTGAATAAGAATTATTTCATAACTAGAGATATACATTCATTTTACATTTCTGATGTTTGAGCAATAAGTACAATAAAACATGAGTAACTGATAAATTGATTATCTTAGCTTTACTATTATTATTATTATTAGGTAAATATGACTTAAATCCATTGGGGATATTGACATACTGCTACACATACCAGCTGTGCTTGAGTGAGGTATTTCTTCCACCACAGGTATTTGTGCATAGATGGAATAACGGACAGGCCGTAGTAGGAGTACATAAGAACATGGATAAAACTATTTAGCGTAGGCCCAAAGAAACCTGCAATAAAAAAAAAATATATATATATATATATATCATGTTCAGAAATGTCTTACTTTTATACATACCCAAGTATGGCCCCTACAATCCACACTGGTCTAATACCTCCAACGCAAAGTTAAATCTATAATAAACTGCCCCCACCACACAGATACTGTCAAATTCCTACAACACCTAGAAAAATATTTGTTTTACTAAACGTGAACTATATTGGGGGTTATGTATAAAGGTGTGACTATCTGAAATGTAGTGCAAGTGCACCATAATTGTGTACCTCTGTGTTAAAATGATGCTGAGCCAATTTGAAAGTTGTTTAAGAATTTTGTTGCATGCAATGTATAAATAAAATTACAAAACGGCACCAATTTTAGATCTCTCTTGGACTAAAATCATATGCCTATATTTATCTGGCTTTATCTGCTCGGAAAACATTGCATATTCAGAATATTTTTTATTTTATGCATTTAACCCTTTCTGACAGTTTTATACATACTCTACAGATGCAAGGGCAAAAACCTGACTAAAGAAATCCAGAGTAGACTTAAAATAGCACAATTATTTAGGCCTTCTACTTAATTAGAACACATTTTGAACAATGCTCTTAGTGGGCACCATTCAAAATATAATCACCTTTATTTATCAATCTAATAAAGACGTCTAATCTACCATTTCATAGAGCTCAGTTCCTTGAGTAACCAGAGCTGTCTGTCTATCATTAAAGTATGGGTGTATTTATCATGTAAGGAGCCACTTCCAATTCTAGAAGGTGTTTCAGAAAATATGGCCTCTTGGAAGTCTTAGAATAAAGAGCAATCTCGTTTGAATGGTGCATGCTCTGCTCATTTGTATTTTGGCAGGTTTAAGGCAGATGCAATCAACAAAACACTTACTTTGTCCGCATGGAATCCAGTTCATTACACACCACCATATATTGAACATAGTGGCATGGTGATAAACATGGAGGAATGTGATTTGCCCGTTCTTTTTCCGAAGAACAAAGAAAAATGTGTCCATGAACTCTATAGCTTTGGAAAAATAGTACCACCACAGCACCCTGGCCACCTGTGAAATAACATTGGGAAAACAAATTTCAGTTATTATAGGCACATAATTAGCCTTTGGAAATAGCTCATTATAGTGATAATGGTATCTTTATACGGACATTGTGGATCTGTTTAAATAGTTTGTTACAAAGTCCAGTTAATGTCTACCATAAACCATGTTGGTACCTACTTCTGGCTCGGTACAATATATCATCCATCTCTTCCAGTGGCACAAAATCATGTTTACTATTGTCAACAATGAAACTATTGTAGGATTTTGATTCAACTCACCCGGATGTCTGCATCCCCTGCACTGTCCAGGTTCTGACACTGTAAGTTATATCTTCCCTCCCATGTGGAAAGAATGAGCTTAAAAAAATGAAAAAAATATTATATTGCTTATTCAGCACCTGTCTGCATACAAAATGTACATATACAGAGATAAAAAAAAAAATAGTAATGACATGTATAATACGTTAATACTTTGTAAAAGTAAACATTACATACACAGTAATATTTTGATCTCGTCGCCCACATTATGACCAGAAACTGATCACCCATTTACATTCTTAGCATAGTTCTTGTACTTTGCCGATTCCATTTGCATTCTCCTTGTCTCCAACAATATCAAGTCCCTTTCCTCTAATATAATCTACCTTTCCTATATATCCATTTAATCCAAGCTTCTGGCCCCTTCCTCTCTTCTTTCACCCCCTACTGTCTCACTTTTTTGTGTGTAGGTTATTTTTTCTCTTCCCATTCTTTTCCCTTCTCTTTTCTTCAGTCTCATTCTGAATGTGAGTATACAAATAAATCCGTGCTCTCAGACATTGGATTGTGTACACTCATTCCCTCCCCCCCCCCCCCCCCCCTGATAAAAAACCAAATGTATTCAAATAAAATGGCCAGAACAGTCCTGATTTGGGTATCATCCACTTTGTGATTAGCTATACTGGGATTACCTAAATATGAAGCTTTATAACAAATGAGCAGCACGACAGTTGTCACAGCTAGATGTAGCTTTGATACTCTTGTAACATTTTGTAACGGATAATCTTAACATTCTGTTAGCCACACTTGATGGAGCATTAAAAGAGGGAGGGTATACTTCCAGTTGCTTCATTTTAAAATACAGGGTGATTTTAAATAGAGCTGGGGATTTGATACAATGTCGAGTGGTGTTCGAGGCATTATTATGTTGACAGGGAATGTTTCAACAATCTATCCATAAAGCTGCCACCATGTTACATTCTACATGCTTACTGCAGCTAAAACATTCTTTCCCATATCAGATAGTTACCACACAACAGTTAATAGGTTCACAATGTGAGTTGACCACTATAAAAAGATTTATTGTATTCTATACACCTTCAGAATAAAAATTAGTGGCAAATAAGTCGATGGGACCTGATGGGATACATCCAAAGTTATTAAAAGAACTTAGTGGTGTACTAGCAAAACGTTAACAGATTTATTTAACCAATCATTGTTAACGGGAGTAGTTCCAGAAGATTGGAAATTAGCTAATGTTGTGCCCATTCACAAGAAAGGTAGTAGGGAGGAGGCGGGCAACTATAGACCAGTAAGTCTTACTTCAGCAGTGGGGAAAATAATGGAAACCTTGTTAAAAAATAGCATTTTTGAACATCTAAAGTCGCTTGGATTTCAAGATCAGAGACAGCATGGGTTTACTTCAGGGAGATCATGCCAAATTAATCATTGATTTTTTTGATTGGGTGACTAAAATAATAGATCAGGGTGGTGCAGTAGACATTGCTTACCTAGATTTCAGTAAGGCTTTTGACACTGTCACACATAGAAGGCTTATCAATAAACTGAAATCTTTGAGTTTGGATTTCAATATTGTTGAATGGATTAGACAATGGCTGAGTGACAGGCAACAGAGGGTTGTAGTCAATGGGGTATATTCGATGCACGGTCTTGTTACTAGTGGGGTACCTCAGGGATCTGTACTTGGACCCATTCTCTTTAATATTTTTATTAGCGATATTGCAGAAGGTCTTGTTGGCAAAGTATGTCTTTTTGCTGATGATACAATGATTTGCAGCAGGGTTGATATTCATGGAGGTATAAGCCAAATGGCAAATGATTTAGCTAAACTAGAAAAAATGGTCAGAGCAGTGGCAACTGACATTTAATGTGGACAAGTGCAAGATTATGCACCTTGGGCGTAAAAACCCAAAAGCAGAATATAGACTATTTGGTACAGTCCTAACCTCAACATCTGAGGAAAGGGATTTAGGAGTAATAATTTCAGAGGACTTGAAGGTAGGTAGGCAATGCAATAGAGCAGCAGGAAATGCTAGCAGAATGCTTGGTTGCATAGGGAGAGGTATTAGCAGTAGGAAGAGGGAAGTGCTCATGCCATTGTACAGAGCACTGGTGAGACCTCACTTGGAGTATTGTACGCAGTACTGGAGACCGTATCTCCAGAAGGATATTGATACTTTGGAGAGAGTTCAGAGAAGGGCTACTAAACTGGTTCGTGGGTTGAAGGATAAAACTTACCAGGAAAGGTTAAAGCATCTTAACATGTATAGCTTGGAGGAAAGACTTAACAGGGGGGATATGATAGAAACATTTAAATACATAAAGGGAATCAACACAGTAAAGGAAGAGAGTATATTTAAAAGATGAAAAACTACCACAACTAGAGGACATAGTCTTAAATTAGAGGGGCAACGATTTTAAAAGTAATATCAGGAAGTATTACTTTACTGAGAGGGTTGTGGATGTATGGAATAGCCTTCCAGCAGAAGTGGTAGAGGTAAACACAGTCGAGGATTTTAAGCATGCGTGGGATAGACACAAGGCTATCCTAGCTATAAGACCGGGAACGTGGGACTAAAAAAAATTGGGCAGACAAGAACCATTCGGTCCATCTAGTCTGCCGAGACATTATATGTTTTTATGTATATGTTTTTATTCAACTTGGGCGCATAAAACGAAATAACATTTTTTTGTTTTCTTCCAAACTGAATTTAGTCTATTGACTCATCTATTTTCAGACGAAGTTCAGCCATAATTTTTATTTCGGAAATTGAAGTTAACTTCATAAGAAGTCTAGTTTGGGCAGTCCTGGCTTCTTGCAAGCTGCTGTAATTTCACTATTTCATCTAGCTGTAAGTATTTTATATTTTAAGAAATGCAAAATGTAAAACATGCAATTTAAAGTACCGTATTTATCGGCGTATAACACGCACTTTTTCTCCCTGAAAATAGGGGGGAAATTGTGTGCGTGTTATATGCCGATATAATGAAAAAAAAATAAATCTAAAACTTACCTCGTTCCTGCTCTGTCCCCCGGTGCTCTGAAGCTGCGTGGCAGTGAGGAAAGCGTTGTGCGCTCCCCTCCAGCCGCGCGGTCAACAAAGTGTGTTTTTTTTTAAACAAACTTTATTGTTCCGCGCGGCTGGAGGGGAGCTCACATGCTTCCCTCACAGCCACGCAGCTTCAGAGCACCGGGGGACAGAGCAGGAACGAGATAAGTGCTGGGGTCTGGGGAAGGGGGGGAGGAGGGTGGCATAACGAGCATACTAAGGGGAAATATCCTGGCATATTAAATGGCATATTGGGGGCAATATCCTGGCATATTAAAATGGCATATTGGGGGCAATATCCTTGCATATTAAAATGGCATATTGGGTGCAAAATCCTGGCATATTAAAATGGCATATTGGGGGCAATATCCTGGCATATTAAAATGGCATATTGGGGGCAATATCTTGGCATATTAAAATGGCATATTGGGAGCAATATCCTGGCATATTGGGGGCAATATCCTGGCATATTAAAATGGCATATTGGGGGCAATATCTTGGCATATTAAAATGGCATATTGGGAGCAATATCCTGGCATATTGGGAGCAATATCCTGGCATATTGGGGGCAATATCCTGGCATATTAAAATGGCATATTGGGCTTCAAAGTTCTTTATTTGAAATGTAAGTTTTTTTTCCTGAAATTTCCTTCTTAAAATGAGGTGCGTGTTATACGCCGGAGCGTGTTATACGCCGATAAACGGTACTTTGAAAGCACATTAATATGCATTAATAGTTGGAAGTTGCATTTTGATTAATGAAAGAATACAAATAAAGTTTATTATTGAGCTCTCTTTGCTCATTATAGCTCTATCAGGGGGCAAACATGTTGTTTACAATCTTGGGGATTATTGATTGACGTGACCCAAGATGACTGCCCTCCTCATAGAGCTAAATGGGGCAAAGAGTACTCAATGTACTTTTATATTCTTTCATTATGCATTTCAAATTAGAACTGTTTTAATCTTTCAATTAAACAGAACTTTGCTGACAGTGGTCCTTTAATCTTGAATGAGTTGGCCAACTCTGGTGTCCCTCAACTAAATCTCTTGCGGGAAAATAGACATGCTTATGCCGTACTGCCCTGTCTCAGCACTCTGAGATACCGGTCTCTGCTGACACGTGTTTAGCCGGCTTCCTCAAGGGTCAAAGTATCTTTCCAGTTCTATTTAATCTCTCCACTGATACTCTCTTTATATATCTGCCGCTAAGGATGCCTCTGCCAGAACGATTAACACTAGTTTCCTGGAACTGCAACAGTGTGAACTCTCGATCTGGTGGATTAAAAAAAAATGGTGTGCTTTTTCCTCCTGATTGTTACATAATGGCATTATGTTGTTTAATCACTATAAAGTGAATTGTGATAGAGTTGCAAAACTACAGTTCAGAATTCCTAGATGACCATGAACACACGTTAAATAACACTGGACACTGGTGAGGTTAAACAAACACTGGTACTGATTCATGGATTTCCCTGTATTCACAACAACTGCATAATTGTGCATGAAACTTGCCCCGTGGTGTGACCTGAGGACACAGGGTTATAGGAAGCACTGCTCCACAGATTCAACATCTGTTACACAGTGCTGTCCTCTGCTGGTGGGTTGTATGTCAACACTTGGTGATTAAACTAAGTTTAATCACCAAGTGTTGACATACAACCCACCAGCAGAGGACAGCACTGTGTAACACTTCCTACATAAAATATTATTCTTCAGACTAGTGGACAAGGGAAATAATATGGTGAAACTATATCTTCAAGCTAAAATGATTAACGCATGTCAGCAATGGTGACAATTGCTAATAAGTAGTGCTTGATGTCAAAATCCAAGAGCACAATGAATACAATTGGATTGATTATGCTTTTGGTTGTTGGTTTTGTTTTTATTTGAAGTCTGATTTGGGAGTCTTTAGTTTGGTGGTTTTGCTGTCTTTATCCATACTTAGGGTTGCCACCTTTTCCTTAAAAAAAAAAATACCGACCAGTGAGGGGCGGAGTCACAAAAGGGTGGAGCCACGCAATATTGCATGCCCCTACGAGACTGATATTCGTCCCTACGCAGGGACGAATCTAGAGTCTGATCTCAGGAGGGACACTGACAATATTTCTCACTCTGTCCCCATGTCGGTCTGTCTTTTCCTCTCCCCCATGTCTGTCTGTCTTTTTTGGGGTAAGCTTAAAGCGCTGGTGGAAAAGAGGTACAAAAAGTTTACTTTTTGTTCTCACTTTGACTAGATAATGTGAAAATGAATATCAGAAAATGTATATTTTATACATATATACTCAATAAAAGCACCTTAAATATGTAGCATATTTAAAGATATAAAATTATTTTAACATTTTTCCATTTTGGCCCAGCAGGTGTAATTGTTATTTGTGCTCAAGGATCTGTAGCACATTCACTGCATTTTATTTATACTTTCTTAGAGCATCACCTTTATATTTATACAACCCCCAATGTATTTGTACAATACCTGTATCTATTTAACCTATTTACATTGTGGGCTGCTTTTGATAGATTTTAGAAGAAAAAAAAAAGGCAAACATCCTTTATTTACTGATTAATGCTTATGTGACAGTGAGCACACATGTACCTGCCTGCCTGGATGGCTGTATCATTTTGCAGTAAGAGAAGCAGAGCACAGTACCTGCTAGGCATCACCTCTTTGCAGGGCTCACAGGACACTGGCAAGAAACCCAGGCTGCTCGAAAAGTACACACAGGAAGTGGCTTATCTCAGAGCCTTCACACGTGGCTTCCCTCTCACTCGCAAAGCCGACCCCCGGAACATGATCTCCTCCAATCTGTGCTCACATCATCCTGCAGTGCACGCCAAAACTCTTAAAGAGGCAGCTTCCTCAGGCACAGCACACAATGTTTAGCTCTGTGCTTCCCTCCCTTACATGACATGCGCACAGGGACGGCACACACACCACATACGGAGGTTAGTGACCATTTACACAGTCACTCCCTCTGCAAATTGCAACTGCACAGCCATGCTGACAAAAGTAATCATTTTAAACCGGCTTTTACATTGCCGGTAATTAACTAATAACGGCACCGGCTCTGAAAGGTTGATTACCGGCTGTGCCGGTAAAATACCGGCCAGGTGGCAACCCTATCCATACTATACATTCACCTAAGTAAGCACTTTTGGTATCAAGATTTTTTCACTGTTACTATTCAATAAGTCATTCATATGAGCACCCCGCACTGATATTTAGACTGGACAGCTAAAATAAATAACTGGGAAATTCACTTCCATATATTTTCAAATCAGTTTATTATGAAAACTGTGTACAACATGGATGTATTAAAGTGGCTCCAGTTTTGGTTTTCTCCACACTAATATTTCATGGATAATTCTATACCCACGTTGACGTGGCCCTGATTTGTGATTTGTATTTATCATAAATTTCCCACTGCATGTCAGCTCTTCACCTTTTCTCATTTCTGCCCATTATTTATGGCATTTAATCCTCTGACTGGTGGCTGTGAGGCTTCCCTAGGAAACATCATGTCTGAGGCTCTTGCCAACAGTCTCACTCTGCTAATGCAGAGACGTTCGTTAAAACCATTTCCCCTCTGTTGGTGGCATGTGAAACAAAGACTGTCAGCCCCGACAGATCCCGATCAGACATGCGGCGAGCCCCCACAATGATTGGCAGAGCGCATGCTCACAGCATGGTTCAGCATCAGAAGAACTCTGCCTCTCAGCCGAGTATCTGCAAAGATACTTGTCAGGTTCACTCTGGATTAGTGGCACTAGGTTTTCAATGGTGAAGCTAAAGTTAAAAATAACCTTTTTGTGCCACTTTAACAGTTTTTCTTTGGTAATTAGGACATCTTAATAAACAAAAAATTATTTAACAGCCTGATGGTAGTTGTATGCCGATATATAAATATCACCTTATATGATAGAGCATCTTAGTGCTCTGCTATGTGTGAATCCGATACCTACTTGTATTTGAATCAAAACAGGACTGATATATCATACATATTGCACTTTTTCTTGCCAGTCAATGTGTATAAGTAGACATGTATATTTCTAACTTTTGTCTGTCTACTACACCCTGTTCCAAATTATTATGCAAATTATATTTAAGTGTCGGACACCTGTGATAATTAGATAGCCAGGTGAGCCCAATTTAAGGAAAAACTACTAAAGGAGGGTGTTCCACATTATTAAGCAGAGCACCATTTTCATGCAATATGGGGAAGAAAAAGGATCTCTCTGGTGCCGAAAAGAGTGAAATAGTTCAATGCCTTGGACAAGGTATGAAAACATTAGATATTTCACGAAAACTTAAGCGTGATCATCATACTATTAAGAGATTTGTGGCTGATTCAGAGCACAGACGGGTTCGTGCAGATAAAGGCACATTGAGAAAGATTTCTGCCAGATCCATGCATCGGATCAAGAGAGCAGCTGCTAACATACCATTAAATAGCAGCAAACAGATATTTGAAGCTGCTGGTGCCTCTGGAGTCCCACGGACATCAAGGTGTTGCAACTTGTTGAGTCTTGCAACTGTGCATAAACCTTCTATTTGGCCACCACTAACCAATGCTCACAAGCAGAAAGTGCTGCATTGGGCAGAAAAATACATGAAGACTAATTTTCAAACAGTCCTGTTCACTGATGAGTGCCGTGCAACCCTGGATGGTTGGTGGACGGCCACCCTGTTCCAACAAGGCTGCGACGTCAGCAAGGCGGTGGTGGAGTCATGTTTTGGGCCGGAATCATGGGAAGAGAGCTGGTCGGCCCCTTTAGGGTCCCCGAAGGTGTAAAGATGACCTCTGCAAAGTATGTGGAGTTTCTGACTGACCACTTTCTTCCCTGGTACAGAAGGAAGAACTACGCTTTCCATAATAATATCATCTTCATGCATGACAATGTACCATCTCATGCTGCAAAGAATACCTCTGCATCAATGGCTGCTATGGGGATAAAAGGAGAGAAAGTCATGGTGTGGCCTCCATCCTCCCCTGACCTCAATCCTATTGAGAACCTTTGGAGCATCCTCAAGGAAAAGATCTATGAGGGTGGGAGGCAGTCTACATACAAATAGCAGCTCTGGGAGGCTATTCTGACATCTTGCAAACAAATTCAAGCAGAAACTGTCCAAAAACTCACAAGTTCAATGGATGCAAGACTTGTGAAGCTGCTATCAAATAAGGGGTCCTATGTTAAATTGTAACGTGACCTGTTAAAATGTTTAAAAAATGAAAATGTTGTTATAAGTGTGATTTGAAATAGCTTTTGATTTCAGTAAATATGCTGCAAACACAACAAATGACAATTTTCACTTCTTTACAACCTATAAAGTGTTTTGAAACTTACTGTGCGTAATAATTTGGAATAAGTTTTTTATGTTTAAAAAAAATACTATTAGGAGGTTTGTTCAATAAAATTTGAATTTTACTCTTAATAGTTGATAACATGAGAATTATGCTGACTGTTATTTACATCAATTATTTAGGTAAATGAGAAAAATATCATTTGCATAATTTGGAACAGGGTGTAATGTTTTCTAGTGCATCACACTATTCTTTTTTGCTTTATAGCAGGGTGTGAGACACTCAGCTGGTTTTATGTTGCTCTCTATATTGTATTGTAAATTCATTGTGGTTTTGTGCTTTTAGTGCCCACACTGATCACTAACAGCAGAAAAGATCCGGGTTATGGGAGAAATATTGAAGCACTTGGCCCTGTCTTATTGTTCTGCTAGAGACTGATACAGTTAGACATAGGAATGATGTGAAAAATGCTAAATCGTTATTACTTTTGTTCACAAGAAATTCCATACTCAAACACAGAATTTGCCTGTTACAAGAGTAAAAGGACATTTTTTTCCCAGCAAGTGGTGTGAGCTGAATGTAACTGGCACTTGTCCTTATGTTCTTGGATTGATGAACTTTGGCACACATTACAGACTCTCGGATACAGCTAGACTATTAATACAGCTGCAGAATACTGGTTCATGCTTTGCATGTAATAAGAGCTAATCCAAGCCTGATGGTCTGTGGACAAATCGGAGGACATTTTATCAGATTTAAATGCAACTCGTAGCTTTTCAATACCTAATGAATTAATTTGCTTATTTTCTTACTCTGCCTACTTTTATATACAGGATGTTTTTATATCAATAGAATCTTTAGTTATTTCTTGCGTCTGTCATTGGTCATTGTATCCACAAATATCAAGGGCTATATGTAAAAAAAACACTTTCACCCAAAAGTGTTCGTAATGTTACATTTCCGAACGGCAGTTGTGTTTTTTTTTTTTTTTTTTACACATTCCCACACATTTGTGTGCACTTTTTCAGCTTGTGCCTGTTTTATACATATCACCAATAATGTTACATGTTAGTGATACTTAAGGGGAAATTGGTGAACTGGTCAAACATCGCATCTGCCTTTTTTTTTTAAACTGGCCTTTACTGAACATTCATATGTAACAAATGGCATGTTCCTAATTTTGTTTTATTTTTCTATGAGGTTTGTAGGACTCTTAATCCGGTGCTTGACTAGCACTGAGGAATAACCAACAAAAAGTAATGAGAGAGTTCTCCCATACATGCAAAAAATTATATCCATTTATTTTGTCCACACAGTGAAAAGGATGCAGTATATGCACACAGCAGGCTTGACGCAAATACATTTGTATAATTTTTTCAAGTACAGGAGTGCTCTCTTCATCACAGATACGGAGCCAAAGTCTTTACACACTTAGTTACTAGTTGTTGGTTAGCATGGTTTGTATACTGGCCAATATAGTACACATCCTAGAGTGACATGGACCATGCACCCTGCTAAGTAAATAGTAACTGGGCAATGCTTTCCATTTATCTAGATATATTAACTATACTATAGGTTACAAATGATTTGAAAATTAAGCAAGCGGCAATGTTTCCAATGTATAAAGCTTTTTATACATAACCCCCAGAGATCTGTGCTTCATTCACAATTCTCTAGTTTGAAAGTCACTACAACTAGGTCAGCTGATTATTATAGGGTTAGTCAGAAATAACAGCTAAAGCACTGGCCACTTTGTATCAACTCTGTTTAGTCATCCCTCAAAGCCTGTGACTTTTTTCATTGCAATTGCCTGTGCCATAGCCGCTGGGTACTTTCTACTATGTGGTGATCATTACTTGCCTTAAAGCATATTTAAAAACATGGTCTCGTTTTGGACTGTGGAGTTACTCTGCTGTATACATTTGGTACGGGGGATACTGCAGCCACACTGAAGGATGTAAACTCCTCCACATTTGGAGGGAATCTCCAGCTGTGATGTGAATCCGAGCCACGCAAAAGCTACCCAGAAAGCAGCTTACACCTATATGGAGAACTTTTTTCAGCCTTTAGATCCACACCAATGGAGTGATGGTGCCTATAAGACATAAGCATGTATAGACTATGGCAGTAGTACAAGTGTTGCTCCTAGTGGTGAACAGGGACTATAAGGGATATTTTCTACATGGTTTTTACAGCACAATTTGTTTCTGAGATGGCATGAATTTGGTTAATGTAAAGCGGCTTGTTTTATTATGCACATATACATTTTTCGATAAATACATTTGATATTTTGGTGAATTGGTCATTAGTGTCTCTAATGTATTTTTTCCCCCTTAAAATAAATTACCTGTAAACACAATTGGAGACTTATTACTCCTTTGAAATTCCCCGTTCTCAAACAGATCAGACAATGCATATTTTGCTTATTGTAAAGGCATTTCTTTCACAAAAATGGTTTTATTGACTACTGTCCATTAAAGCATTTCTTTCACATGGAAGTAAATGGAACACTATGCTTTTGTATATCCTCTGCTCCATTCATGTACTTGGCTTTTCCCACCACAGAAATACTATGCTTTAAATTGTTCAAATGTAATCTGAACAAAGGATATTGAATTATCAACTGCAGAGGTCATTTCACTCTGATTTAAATGCTTATCCAGTGCACATTTTTGTCTATGTGCTTTTGTTCTGTTTATGCTGTTCACATTGTGTTTGCTATAACAGAGCAGTAAGACTATTGAGAATTAAATATCTACATAACTCACACAGGTGAGTTGTGAAAGCAAACAAATTAATTTAAAAGAAAATATATTATTACGTTAAATATATTAACATCAAAGATTAACCTGTCGTATAATTGATAAAAGGGCTGGCAAATATAAAATAGTCTGATGTACATATCCATTTATGCACAGCCACAAGGCCATTAAGAGATCAAAACACACAAAACTATTGTAGTGGCTAATAAAACCAGAGGAATACTAATAAGGGGAAGGTTGGTGGCTGGTGTTACAGAGAATACAAGTTTGTCATTTAGCAATTAAAGGACTATGCTCAGTGAAAAGTGAGTTGTCCCTAGTGTGAAGATAAACTGGAATCTACTTTTACCAGCAGCTGCCATGCTCCCTGGCCTGGTTGGTGAATGGCTCTCTGCTACCACAGAGAGAGAATTTTGTTTTTACATGGGATCAGCAGAGGTACCTTAGCTAGATCCCCACTGCTGATCTCATGCAAAAACAAGCACTCGCTACATTCACACCCGGATCCCACCAGCAGGGCGAGCCCCAACTCTGATTGGCTGTGCACGATGACATTGTCATAAACTTTGTGGAAGGAATGGTTAAAAAAAAGTTTGTGTGCTTTTAAGGAGTAGGCTAACCCAATTAGAGAGGTTGAAAAAGAATGATCTAGACTGCACAGGTGAGTGCAATAGCTGCAGGTATAATATATCCTCACTTTTCATTCTCCGGTGCCTATGCAGGTGCGGGGCTCACACCAGTAAACAATGGTGGTAGAGGAAAGTACAAAAAAAGTCACTCGCGAGACCACATGAAATATAGAAAACGTATTTAATGATGAAGTTGTGCAAAATCCAAAAAAACAAACAGCAGCATGTGGGAGTGATGCAGATCAGATATGTAAAGCTCGACGTGTTTCGCGCAACTGGCACTTAGTCATAGAGAGGTTGCACGGTACTTCTCACACAAATATGGCACCTCCAAGGACCAAAAGGAAGAACAATAGAATCTAACTTACACCCATGAGGAATATTAAATGCTGGTACAATTAGTGGGATGAGCAGAAGGGGAAAAAACATTGCTGAAGAAGGAGTATGAGATGAGATATGGCTAGTGGGCCATGTCAACTGTTGAGCACCACAGATGAGTGAAGAATCCTAAGAAGCACTGAGTACATTTGCTTGTTGATACTGATTATTATATTTTGGGATAAAGTGGTGAGAGCGGTGGTGGGGTTAGGATAGATACTAAGGAGGTAAATAATATTGAACCTTTGGTCTTGGAATGTTTGTCAACTGATGAACTAAAGATGAATAGTAATCTTAAATGTCTTATACCAAATACAAAAAGCTACATAAACAAAATGGGTGAGCTACAGATATTGTAAATGAGCATCAGTTTACTCAGTAAATAGAAAACTTTATGTTGCAGGACTATATTTAATAGCCTGAGTTAACTTATCTCATGTCATTGAATAATAGTCTGCAATAGAAAAATCAGAGTTAAAAACCAGTAATCAGTGATATTTTATGCCATTGAAAATGGCCTGTGCAAAGAGAATCATCCTAGTCTACTCGAGTATTAAGCTGTACAAGAATGAGAAGGCTAGTCCTTTGGGTACCACTACAATGTTCTGTTAACTCCTCTGACACACTAAAGGTTAATGACATAATAGCAAAGACTTGTGTAAACAGTTTTTATTAACCTGCAGAGTATTATGTTCCATTGGGAACCATTTATTACATGCAAATAGGTAATGAATATGAGTATGCAAACTGAAATGCCACAGCAAATAAAGCAAATGAATATTCAATATTGACTCATTTGGCATTTATTATAGTGGTTACAGTGGTTGATATGATGGGATTTATTATCTTTTTTAAATCTCTTTCTTAATATCATAGTACTTTAGTGCATGGGTTTTATTGATAGCAGATAATACGTTTTATAAGGTTTATTGACTCAGTAACTACAATTTTTGGTTGAAAAGCCCTTCCACAAGTTGTCTATGGTGTTGTGAATAAAGGGTCAGTGCACATCTCTTCAGGGTGCTGGTTTATCTATGTGCAGTTATTTACCATTAGAGGTAGCAGGGCTCCTTAACCACTTTGTGACGCTAGAATGTTATATGCCATCCCAATTTTAGAGGTCCTAAAGGACGCTAGGATGGCATAGAACGTCTTAGTGTTTAACATTTCATTGTAGCTCCCCACAATGCACTGTGCTCGCATCACGCTGCAGGGACCTTCTGCAGGGACCCACAGGTTCTATAATGACCCTGATCATGTCTCTGCTATTGTGTTCCTGGTGGCCAGGAGCTAAAAGTGACATTTTGGTGCTTGCGTCGTCTGGGATGCAAGCACCATGCATTTCAAAGGGGTTAAAGGGAGTGTCTGGTGCCCAAAATACATCTTCCAAATGTTAATGCATATTAATGTGCTTTGAAAGTACTTTAAAATGCATGTTTTGCATTGCTTAACATTTTAAATCTTTACAGATAGAGGACATTATGAAATTATTGCAGAAACCAGGACTGCCCACACTAGCTGAGTAAAAGTCAGTTTCCTTTGTTTTATTTTTATTTTTTCTGCAGGAACCAAAGAGAATAATGTCATTCAGTAAGTTCTGCACCAGCTTAATTGTTTCTTTTATTTCCTACCCTGACATGCGCCCCTCCAGGATTTTACTCCACCACTGAAAAAGCCCCCATCACATCTGCTGGAAAGCTCCTCCAGGCATCCACAACTTTATATTTTGCAGTTCAGTTGTTTGAACTACATGAAAGCAGAAGATATGGACATGCTATGTATTGCAATCTATTCCAGTCCATTCTTGCCTTTCTTACATTCAGTGCATATATCACTCCTCCCAACTTCTGCCCCCTGGTGAATTAGGATGCCGAGGGCAAAGCTTGGGAGATTAACTGTCAGCACTTGCGCACATACACTCAAAATGTGAGCACCACTGTGCAAGTGCATGAATCTGTGTATGTGCAGTGATGCTTTCAAGAACGTAATTCTTGCAGTATCAAATCGTGCCAAGGTCTACCTTTGTCCCGAAAAGTGGGACAGAAATAGAACTTGGCAGGACATCTACTGTAACTAAAGTTTGGTAAGAGACAAAACACACAATGCAACACATTCCCAAAACTAACCTGAATCCTAGTTTTCAACCAAATGACCCAACATAAACCAGCACACCACAGATTGCCCTATCCATGCAGGTTAATTGCATGACTTGTGATGTCCCTAGAGGTGTGCTTTGTTATCTCTACTTGATTTGTGTAAAATACTATTTTTTTTTTTTTATTGTTGTAGCGTTTCTACAATATATCTAATATTCTATAAATATTTTAGCATATCTAAATTCTATTAATCTTTCCTACAAGCCTCATATAGTTTGACTGACTTGCTAGTTTCTGTATTCCTGTAATTTATAACTTATTAGGCTCATGCTGAATATTAGATCCTAGTGAGCAATATTATGGTGAACATTGTTGCTAGTGCTTAAGCTTACCTCTATTAACATATAAAAGGATAGCAAAGTAACTCCGAGATTGTAAACAATGAGATGACCCCTGAGAGAGAATGCCGGCCTGTTCTTCATATATTTGGTCCCCAACCATATCAAAAGAAAATATAGCACAGTCAGGATAAATGTCGGTAGGTAGGAGTCCAGCATAAACCATCCTTTAACCCTAGGATCTGTAAAAATAAAATTTAAAGGTTAGATGGGTAAGGTACAAATATAGAAATCTTATTATATACCTGAAAACTAAAGACAGCTATTAAAATTGGTTTCCTTACCAGGTAAAACAATCATCTGATGGTGTTTACGCACAATATAATTAGAAACACATAATTAAAAAAATTATGCATATTACAATATTGATTTGGGTTATTGATCTTGAAAATTAAGTATTATAATAGCCAGAGAAAGCAGAATCTTAAGAGCATTGTTGATGTGTTACTAAAGAATTTGAATGAGTGAGACATACCTGGGGGAGGTGAGCCCTTGTCTGCTTTTAACTAGGATAACAAAACATTCTAAAACATTCATAGATGGTGTTATTATTTTTATAGAAGAAATAGTCAGGCATCAGTAGATACTTTGTTCCTGTGTTTCTATGCATTGAACATATAAATGTAATATGTTGAATATAACATGCTTTTGAAAGTGTGATATCATTTTTATTAATTAGTTTGATCAAATCCATGAAGAAAATTGGTCGGTGCTGGAGGAGTTGAGGTGCCGTAATGAGCATGGCGGTTGAATATCACAATGTATTGACAGTTACGTGGCTAAGAGTTTGTTGTATGTTTTAATTGTGCATTCAACATGTCCCTAAATTAGTCTTAACCCCTTAGTGACCGAGTGCTATGCTGCATTTGATGTGCCTTGAAGACCAGAATTCCATTATTTTTGTCATACATTTACTGAACTGTGAATTTCTTTCTTTGTGTTCAGTCCACCCACACAAATTATATATCATTTTTTAAAGGACCGATAGGGCTTTCATTTGATAGTATTATTTTCATCATATGATATCATCATAAAATTTTATTCATCATAAAATATGAGGAAAATATGCCATAAAAAACACTTTTTCTAACTTTGACCTGATTTTTTTTTTTATACAATTTACAAATGGTAAAAAAAGACCCTGTCTATATATTTCTAATATTTGTCCTGAGTTTAGTAATACCAATGTTTCCTTGTTTGTCTATGTTTTATTTCAAGTAATAGGGCAATAAATAATTAGTGTGGTTTTTTTTCTAACCATTTTCTTCTACAGTGGCTTTTTAACCCCAACTCTAAATTTACCCTAACCCTAAATCTACCCCCACCCCTTAATCTAACCCTTGTAATCATCCGAACCCCCCTGTAATCCTAATTATGACCCTAACCCTAGATCTAAGTTTAGTAGATCAAGGGTTAGCTTTTTCCATTTATTTATTTTATTTATTTAATTCATTTTCTCTTTCAAACTGTAATATACTTAACTGCCTCTAGGGGCAGTCAAGTAGTGGTTTCAGAGCGACGGAATAGAATTTTTTTTCTCTCTCTTCCATCGCTCTCCTCTGGGCACGCTGTATTGGAGGAGCATGCTTCTCCAATACAGCACCCCAGTAATCGCGGTGCTCAGGGGATCAAGGCATCATTGCAACACTTTAACACACATAGGCAGTGATCAGCTTTCACTGCCTATATGTGCAACGCGCATACGATCACATTCGCGGTGATCGTATGCGCACGGGGGTGGGGGCTGCGAGGGGGGGGCTGAAGACACTCTCAGAGGCTGTTTCGGATCCGAAGCAGCCTCTGGGAATAGCTACAGACATGTAGCGCAACGCTACATGAAAACGGAGGGACACTCCCACCAAAAAATTAAAAGGGTTTATTTTTGCTCTGTTGATTTCAGTTATGCCTTTTATTTTTGTTATGTGAGTTTATTTTATGAAATATTTTACTAAACAAGTGTGACTGGGCGCTGCCATTTTGTGAAATATAGTGTTTTTAGGTACCACCCAACCACCAGAGACTTTACAGCACTAGTATCTCACTTTGGGGCTGGGGACACAGAATGCAGTCTATAAGTCTGAATCAAAGACTTGCATTGCATGGGAGGGTAATGTAACGATTATAACACAAGGGGGCGGAGTTATAATCCTCTTCAAGTCAATCCCCTCTCATTGTGATGGAAGGCGGGTAAAAAAAGAGTTGCACATAGCCACCTTGTCCTGACCACTAGTGATACACAGGAGCCAGTAAGAGAGCAGGGGTGTATTGTATGACATTGTCATGCAGGCATTGGCCACAGTTATAAAGTGAGACTTGCTGGTAGATTTTGGAGAATTTTGCATCATGGGTAAGATTCTCAATGCTGGAGATAAAAACCTAATTTTATTTTTATATGCATCTGCAATTAATTGAAACATAGAAGAAAAAAACAGCTGCATATGTTTTATTTACGTGTTTGTTTTAAATGCACAGGTAATATATTTACATCGTAAGTGGTAGTGTCCCTTTAATGTAAATGGTATCACTGCTGTAACCATTCACTCAGGTAGAAGGATGGTCTCTACCTAAGGAGAAGATAGCCATGTTCTCATCAACGCATTTACCAAATAACTAATTAGGTCACACATTGTAGGGATTAGTTCCCCTGAGGCAAATGGGGTCCCAGTGGTATACATTTCACCTTCTTCACACTACAGATGAAAGAAAAACTGTACTGATAGATGCCCTAGATACAGGAGGCTGGTCACAGAAATAAATCTAGTGTTTGTTTATATACAACTGCATGAAGACACTTATCATTGAGCTTATTTGTGATGTAAGTACAAGGAGTAGGAGACAATCTCACCCATACATTGAGGAGGATAAAAAAAAAAAACCACAGTCCCTATTCCCACCATTAGCTAGTGAATGAAATGATTGATCAAATACTGAAAACCATATTACCGTATTTGCTCAAATATAAGACAAGTTTTTTTTCAGAGCAAGTGCTTACATTCAAAGTTCAAATAGAGATCTGACTACAAGAATGGGATCCAGGTAACCCGCAGAGCTGCAGGGGACCTGGATCCCCCTCGCAAGCACCCGGTGGATGTCTGCATGATGCGTGCTGGCATTCTCCGCTGGTGCCCGCCAGGATTTATGATGGAAGCTGAAAGGTCATGTGACCTTCCAGGGGTCTGTCTTATAAGACGGAAGTGTCAGGCAGCATCGGAGGATGTCTGCACACATCTCGCACACATCCACCGGCTGCCCTCACTATCCCTTGACAAAGCCGCAAGCTCCGCAATAGGATCTACGGCGTAACGCGCGTCAGGCAGACTAGAAGCAACTACTCTGACTCACTAATCCCCACAGCAGGATCAACCTGAGTGGGACACCTCTAGATGACCGGATCCACCGGTTTAGTCGAAGACGGCAGGCTACTAACATTTAAAGCCCAGATGGGCATCTAGACCGTCAGAAAGTGTCCTCACTCACCTAAACTGTGCTCAATATTAAAATAATAATTAAAAACAAGGGGGCTTAAATGCACTACCACTGGGGACTTTCAGAGCAGATTTGCCATAATCACAGGACAGGGTATCTGTCCCATTAACAACTAATACAACTGCATAGGGTGGTTAAAGGCTGCACAATATAGCAATCTAATGCAAAATAACAATCAGCCAAACTTTACCCTTCATTATTTTGGGAGGACCTATGCTAAACAAAATAGGTGAGCAACTATTGTGAAGTTGCCCACACAAACTAATAAAAGCTGCTACGAATTACCTTTTATGGGGAAAGGATTTTCTATCTATTTATGTGGTTTTTTTTTTTCCATCTTTTTGACACTTGTTCAGTTAATTTATATTCAATTTATTGGGTGATAATTTAAATATTTTTTAAACTAAAGCAAATAAAAGTTACATTTTAAGACGGACTTCATCAAACAAATATCTCTATGGGTCATTTAGGTCAGGGGCTAGTGTAAAAAAACATACCAAATTTGCTTGAATATAAGACGACCCTGATTATAAGACGACCCCCCAAACTATGGATATTCCTTTAGGAAAAAAAATAAAAGCCTGAATATAAGACTACCCTAGAGGAAAAAAGTCTAACTTGTATATATTCACATGTAAATAGCTTTTTCATATTTAATAAAAACTTGTGATACAAAAAAAATTAATTTCTTGTTTTTATTTACCTTTTATGTGCCAATGCTCCCCCCAGACGGTGTCTGTCTCTCTCCCCCACCCTCCCCCCAATGTTGTCTGTCTCTCTCCCCCACCCTCCCCCCAATGTTGTCTGTCTCTCTCCGCCACCCTCCCCCCAATGTTGTCTGTCTCCCTCCCCCACCCTCCCCCCAATGTTGTCTGACTTCCCCCCACCCTCCCCCCAATGTAGCCTCCCTGGTGGCTAGTGGGGGCAGCTGGGGGATGTCTGCACAATATGTGCAGACATCCCCCGGCTGCCCATATCTCTCTGGTGGCTAGTAGGGGCAGCCAGAGGATGTCTGCACAATACACGCAGACATCATCCGCTGCTGCCCGGCACTTCCGCCGCGACTTTTATGATGAAGCTGGAAGGACCCGGCTTCATCATAGAAATCCCGGTGGTCGTGCCGGGCGGCTGCGGAGGATGTCTGCGCGCATCGCTGAGACATCCACCGGCTGTTAGCAAGGGGGATCCATGTCCCCTGCAGCTCTGCGGGGGACCTGGATCCATGTCTTATAATCTGACCTCGATTTGAGGTCAGATTATAAAACGACCTTGCATATAAGACGAGGGGTCTTTTTCAGAGCATTTGCTCTGAAAAAAACCTCATCTTATATTCGAGCAAATACGGTATTACTTCTTCATGCTTAAAAAAAACAGAAACTTCAGGACCAAGTAACAGGCAGTTTGTAACTGTGCTTATTCTGGTGCTACTACTTCTATTATGCCAAGGGGGTTCTCTGTCATTGGTGTGTGAGTGTGCCAATGAGAGGGGAGGAGATGATTATTCCCTCCTGTTTAACATCACAAACACCAGACACCGATCAGTACTGCCAGGTCAAGGAGGTCTTTTTACATAAATACATTGTTCTGTACTCACTAAATCTTATAATCTAGGGCTAGGCAGGGGCGTCACTAGGGTTGGTGTCACCCGGTGCCGAAACTCATGGTGGACCCCCTGGATTTCCTCCAATACAATGCAAAACAGATTCCTTAGTAATGCCAATTAGATGGCCTATTAATTATGCCACACACAGGAGCATCATAACTATGCCACACCTGAGCCCCATAAATTATGCCACACCATAGCCCCACTATTCATGCCTCACCTCTGCTCAATTAATTATGCCACACACACAGGTGCCCCATAATTATGCCACATAAGAGTCCCTTAATTATGCCACACATGGGGCCCAATAAATATGCCACACACAAGTGCCCCATAATTCTGCAACATGGGACTGCCATTAATTATGCAACACACAGGAGCCCCACGAGGTGACAATTGTACAATTATAGATACCAGAAATATTGTGCCACTCGGAGCCCAGTAATATTGGGCAAGTCAGATACCAGTGATATTGTGCCATTCAGATACCAGTAATATTGTGCCAGTCAGATGCCAGCATTATTGTGTCAGTCAGTGCCCAGTAATATTGTGCCAGGCAGAACCTAGTAATATTGTACCAGTCAGATACCAGTAAGATTGTGCCAGTCATATTGTGCCAGTCAGAGCCCAGTTATATTGTGCCAGTCAGAGCCCAGTAATATTGTGCCAGTCAGAGCCCAGTAATATTGTGCCATTCAGATACCAGTAATATTGTGCCAGTCAGATACCAGAAATGTTGTGCCAGTCAGAGCCCAGTAATATTGTGCCAGACAGAGCCCAGTAATATTGTGCCAGTCAGAGCATAGTAATATTGTACCAGTCAGATACCAGTAAGATTGTGCCAGTCAGATGCCAGTAAGATTGTGCCAGTCAGATGCCAGTAAGATTGTGCCAGTCAGAGCCCAGTAATAGTGTGCCAGTCAAAGCCCAGTAATAGTGTGCCAGTCAGAGCCCAGTATTATTGTGCCATTCAGAGCCCAGTAATATTGTGACAGTCAGAGCCCAGTAATATTGTGACAGTCAGATACCAGTAATATTGTGCCAGTCAGAGCCCAGTAATATTGTGCCAGTCAGAGCCCAGTAATATTGTGCCAGTCAGAGCCCAGTAATATTGTGCCAGTCAGAGCCCAGTAATAGTGTGCCAGTCAGAGCATAGTAATATTGTACCAGTCAGATACCAGTAAGATTGTGCCAGTCAGAGCCCAGTAATAGTGTGCCAGTCAGAGCCCAGTAATATTGTGCCAGTCAGAGCCCAGTAATATTGTGCCAGTCAGATACCAGGAACATTGTGCCATTCAGAGCCCAGTAATATTGTGCCAGTCAGAGCCCAATAATATTATGCCAGTCAGAGCCCAGTAATAGTGTGCCAGTCAGAGCCCAGTAATATTGTGCCAGTCAGATACCAGGAATATTGTACCAGTCAGAGCCCAGGAATATTGTGCCAGTCAGAGCCCAGTAATAGTGTGCCAGTCAGATACCAGGAATATTGTGCCAGTCAGAGCCCAGTAATATTGTGACACTCAGAGCCCAGTAATATTGTGCCAGTCAGAGCCCAGTAATATTGTGCCAGTCAGAGCCCAGCATTATTGTGTCAGTCAGTGCCCAGTAATATTGTACCAGGCAGAACCTAGTAATGTGCCAGTCAGATACCAGTAATATTGTGCCAGTCATAGCCCAGTAATATTGTGCCAGTCAGAGCCCAGTAATATTGTGCCAGTCAGAGCCCAGTAATATTGTGCCAGTCAGAGCCCAGTAATATTGTGCCATTCAGATACCAGTAATATTGTGCCATTCAGATACCAGTAATATTGTGCCAGTCAGATACCAGTAAGATTGTGCCAGTCAGAGCCCAGTAATATTGTGCCAGTCAGAGCCCAGTAATATTGTGCCAGTCAGATACCAGGAACATTGTGCCATTCAGAGCCCAGTAATATTGTGCCAGTCAGAGCCCAATAATAGTGTGCCAGTCAGAGCCCAGTAATAGTGTGCCAGTCAGAGCCCAGTAATATTGTGCCAGTCAGATACCAGGAATATTGTACCAGTCAGAGCCCAGGAATAGTGTGCCAGTCAGAGCCCAGTAATAGTGTGCCAGTCAGATACCAGGAATATTGTGCCAGTCAGAGCCCAGTAATATTGTGCCAGTCAGAGCCCAGTAATATGGTGCCAGTCAGAGCCCAGCATTATTGTGTCAGTCAGTGCCCAGCATTATTGTGTCAGTCAGTGCCCAGCAATATTGTGCCAGGCAGAACCTAGTAATGTGCCAGTCAGATACCAGTAATATTGTGCCAGTCATAGCCCAGTAATATTGTGCCAGTCAGAGCCCAGTAATATTGTGCCAGTCAGAGCCCAGTAATATTGTGCCATTCAGATACCAGTAATATTGTGCCAGTCAGATACCAGTAATATTGTGCCAGTCAGAGCCCAGTAATATTGTGCCATTCAGAGCCCAGTATTATTGTGCCAGTCAGATACCAGAAATGTTGTGCCAGTCAGAGCCCAGTAATATTGTGCCAGTCAGAGCATAGTAATATTGTACCAGTCAGATACCAGTAAGATTGTGCCAGTCAGATGCCAGTAAGATTGTGCCAGTCAGAGCCCAGTAATAGTGTGCCAGTCAAAGCCCAGTAATATTGTGCCAGTCAGAGCCCAGTATTATTGTGCCATTCAGAGCCCAGTAATATTGTGCCAGTCAGATACCAGTAATATTGTGCCAATCAGATACCAGTAATATTGTGCCAGTCAGAGCCCAGTAATATTGTGCCAGTCAGAGCCCAGTAATATTGTGCCAGTCAGAGCCCAGTAATATTGTACCAGTCAGAGCCCAGTAATATTGTGCCAGTCAGAGCATAGTAATATTGTACCAGTCAGATACCAGTAAGATTGTGCCAGTCAGATCCCAGTATTATTGTGCCATTCAGAGCCCAGTATTATTGTGCCATTCAGAGCCCAGTAATATTGTGCCAGTCAGAGCCCAGTAATATTGTGACAGTCAGATACCAGTAATATTGTGCCAGTCAGAGCCCAGTAATATTGTGCCAGTCAGAGCCCAGTAATATTGTACCAGTCAGATACCAGGAACATTGTGCCATTCAGAGCCCAGTAATAGTGTGCCAGTCAGAGCCCAGTAATAGTGTGCCAGTCAGAGCCCAGTAATAGTGTGCCAGTCAGAGCCCATTAATAGTGTGCCAGTCAGAGCCCAGTAAAATTGTGCAATTAAAGTGCTCGAGCTGGAGGTGTCACCTGGTACGGCTCTGACTGGTACAATATTCCTGGTATCTGACTGGCACAATATTACTGGGCTCTGACTGGCACACTATTACTGGGCTCTGACTGGCACAATATTACTGTCTTGAAAAAATATTATACATGGGGGTTGATTCTGGGATTTATGACAGATCTCAGTGTTACAATGTCACCATCGTTAATGTGGGGGGAATGGTTTGGCAATACCAATGAGCTACTAGTAATTATTGCTGTATAATTTCCCAAAAAGTTTTTAAAAAAACTAAAAACATGAGATGCAGATTTTTTACATTAGCCATAAATGAGTAAAAGATTTTTCACGTAAAAGTTGGGGGGGGGATTAATTTTCCACCTTTTTTTTATTCTATTTTATTGTAATTAATTATATGACACAACCCAAATAATGATATCTAGAGAAAGACCATCTTATCATTAAAAACAATATACTCTCTCTTCTGCAATATGTGGCTTCCTCTGAAAGTGAAGTTGACCACAATATAGTTTGTGTTCACTTATAAACTCATTAACAATGAGGATTCTGGGTGTTGAACTGCACTAACACCTATTATGCTTTACAAATTGCTCTTTGATGCACTGCACATGGAACACAGCCTATGCATTGAGAGCTAGTTTGCAATGCCAAAAAGATGCAAAGTGAGAAATATTAACAACATAAAATGATTCCCTGATAATTTGTTCTTCCAACAAAGATGACATTAAGAAGATCAGTCCGAAAAAGGTTTAAATGTTAAACACTGTCCAGACATAATTATTTCATCAAACAAAATGTTTTTTTCCAAATCATATTTTCTCCTGGTAAGCTTAATTTGTGTCTATAGTCCAGAGGAAAAACAGAAAGTCAATCAAAACACTTTATTGCTGTATCAGCAATTTTTTTTATATGCTTAATACTGCTGATTAAAGTATAAAATCACAGAGTTGCTTACTTTTCATTTCCTGCACCAGAGTTATTTACATTTTTTTTTTAATCTAGGTGGACTTAAACCTTTTATTATGGTTTGCTAAAAATAAAATAGAGCCCATTTAACACCAAGAAACAGGTGTAGAGGTAAACTGGCAAAGAGATTATCACTTAAGCATGATCCAAAAAAGACATCCAGCTGCTCTGATCTGATTGAATGTCATTACACAAAAGCAGCTCTTGCATGTAAACAAGGTAAGCAGACTCTGCTAAGCAACTAGTGCTTGTTTTGGTGTACTATGTAGGAAATGTGCCAGAATACAACACTTTGTGAATGAAATAAGCATGTGGTGTAGTGTGAAGAACTTTCCATTTACTCATTTTGACACATGTGTAATCATACAGCATAGTGTTGGACACAGCGGTTCATTTCTTCATTAGGACAATAATAAGAAAGATGCTGAAGTTTCCTACATGTAAATTAATAATTACACAATGTTGAATTTGAGGTACAGTATATACACAAGATATATACTGTTATGATATAGTCTGTCAATTTAAAAACTGAAAAATACATTAAAACAAAATGTTATATATATATATATATATACTAGAATAAGTGACACACAGGGCTAACAAAATATGTTTTATTACACATCTACACATATTGGTTACTGTGGCAGAATTTATGTATCCAGCTAAAGAGAGAGTGACAAACAAACGGCTCTTAACACCTTCCTGAAGTCTTGATGGTTTATCCCATCATGAAAATTTGTCTTTGAGACCTTATGATTGGATAACCCACCATACATTAAACATAGTTGCCAACATTGGCCATGTTTCCAGGGATACTTATGTGTTCCACATGCTGCAGACAGAGCATGCAAAGTGTATGTAGGATGGATATACACACAGACACAATCCAATTTATTAATCATGGTAGGTCCTGTGAGATCTCCACCCTGATTAATTAATTGGATTCTGTCTGTGCGTATATCCATTCTACATACTGCCGGGCTGCACTTTGCATGCTCTGTCTGTAGCATGTGGAACACATAAGTGTCCCTGTAAACATGGCCAATGTTGGCAACTATGCATTAAAGATTGCGCTGTGTTCCCAGCTTTAAGTGGATCAGGAATCTGCCTCATAACTGAGGCAGTATTCGTGAACCTAATCTGCAGCTCCGGAGGTCATGTGATGGCAAATAACAGCGATCATATGCAATTCCATGACAAAGTGAATTTTTATACATTGACTTTGCCTCCAAGTCACTCTGTACCTCTAACACTAACAGCATCAGTCCCTGTAAATATGTAGTAAGTCCCATCACTTGATGATCACATTTTTCTACTTTGGTCAGTGTCCTCGTACTTTGATTTGGCTCATTTTATTTCCATCATTTAAAAAAATGTTTTGTTCATTTTTAATATATATTTAAGTTCAGTTAAGGCCTGCAGGCCTGTGCTGTAGGGCTGATGGCTATGATCAGTACATTGTCCTGCTCTTATGTTTATTTTGTTTTGTCTGGGAAACTTGGATTATTATCTTTATTAGTAAGTTAGGATAAGTGGGTTAGTGTTAGTATTGCACTAGTTGTGTGGAATATCATTAGAAAAATAGTGAACAAAATGTTCCTCCTTTTATATGTATATTTTATATAATTGTATGGTATCCAAAAAAGCTCTAGTATCCTTTTAAAAACAACATAGAATTTGTATGGGTGCGTTAAATCACAAATAGGAAAATTACATAAATAACCACATATTAACAGGGGGGAGATTGCTCTGGTCTTTGACACACTAAGCTCCTTGGTCCTTAAAGAGTTAAAATGGAAGTAAAGACAACAACAATAGTTACCTTTGGTTGGGGTCACTGAAGCACCATAATTACCGTAGTAATGGCAGCAATGTTATCATCTTCAGAGCTGCCATTTCGTGCTTATCCTCAGAGAAGACATGTTTCCTCCTCAAGATGGCTCATGAAATGGCAGTCTAAGGTATTACTGAATTGATTTGATCATTTCTTGGAAAACATAGATTATAATACAAAATTTAAAAAGCATTTAAATGAAGGATAATTGTTGTTTGCCTTTACTCCCTTTTTAAAAGTAGTAATGCAGCCTTTTTTTTTCTTTTCTTTTTTTTAAATAAGTCATATTTTGTTTTGGAATCAGAAAAGGAAAGAGTTGTCGATAAAGTAAAATATATTTAATATCTTTCTTGTCTGTGGACACTGAACTCTCCAGAGATCTCTCTAATTAAGGCAAAACACAAAATGAAACCGATGAAAAGAGCAAGTGTTGATAATATGGGCCACTATTGAAGTCATTACTTTAATTAAACAATTATAATAACCCACCAAAGTTACCAGTAATGGATAAAAAAAAAATATTATCCTGGCCATATGACAAAGGCAAGCAAAGTTAGCACGTAATGTGCATGTTTTTATCATTGTAATCTGGCTGAAGACAAATTTACAAAGATCAGAAAACAGTGTCATGCATGTTTGAACAAAACAGCTTAATATCAAAAGGAAAATCACTGTGATGGAAAGTCTGGGAAATATGGAAATGCTAGTGCTGTTTCTGCCATGTTTAGATGCAAGGTTATGGTACTTGTAATGTTAATATCATCGGTCGACGAGTGGTACTTGAAGCGTGTGAAATGAGAGTGGAAGCATGGTGCATTCAGAATTGAGGGCCTCAGCAGGACATGCTCTACCTTTTTAGGCCCCTTGAACTACCACAGAAATTAGTAACAGAAAGCATAAGAACTAGAATAGGACCCAACATGAGCCAGTGGATCTGTGTTTTCAGGTATTAATCTGAGATGTTGTGCATGAATGCTGTGAATTATTCCAGTTTAGGAATGTTAAATCTGGGTTAAATCTGTTATTTTTCTATAAGCAACTCTCTTCAAAGAGAAAAGTTAATCATTTTATTATGAGGCAATGTTTTAAATCCATTTCAATTAGCTCATGCTCAGAGAGGCAAGGGTTCATGTGGGAAGCAAGGGTTAAAAATATATGTCCTGTTTGTCCATAGTAAACCCAACATGTATCTTAATAGATGCACGTGGGTTTACTCTCTGCTGTGTCTCACAGCTAAGACACAGCAGGTCTGGAGGCTGGTGCACGTGCTCCCTGCTTCCCATGTTGTACTGTACATGCCAGTTTAGCCTCAGGACAACACATTACATTTGAAGCACAAGGGAAAAATAAAGGTTAGTTGTCCTTTAATACACATGTAGTTGAAATCACTCCTTTGCAGTATGCATAATAATAGTGTCATTTGCCAACAATTCTTATTAAATAGCATTTTATTAACAATAAAATACTACTTACCTCTTGGTCCAAACAAATAATCCACAAATGCATTTACTTCCTGGTCTATCGTCTGTATGTGCTCCTGGAAGAAAATAGGCAAGAAACTCTTTTATGTATACTTAAAATGAACAATTTTATATTTTGATACATAGAGTAAAAATTCTTATTATATATTATTATTGCTTTACAAAAAGGTTAATTGAGGTCATAGTGTCCCAGGCCTGATGTGTAAAATGAGTCAGTATCCACTAAAATCTTACTCTTTATCTGTTCATGACAAAGTAGGCATACAGTCTGAATTACAATAATAGCAGATCATTTAAATACGTACATATTTTAAAAAATGTTTTTTTTATTGAATTCGTTGTATCTGTATGCTAATAACAGAATGAGCAATGCTAATATTTTGTCCAAAAAAAGTTAAAGGGACACTACCACTTACATAAGATGTAACTAGATAACCTTGTCATTTAAAACAAACACAAATATAAATCACTGTTTTTTTTATTTTTTTATTTGACTGAATTGATTGGATATAAAAGGAAAAATAAAACTAGGTGTTAGTCGTTTGGCTCCATTTAATGAATATTTCCCATGATGCATGATGATGTCAAAAGATACTCCCCTACTCTCTTACTGGCTCCTGTGTATTATAGTGAGTAGGACTAGGTGGCTGTGTACAACTTTTTTTTACATAAATAGAGGAGATTGACCTGATCAAACAAGATCATAACTCCACCCCCTTGTGATGTAATAGTTACATTGCCCTCCCATTCAATGCAAGTCTACAGTCAGAATTCTGACTTAGACTGCATTCTGTGTCCCCAGTTCCAAAGTTAGATATTTGTGCTGTAAAGTCACTATGTGGTGGCACCCAAAAACACTATATTTCACAAAATGGCAGTGCCCAGTCACACTTGTTTAGTTACATATTTTATTAAATACAGTCACATAACAAAAACAAAAGACATATTTGAAATCAACAATACAAAATAAAAAAAATAAAACCTTTTCATTTTTTTGGTGGGTGTGTCCCTTTAAGAAATCTGAAAGTTGCAATGTTTATATACAGGGTCAAGTTTATCTGGAGAAAAAATATTAAATTATCTAAGGGATACCCAAAAAAAAGGTTTCTACTTTTAAAATGTATTGATTGCAACATAGACTGAAATAAACCTTTCAGGTAAATAGATTTAAAAATGCATTATTCATTATTCAATGCATTGAGTCAGAATACTACTAGTGTGATTAATAGTACAATGGACTGGTGAGCGCTTTATAATATGAATTAACAAACAATGCTTGAAAAAAAATTATGTAAAATAATGACTGCCTTTTTAGAAAGCATCGAAACATTTTGTTGATGAATGGAAACTGTCCTGATTTGCCCTGGAGATACCAGTATTTGTGACAAACAGGGCACATATATAGCTGTCAAGTGCCTGCATATGCTTGTCAAACATATTCTTAATTCAAGATATAAGATGCATGAAGCTTTTTAGTAATGTTTTACAAAATGTATGATCCTGCTATTGGGAGCATCTGAGAAATTGTATAATCACTCCTAATTGGCTGCAAGAGTAGATTGCATGAACAGGGTCAGGTTCCCCTTATGCTTATGTAGTTACATTTTACACAAGCCATTGTTTCCATCTAGTCTTGAGTACGCAAAAATACTCAAAAATAGAGATTTATAGATAATTCAGTAACATCTTTTGTTAGGTTAATGATTAAGTCATCAATGAACATGTAATTTGTTAAACCTGTGCTCATCAGAGATAGCATGTAAAACATAGCGGGGAGACCTTGTGGCTTGATCTTAATTCTCCAAACTCTCAATAACATGTATTACTAGAATTGAGCGAACCCGAACCGCAAAGTTCGGGTTCATACCGAACATTAAGATTTTTGGACCCCGGACCCGAACACGGACATTCCACTGTATGTCCGGGTTGGAGTTCGGGGGTTCATATCACCTAAACAAATTAAAAATTACAAGTGACTGGACAGCTATCGCTGCCCCGTAACTAGTAAAATAAGGCCCCCTCCCCCCCCTCAGTCCCTACCCATTGCGAGCGGGTGGGGACCCTATAATAATAATAATGAGCTGGGGATCTAATGTCCCCCCGGGCTCAGCACCCCTAGTCACTTTATTTGTGGTCCCCACCCGCCAGCAATGGGTGGGGATCGGGGGGGGGGGACATTAGGTCCCCCCCTCATTCTTATTATAGAGTCCCAACCCGCCTTCAATGGGTGGGGACCAGGGGGACATTAGGTCCCCCCCCCCATAGATTATTAGGTTCGGGGTCAAGTTCGTCCCCGATCCTGGACTTTTTTTTCGGAGTTCCGCCGAACCAGAACCTCCAGGTGTCCGCTCAACTCTATGTATTACTACACACCATACACGACATACCTCCCTTTCAGATCCAACACCCAGGTATGATATCTAAAAACACAATACTCATGGTCTAACATGGAGAAGTAGGAACATTGTTGTCTACAGCAGCAAAGAGCTTTCCTCCACATTCTGTGCACTCTATAACAGACAGAGGTGACCACATGGAACATCATATAAGAGCACGGTTGATTTCCATCAGAGCCATGCCAGAGAGGGAGATAGGAAGAGAATTCTGTTTCCTGGAAGACATAGATTTCCTTCTCCATTCAACTATGATATTATAACAGAAACATGGCTTATGTGCTTCCTGGTCAAGAGTCCTGTTTCAAATGCACTCCTGCTGGGTTATCCATAGAAAACATGAGAACTGAGGATTAGAGATAGATGGAAAAAATACACAGAATAGAAATACCAACATATTTTGTTAGGGGTGAAGTAAAAGTTCAGTGGTTGGGAGCAGCCAAAAGAGATGTTGGTCCAATTCCCTACACAGTCTACAAATGAAGGTGCCCTGTTTAAATGTGGTGACAAAGCCAATTGGCTATGTCGCTAGGGTTGCCACCTGGCCAGTATTTTACCGGCAGGCCGGTAAAAAATTGGCATCAGGCCAATGTTAAGTCTATGGAGACAGTACCAAGGCCGGTATTTTTTCGAAGAAAAGGTGGCAACCCTATATGTCGCAGGCGGCATATGATCGCTGTGATTGGTTCTAACAGTGATCATATGTCTCGGAAGAGCTCCCACCACGCTCCTGGTAGACTGCTTCTTTTTTTTTTTTTTAAATTGATATATTTATTGGCATCATATGAAAATATACATCAAATACAAATAAGATAAACAAGTAAATGCCAGTTTTGAATGTAAAAAAAACTTCTGAATCCGAGGTGAGGGATACCAGATGAATTGGTTGTAACATTACAAAAAACACAGCAAAAAGTGACAGTGTGCTAAAGTGCTAAAAAAAAAAGTGACAAGTGATACATATCCGGTTACACTTGCCACTTTTTTTTTTTAGCACTTTAGCGCACTGTCACTTTTTGCTGTGCTTTTATCTATATTGTACTGGGCACTGAGGGATAGTTGCCTGACAGTTTGCTGCTTGTGTAAATGTGAAACAAACGCCACTAATCTCACAATTCTACCATTTTTTTTTGTATTACAAATAACACATAGAAGGAATCACATTAGATAAATTTGGTATTTAAAATTAAAAAAGGTATCAGTGATAAGAGGCATATGGACTGTCTCATTTTGAGTTGCATTTGGATCACCTTGTGTAAAACCTGGAATCACAACATCCTGAACATAATGTTCCCATCTATTTATTTGACCTGATGCCCCTGCACTGATTCAAATGTAGCACATTCTTTCAGAAATGGAGAACATGCTCCTTGATGGCTACCTTCATATTAGCTCATTATACCTTCATGTGTATTTATTAACTTCCATGAAGATTGTATATTTCTGATTTCAGCATAGCATACAAATCTAATCGTCTTCATCTATTTGACAAATGGGATAATGAAACACTAACAACGATTTAAGGCTACTTAGTATTGCAAGGTATTGGCAGACCCTGCAGAACAATTTCTTAATAAGTAACATGATTTTGCTAATTGGGTTACTTGATCATCTAAATCTGCATACCAAGTGGAACATCTTGTTCGTGTGAACGAAACCATTGATCTCATTTTTGAAAAAATAAATAGTCTAGTCATGCACAAATGAGTCGTTGAGTGTCTGGCACAAGATACGGACAAACATAAAGGAAATTTATGGTTTCCTCTATAGGTTTTTAAAAAGAAAACTTATGGATTTCTTGAAGTGAAGGTGATTAGCAACTAAGTCTCTTTATTGGCAGAATCCAGCTTTCATATCTGAAATGCTAGCTCAATTTAATAAACAAATAGTAATAAAACATCCAATAGTTACAATGTACACAATTTAATGTTATGCTTGTCTGGTTGACATGCAGTAATTATTTAGGTTATGCCTACTACAGGCTTCTACTTTTGGGATCATCCATCCAGTGTCCCAGGAAAGCAGAACACTAGACAAAGAACGTGGGATGGCAGAACAGTGGTCCAAATCAGACCGTTCAAATAATTCATTGGAAAACATGCATTAATATACCTTTATGTTGTGACTTTGGTGCGACTGTACAAATTAAGCTAGAGAAGCGCACACAATGCAGTCATGGGGAGCTTAACATTGTATCTCTGGAACAGTAAAGCTATGAATGGCGGGATGACTGAATCAAGTTTTATATACATAATAATTTACAAATCACTTACAGGCATTGCTTTCAGTCAAGAGTTGTCACATTATAATGATGTAGAATCTACAGTGCAGATCAATTTTCTTTCAAGCAGCTATAGCCTTGTTTAATTAACACTTTTGCTATAATGATTTTCTCAGATCGTTAGCCACAGTATAATAAAAACTATAGATTAGAATTAATATATTTGAGTGAATGAAAAACAATCATTTTATAAACATAATATTATATTTGCATAATCTATTGACTTTGTTACTATTCTTATAATACAGTTCTGCTTACAGAGCAGATCAATGAAATCCTTTCATAAGTAATCCTGCTCAGCCCTCTCCTGCTTTACCTCAGCTGGTAGATCTTTAAGTGGCGCCCAGGGCATTAGAGACCTAAACGGCACTCATTGGCACGTGAGGAAGGGGTAAAATCTGTATTGATTAAAACTTTACTGCAACATCCACAGATAAATACAGAAATACACATCCTTGATTGTTCATCAGAGATGAAGTGCGTAGAAATGTATGTGGGCACAGTTGCAATTGAATGAGGCCAACATGTGACGGTCCCTGTTATGTCTGCACATTTATTCACTTAACCCCTTAGTGACAAGACATTTTCACCTTGACTTTCCCTTGGTGACAATGGCTGTTTTGACAATTCTAGGGTGTTTGTGTTTAGCTGTAATTTTTTTCTTTCTCACATACAGATGTGCAGAATTATTAGGCAAGTTGTATTTTTGAGGATTAATTTTATTATTGAACAACAACCATGTTCTCAATGAACCCAAAAAACTCATTAATATCAAAGCTGAATATTTTTGGAAGTAGTTTTTAGTTTGTTTTTAGTTTTAGCTATTTTAGGGGGATATCTTTGTGTGCAGGTGACTATTACTGTGCATAATTATTAGGCAACTTAACAAAAAACAAATATATACCCATTTCAATTATTTATTTTTACCAGTGAAACCAATATAACATCTCAACATTCACAAATATACATTTCTGACTTTCAAAAACAAAACAAAAACAAATCAGTGACCAATATAGCCACCTTTCTTTGCAAGGACACTCAAAAGCCTGCCATCCATGGATTCTGTCAGTGTTTTGATCTGTTCACCATCAACATTGCGTGCAGCAGCAACCACAGCCTCCCAGACACTGTTCAGAGAGGTGTACTGTTTTCCCTCCTTGTAAATCTCACATTTGATGATGGACCACAGGTTCTCAATGGGGTTCAGATAAGGTGAACAAGGAGGCCATGTCATTAGATTTTCTTCTTTTATACCCTTTCTTGCCAGCCACGCTGTGGAGTACTTGGACGCGTGTGATGGAGCATTGTCCTGCATGAAAATCATGTTTTTCTTGAAGGATGCAGACTTCTTCCTGTACCACTGCTTGAAGAAGGTGTCTTCCACGAACTGGCAGTAGGACTGGGAGTTGAGCTTGACTCCATCCTCAACCCGAAAAAGGCCCCACAAGCTCATCTTTGATGATACCAGCCCAAACCAGTACTCCACCTCCACCTTGCTGGCGTCTGAGTCGGACTGGAGCTCTCTGCCCTTTACCAATCCAGCCACGGGCCCATCCATCTGGCCCATCAAGACTCACTCTCATTTTTCAGTCCATAAAACCTTAGAAAAATCAGTCTTGAGATATTTCTTGGCCCAGTCTTTACGTTTCAGCTTGTGTGTCTTGTTCAGTGGTGGTCGTCTTTCAGCCTTTCTTACCTTGGCCATGTCTCTGAGTATTGCACACCTTGTGCTTTTGGGCACTCCAGTGATGTTGCAGCTCTGAAATATGGCCAAACTGGTGGCAAGTGGCATCGTGGCAGCTGCACGCTTGACTTTTCTCAGTTCATGGGCAGTTATTTTGCGCCTTGGTTTTTCCACACGCTTCTTGCGACCCTGTTGACTATTTTGAATGAAACGCTTGATTGTTCGATGATCACGCTTCAGAAGCTTTGCAATTTTAAGAGTGCTGCATCCCTCTGCAAGATATCTCACTATTTTTGACTTTTCTGAGCCTGTCAAGTCCTTCTTTTGACCCATTTTGCCAAAGGAAAGGAAGTTGCCTAATAATTATGCACAGCTGATATAGGGTGTTGATGTCATTAGACCACACCCCTTCTCATTACAGAGATGCACATCACCTAATATGCTTAATTGGTAGTAGGTTTTCGAGCCTATACAGCTTGGAGTAAGACAACATGCATAAAGAGGATGATGTGGTCAAAATACTCATTTGCCTAATAATTCTGCACTCCCTGTACAGTACCCACACAAATGATATGTTGTTATTATCGTCATAAGAAGGGCTTTCATTAGATACCATTATGTTCATCATATCTTATAATTTACTACAAAAAAAATCATAAAATATGATGCAAATTTTTATTCTTTTTTTTCTATCTTTGACCTAAAATATAATTTATACAAATAAAATCATTAAAAAATACCCCGTCTAAATCGTTTCTAAATTTTGTCCCGAGTTAAAAAATATGCATGTTTCCTTATTTTTTGGTATTTTTTTGCGAGTTATGGGGCAAAAAACAAAAATAGTGACCCCAACCCGAACCCAAAATTTAACCCTAACACTAAATTTAACCTCAACTCTAATCCTTATTATATCCCTTATTATTTTAACCCTATCCCTTATGCTAAAAAAGATTTAATTTTAACCCTATAGGCTAATATAGCTATATAACCTGTTTTTAATTAATTAAATATGTATTTTAAATATTTTCCATTGCAATGCTACTTAACTACCACTAGGGGCAGTCAAGTAGCATATTCAGAGCGACGGAAGTGAAGTTACTTTCACTTCCGAAGCTCAGACCGGCAGAGGGCTTAGCCATATTGACGGAGCAGCACGCTCCGTCAATATGGCTCCCCACGATCGCTCCGTGGGGCGATCGTGGGTGCCCCAAAATAGACATTTCGGTGCTGGCTATTGCCTCGACATCGAAAACCGCTTGATTCACCGCAGAACGTGCCAGGCACGTCCTTTGTCGTTAAGGGAGTTTCTCCCAGGAAGTGCCTGACACGTCCTTTGTCGCGAAGGTGTTAAACATTATGGGGGTCATGTATAAACACAGCACACATGCAAATACTTTCAAACTATGGCACAACCGGCATGTGCGCCTATGTATAAAGCAGACTCCTGCCAAATTTAAGGAGTTTTACCTACTTCCACCGGTAACATAAATTTTGGTTGTTCCGGCGCAGGCGTGGCCTACAAAAAAAACAGGCACTAAAAACCGATCGCTTAGTGTCGAGAATCTACAACAAACCCTCTACTGCACTGAAAAGTGTTGCCGTTTTACATAACAAACGGGGCAGGAGTATTTTATGAATCTGACATTTTTACCATTGCAGTTTTTAAGATTCTTTGTGTGTACATTTTACTCTATCTCACAAATACACAGTCACGCCAGTCATAGAAAGGAGTGGTCCTCTATGGTAACAGGACAGTTCAGCGTGGCTGCTTCACAGCTGCACTTTTGCCACGTACATATTTTAGGGGTTTGTTTTAGGGTATGTTTAAGGTAAGGATTAGGGCTTAGTATAGTGTTAAAGGTTAGTATTGGGGCTCAGGGTTAGTTTTAATGTTAGTATTATGGTTAAAGGTTAGTATTAGGGCTCAGGGTAAGTTTTCATGTTAGTATTATGGTTAAAGGTTAGTATTAGGGCTCAGTGTTAGTTTTAGGGTTAGTATTAGGGCTCAGGGTTACTTTTAATGTTAGTATTATGGTTATCGTTAGTATTAGGGCTCAGAGTTAGTTTTAGGGTTAGTATTAGGACTCGGAAAGTTTTAATGTTAGTATTATGGTTAAGGTTAGTATTAGGGCTCAGGGTTAGTTTTAGGGTTAGTATTAGGGCTCAGGGTTAGTTTTAGGGTTAGTATTAGGGCTCAGGGTAAGTTTTAATGTTAGTATTATGGTTAAGGTTAGTATTAGGGCTCAGGGTTAGTTTTAGGGTTAGTATTAGGGCTCAGGGTTAGTTTTAGGGTTAGTATTAGGGCTCAGGGTAAGTTTTAGGGTTAGTATTAGGGCTCAGGGTAAGTTTTAATGTTAGTATTATGGTTAAGGTTAGTATTAGGGCTCAGGGTTTAGTTTTAATGTTAGTATTATGGTTAAGGTTAGTATTAGGGCTCAGGGTTAGTTTTAATGTTAGTATTATGGTTAAGGTTAGAATTAGGGCTCAGGGTTTAGTTTTAATGTTAGTATTATGGTTAAGGTTAGTATTAGGGCTCAGGGTTAGTATCAGGGCTCAGGGTTAGTTTTAATGTTAGTATTATGGTTATTGTTAGTATTAGGGCTCAGAGTTAGTTTTAGGGTTAGTATTAGGACTCGGAAAGTTTTAATGTTAGTATTATGGTTAAGGTTAGTATTAGGGCTCAGGGTTAGTTTTAATGTTAGTATTATGGTTAATGTTAGTATTATGGTTAAGGTTAGTTTTAGGGTTAGTATTAGGGCTCAAGGTTAGTTTTAGGGTTAGTATTAGGGCTCAGGGTAAGTTTTAATGTTATTATTACGGTTAAAGGTTAGTAAAGAGTATACTGTTTATTGGCTAGGAAGACTCAAGACTGGTTGATGTAATGTAAAATAAAGCTGGTGTTAAGAAAGTTACAAAATACACGAGGACCATCCATTTTAACTTAACACTGAGCTTCTGGTTTTCAGTAAAAGTGCTTTCAGTAGTTCAGTTTTAACTGATGATTACCTAACAGCTCTTGCAGTGAGAAATTAAATATGCTCAAAGGGATGTTCAAGACAGTATGGAGCCTGGCTAGTAGTATCAATCTTTAATTTTAACCATCCTCGGAAGAACAGTGATTATTTTAATTGTTCTTCTCTGCCTAGTGTTAACCATAAATCAGAATTTTTCATTCATGGGCAGTAAGTCTTATCAATAAGAACACTTACCTATCAGCATATTACCTTTGAGATATCATTCGTTTGTTCCCTGTATTCCCAGTAGGTCTGAATTGGAGAATTATCTTGGATGTCCACTAAAACTTATGCTCAAGTTAAAACGCTGCAGCACTTTGCACTCTGAAGTTGAAGCATATGGGGTTTATTTATAAAGTTTTGCGCACAGTTGGGAATTTAACCCCTTTGCGCCAGTTAGTGCTTTGGTCCTTAACAAAATCACATTGTGATCGGCAGCCAGGAACATACAAGCATTGACCCAATCAGGGTCTCTATAGACCCTGTCGGCCCCTGCCGACATCCAGCAATACTTCATGATGTCACGTGTGACGTCATCAAGGCATGCCTGAACCCGGAAGTTCGGGAATGCAGGGATGCCAGAGATGTAGCAGACGTTCAAGTCCCTGCAGCGGGATGCTCATCACAGCTCATCACGGGGAGCCGCAATTAGCTGTTACATGCACGTTACATGTCGTCCTGCAGGTTTTTTTGTAAAATGTGCCCGACGCTCACTTTGAGTATAGAACGTCCTACAAGAGGGAAGGGGTTAAAAAAAGGAGCAATTTAAGTTCATTATGTATAATGGGGATTACGCCTTTTTAGACATCCAACACTCCAGCCTGATTCTTTATACATGTGCTTAGTCAGCGCACTGAGCTCCAGAGCATCCCGGATATTCAGACACATATTAGAGAAGCCATCGGAGTTGGTCACTTGGAATCTGCTGGTAATGTAAAATCCTGTCAAGGAGTCGGTGTGTAGCTGAAGGTGGTGTTCATCACCGTCCACAAAATATCACAGCAAGCATTGAATGAAGTCAATGCACCTACCAAGACTCCAACTGCTAGGTGCGCTGAGTTTTCACTGACATAACCACTGAATCATAAACTTAAAGGAACACTATCACTTACCGTATATACTCGAGTATAAGCTGACCCGAATAAGCCGAGGCACCTAATTTTACCACAAAGAACTGGGAAAAAATATTGACTCGAGTATAAGCCTAGGGTGGGAAATGAGGCAGCTACTGGTAAATATTGCCCCGAATCTGCCATTTAATATTCCAGGATATTGCCCCCAATATGTCATTTAATATGCCAGGATATTGCCCCCAATATGCCATTTAATATTCCAGGATATTGCCCCCAATATGCCATTTAATATGCCAGGATTTTGCCCCCAATATGCCATTTTAATATGCCAGGATATTGCCCCCAATATGCCATTTAATATGCCAGGATATTGCCCCCAATATGCCATTTAATTTGCCAGGATATTGCCCCTTAGTATGCTCGTTATGCCACCCTCCTCCCCCCCTTCCCCAGACCCCAGTACTTACCTCTTTCCTGCTCCGTCTCCCGGTGCTCTGAAGGTCCAAGGCTGTGAGGGAAGCGTTGTGAGCTCCCCTCCAGCCGCGCGGATCAATAAAGTTTGTTTTAAAAAAAAAAACACTGTTGACCGCGCGGCTGGAGGGGAGCGCACAAAGCTTCCCTCACAGCCACGGACCTTCAGAGCACCGGGAGACGGAGCAGGAACGAGGTAAGTTTTAGATTTTTTTTTTTCCCCCAGACACCGACTCGAGTATAAGCCGAGGGGGGCATTTTTCAGCACACAAAATGTGCTGAAAAACTCGGCTTATACTCGAGTATATACGGTACATAAGATGTAACTACATAACCTGGTCATTTAAAACAAACACATATATAAAATATATGTCACTGTTTTTTGCCCCAGGCCCACTTAGTATTGGGGGGCCCAAGTCAGCTGCCCAGTGGGCCCGCTGCCCATGCACATCCGTAACTGCTACCTGCACTATACAATCAGCACTGATCCATTAGTACAGGTGTGCCCAAAATACAGTCCTCCGGACACAGAGGTGCACTCCGCGTGCCATTGCCACCGGTAGCTGCACCTCTTATTCGCCCTGACATTGGGCGCATCTGTCTGTGTCTAGCGAGGGGGGAAATCTCTGCCCCCTCACACGCAGAGCAGGTAGAGCACCGGATGTCCATGACATCCTGGTGCTCAGAAGACATGGAGCCATGCACAGAAGAAACCGCCCCCTCCCTGCAAATGTAAGGTAAACGAGTAGGGAGGGGGACAAACAACCTAGAGTTCTTTTTCTTATATATATATAAAAAAAAAAAATATGTGTGTCTGTGTGTGTGTGTATGTGCGTCTATCTGACGGTGTAAGGTTGTCTGTGTAAGTCTGTGTGTGTAAATGTGTCTGACTGTGTAAGGTTGTCTGTGTGTGTAAGTGTGTCTATCTGACTGTGTAAGGCTGTCTGTGTGTGTAAGTGTGTCTACCTGACTGTGTAAGGTTGTCTGTGTGTGTAAGTGTGTCTACCTGGCTGTGTAAGGTTGTCTGTGTGTGTAAGTGTGTCTACCTGACTGTGTAAGGTTGTCTGTGTGTGTAAGTGTGTCTACCTGACTGTGTAAGGTTGTCTGTGTGTGTGTAAGTTTTTCTACCTGGCTGTGTAAGGTTGTCTGTGTGTGTAAGTGTGTCTACCTGACTGTGTAGGGTTGTCTGTGTGTGTAAGTTTTTCTACCTGACTGTGTAAGGTTGTCTGTGTGTGTAAGTGTGTCTGACTGTGTAGGGTTGTCTGTGTGTCTATCTGACTGTGTAATGTTTTCCTTGTAAGTATGACTGTGTGTCTATGTGAGTGTGTAAGTGTGTCTATCTAACTGTGTGTAAGGTTGCCTCTCTGTGTGCAATTGTACAGCCCCACCACCCAAGCTATATTATATAAATATTAAATGAACCTATATATATATTTACCCTGTATGCTCTCCTCCAACTTGTTTAAATATATATATGTATGTATGTATTTTTAATCTACTGTTAAATGTGTAATTCTATTCTGGACTGGGTCCCCAGGTCATACTTGAAAATGAGAGAAATTGCAATGTATTTTTCCTGGTAAAACATTTTTTAAATAAACTTAAAAAAAATGTACATATATATATATTTTTATATATATATATATATATATATGTCATATGGTTATATTTAATATAAATATTAAATAAACCACCTATATTATAATGTTTATATGATATATAATTATATAAAACTATCTGTGAGTATATATATATATATATATATAATATTTACATAATATATATCATTTGGCTGGTTCGTATAATATTTCACATAAATCCATTTTTATATATATATATATATATATATATATAAATATTACATAAACTTGAGTCATATGTTATATCAATCATATGGCTGTGTTTATATAATATATATCATATGGCGGGTTTATATAATTTTCCTATAATCCCATTGTTTATTCATATATATATGTATATATATATATACACACATACACATACACATATATAATATAAATATTATATAAACTGTCTTTCTCACATTTTATATACTGCAAGTGTGTGTTTATTTTTTTATAGGGAGGCATTAGGGTGGAGGGTGTGATTGCATGCCAAGGATGTCGGTGGGGTCCAGGGGGCCAAAACAAATGTTTGCCCAGGGTCCAATCAATGTTAAAGACGATCAACAATACAAAAAAAATAAAATAAACCGTTTTCAATTTTTGGGTGTGAGTGTCCCTTTAAAAATATAAAGGAACAAAAAAGTTGAGAAGGCCCCTGCATGAAGAATCTTGTAATCAAAAAAGATCATTAGAAATCACATATAACCCTGGGAATATTAAAAATAAATGTAAAGAAAATATTCATATTTTTCACATTTTCATCCAGGCTGAAACCCCAGGATAAAAGGTCTCCTGAGTTCTGTAAGGTAATACGGCATACCCAAGACTGGGATTAATATACACGAGATAAGCCTCCCTGTTACAGCTTGCGGGGATCATTAAGGATTTTCGAACACATGTTGACCAGCTCCAGTACTGTGTGGTGCTGTGTTGCTGGAGAGCAGAGTGAGGAGCTAAGAGCACATTTCTCATATTACCCACTAGTCTGCATGCCCAGCCAGTTATATTTGAAACATACCATGACTTTGCTTCAAATGCTGACTTAACAAATGATGTATCTGCTTTTAAAAGATGACTTCTTACATTTAATAGTATGCTGACTAGACTAAATGCACAACTGCTGCACAATCCATATTAATCCTTTCTACGACAGAACGGTTTGCAATGCTTGACTCTGATGGATTAATCCTCTTCCAGGCTGAGGAGTCTTTTATGTTCTCACTAAATCACAGGCATGTGACGCCACAGGTAGTGGAATGGTTAAAAATATGTAATTTAGACTATTATGTAACACTTCCACACAAAGTCATATTGGATAACATTTTTCTGGGGTTTTTGTAACCAGTACAGCAGACAAGTGCTATCTTACATGATACCCCCTGACCTTTGAAATATATATTTCACATAATCAGCTCAATGAAAAAGGAGAATGTCACTGTAAGAGCAAGTCTATTGTCAACGACTTTATCCAGTAGTCCGAAGTTTATAATGTGGAGGGCGCCTTCCCATGCAGAAGTTGGGTACAGGGACAGACATGCTTGGATAGTGGGGCAGGCATTTATTTAAAGGGCAGACAAGGCATATTGCCTTTCAGTATGGCAAATATGATCACTCTGCAGAGCTATCACATTGCGTCCTGGGGTCGGATTTCAGTGAATGACTCGATATTGATCACTTTCTAAGCTCATTTCACCGCACGACATGCCAGGCACATCAGTTGTCATTAACTGTAAAGGACAACTGTCACCTATGCCACGATTTTTAAATAAATAAATGTCTATAGGGTACGGTGGTGCCTTTAATAAAAACACACAAAAAAACCCCACTTGTATATACCATTATTCTTGTTAAAGGGACAGTATCACCTAAACACTGTTTTTACTTTGTATGTAGAGCATGAAACATGGTTGAAAAAGTTCTACACACTGTATTAGAAAAACTGCAAGTAAAGATTATGAGAAAAATGTGTTTTAAATGTGTCTGTGGAGTCTCCTGCTTAGGACATCACGTGTGGCACGGTATGCAAATTACACATTTCCCACTAAAATGCAGTTAATTTGCATACCGTGCCACAGGTTATGGCTTTCTGCCATTAACCCTGTTAGAGGAGTATAAGCTGCGTGAGGCTCAGGTTTGATAGTGTAACCTCACGTGGCGTCACACACGGGATCGTGCACAGGAGGGAAGGGGGGGGGGCCTTATTAGTTTGGGTAATCATTAAAAATGTTTTCAATTATAAGGATCAAGATCACATGATTTAGGAGACCCCCAAAAATATAAAACTATAGATTTCATGAGAAAATAACTCTTAACATTACGTGAAAACTGACGTGCACATCACAGGAAAATGTACCTGGACAATAGACAATGAATGTGCCTGGAACGTCATGCAGATTCATTCACGGTATGCCAGCTGGAACACAGCGAGTGGGGTGTAAATGAGTGCCTCAGCTTTGAATGATTTAGTCTCCCAGCCAAGGGAGAGACTAAAAACAGTATTGGCAGCTTGTCCCCCAAGCACCCCTCCAGCCAAGGATTTTTTTTTTTCAAATAAAATAAAAAACACTTTTTTCCCCTGTGTGTTAAAGTTAGGGTTAGTGTTAAAAAAAAAATTAAAAAAATATATATATATCATTTATTTATTTAGAAAGTGTTTTACCAGGAAGAATACATTTAGATTGCTCTCATTTTCAAGTATGTCCTGGGGACCCAGTCCAGAATATATATATATATATATATATATATATATATATATATATATATATATATATATATATATATATATATAGTTATCCCAGAGAGGACCAGTGACATGTTAGGAATATCACTGGTCCTGTGGACATTTTATTAGTAAACTGACTTCTAGAACATTTTTAATCAGTGCTTTTATACTTCAGCAGTGTTTGTGTTTAGCTATAATTTCCATCTTTTCAATTACTGTACCCACACAAATTATATATTGGTTTTATCTGGATAAGAAAGGCTTTCTTTAGATACCATTATTTTGATCATCTAATTTACTATAAAAAAAAATTATGATGAAAAGTTGGAAAAAAAAACATACTATTTCTGACCTTTCCATTAAAAATCTACACCCCCCCTCCTGCTCAATAGATGCTTCCAGCACGACAAAATGTTTTTCAATAAGTCTGATCACAAGGAGTTAAAGTTAGAGTTTCTGTAGCAACCAGAAGATAAACAAAGCAAGTTTTCAATATGTAATGCTAATTCTTTTTTCTATACATTGTATCTCAGTGCTTAGATAGAGAAAGGGGGCCTATGGAAATTCTGTTTAGCTTGTCACATGGGTAGTGGTTACCATGACAACTGAAGCTGCACACATAGGTTAACAAGCTATCAAAGCTTCATTGTTCACCTCAAGAAAAACAGACAAGCAACCCACCCAAGCTTCCCTCGAGCAAACCGAACCAGTACTCTGAACAATAGTAACTAACTCGTTGGACAAACAGAAAGCATAAGCCCTACTGTGGGTGTGTAGCCGCAAAAAGTACAGTAAAGTGCAGCTTTTTCTTTTTTGTCATAAAGATGTTAATACTCCAATCCAAAGGGGATTGACAACAATAGTTATGTAATGATGGTTAAATGTTGGTAAACTGTATAGAAAGTGGAAACAAGGTAGCAAAATCACAAGATGCTTACTGTTAATGCCAAAAAAGGGTTGATTAAACATCTTTTTACACTGTATTTAGAGGTATGTATAAACATGTCTAAGATTTATTTACAACAAAGACTTCTTCATTGGGGTCCTTAACCCTTTAAGGACCAGGGATTTTCCTGGGCCAAGGACCAGAGCGTTTTTCAATTTTTAATACGCGGTTTTTGAAACATAATTTTCCTCTCTCTCATTTAACGCACCCATACAAGTTATATGTTGTTTTTTAAAGGACAGTTAAAGCTTTCTTTTGATACCCTATACATAAAAATGATTTACATTTTAGTATTAAAAAATACATATAAAAGAGGAAATTTTTGAGGAAAAAAAAGTTTTTCCCCATTATTTTCCTGATAATAAGCTACATAACTAGTGCAACACTAACCCACTTATCCCCCCAAATTAACTAACTAATAAAAAAGAAAAATATTGGTTCCCAAACCCCCCATAACAAAAAATACAGAAAAAAAACTCTGAAGAGTGCAATGTCAGATCAGTAAAAATCATGCAACAGGCATGCAGGGGTTACATTTTATTAAATAAATATATTAAAATTACCTTTATTTATTAAAAAAAACTTTATAAATTATAAAAATAAAAAAATCTGTTAAAAAAACAACTAAATGAGGGCCATGAAGTGGAAGGAAACTGATCACAGTTAAAAACTGTGATCAGCAATGAAAGGGTTAATTTTTTAATTTTTTTTTTTTTTAACCTCTGTGTATGTTATTTATTTATTTTTACTTACAGGTCACTCTCTGTGCTTCACTATAAGAATGAATTAGAGGCAAAGTCACTGACTTTGCCATCTAATTTGCATGTTATCGCGGTGATCACGTTATCACCGCCATCACATGCCCGGAAATGCACCGATCGGGTCCAGGAGCTTTGCTTCGGGTGCGAGGCTTAGTCCTGGACCCGTTGCAGACTAGCTGGCGGTGCACACGGAGCGCACCGCCGGCTAGACTGCATGACGAGTTAACTCGTCATAAGGTCGCTAATGGTGCGGCTCTTATGACGAGTTAACTCGTCATAAGGTCGGGAAGGGGTTAAACAACGCCCTACAGTCTGAGCAAGATTGGATGCTCAGCATACTGTGATAAAAATGCTATAGAAACACTGTATTGTGTGGCAATTACTGCACACCCGTGAATCAATAAGGACGGGTAAAACCTTTTTTTAAAAATTCCACGTTAATTTACAGCCTAAATAAACAAACACAACTTAAATATGCTCAACACAGTTAATATTAGGCAGGCATGTGGCCTGGCTCCATATTAATACATGGGACTGGCAACATGCCCCTGGCACCCCTAAAATAATCTGGCTATGCCCCCTGATAGCCCAAGAAGTCAAAGGCTTCACAAATGCCCCTCACCCCCTAAATGAAATAATGGGGCTATGCCCCCTAATAAATTCCATGGGGCAAGAGGCTGCACAAATTACCGTGGCCCCATAAATAAAATAAATTAAGTGCCCCCATGGGACCAGTGGCCACCCAAGTACTCTTGACCCCTAAATTAATAAATTAGTTGCCCCCAAGGTTTCGAAAAAAACAGCCAGTGGGGTTAGATTTCATTGTGCATCCGTCATCCAGAGGTGGGGGGAGGGGTAGTTAGGGTGATTATACAATGAGTTAAACATTACATTTTTTCTATGGGTCCAGTGGCATTTGTGCAGCCACTGGCCTCATGGGATTTATTGGGAGGCATAGCCCCATTATTTTATTTATATGACCAAGGACATTTCGGTGGCCCCTGGACCCATGTATTTAGAGGGATTTTAGGGGGCCATTTCGCAAGCCCCTTCCACCTTATTCCTTTTTTAAGGAGAGGGAGGGGATGCTATAGGACCAGGGATAACTATTATACCTTCAGTCCTCTAGATGCAATTAAAGTTTTTAAGGAGATAATGGTGTTTTTTACAAAATGCCATGATTTATTTACCACAGACCTTATTTATCGGTCTTGGTTGGGATTGAATTGTATGTTATTCCACTAGGAATAACCTGCAATACAAAAACTTTAACTTAATGGCCGCCATTGTGTCATTCACAGATTTTTATACATTAAGATACTTTAAATTACATCTGATGCACGTCTGCCAGTTAAAATACTTTGGATTACATTTGCTGCCTGTCTATCTTATCTCTTCATGGCAACACCACATGAAGGTGCATATAAAGGAAAAATAACTCAAAAAAAGAAAAAGAAAATCACCTTCAAGTAATACCTTAAGGAAATAGTTCCCTTTCCATCTCTCATCAATTTTTTGAAAGAGTGAGAGGCGGAATTATGGGCAACGTTCCCCAATATAATGCAGGCAGAAAAACTTGTATATGAGACTAAATGATAATGAAATCAATACTCTCCCCAGCCTCTGCAACCTTAATGCGTTCACTCAGGAGCAACTTAAATATACATAACCAAATATAAGACATGCAGAAAACTAAAAGTGAGCACAAATCGATAAAAACGTTCATACTGTAGTATAGAAACCCAGAATAAATTAAGTACAAGTGTTAATGCACTGACAAAAGTACACAATATATTGAGCACACAACAAGTTTTTTGTGGGGAAAAAACTTGAATCTTCAATGCTAAAATAAAATCAGAAAGACAACAATGGCACAGTATCACTGATTTAAATATACAAGATATCTCACTTACAGGGCGCATATGCTGAACCAAAAGCCGGAATAGCGTTCGACTTAATATCCAAAGAACATAAGAGTCTACTTAATATAGATCGATCTGGCCCAAAACAGAGCCAGATTGCGCAACATAGCTGAATTTCCAAAATTACCAACATTTTTGTACTCAGTCGTTTTTGAAACCGATTCTGTTCTCAGAGCTGTTTGGAAAACCAAAACATTAGAAGCATTCAGATAGGGCTAATTACTTGATGCAACGCATATCATTTCAGTTACACAAACCAGCTCTGAATTTGGGAAAATATAATAAATTCGCACATCTCCCGATTTTTGTTGGAGAATTTAAGAGAAAAGTGGAGAGAAATTAAAGTAAACATATTTTCATCACAAAAATATTCATATACAATCATAATATATTTTTGCTATATATTATCATTAGACATGTGCATTCATTTTTGGACGAATGCATTTTCGTCCGAAAATAGCATTTTCGTCCATTCGTCCGAAAAACAAATAACGAAAATGCTATGCTAACGAAAGCCGAATGAACGAATGGTTAATAAACGAAAATCATTCGTTCATTCGTCCATTCGTAGTACTATTGGCATTCTATAAGCCGAAATAGAGTCGGTTTATAGAATACAATAGCATAGTACACTACATTCCATAAACCGACATAATGAACGACTTTCGGTTTATGGAATGCATGGAAGTCTATTGGCATTCTATAAACCGACTCTATTTCGGTTTATAGTACTATAGCACGAATGGACGAATGATTTTCGTTTATATTAAACCATTCGTTCATTCGTTCAACTTCTTAGCTTTCTATAAACCAAAACAGAGTCCCAATTCATACATTTTTATGAATGGGAACTCTAGTTCGGTTTATAGAAAGCCCATAGTATTACATGTAATCCATAAGCCGAAAGTCTATAAACCGAACGTTCGGTTTATAGACTTTCAGCTTATGGAATACATATAATCCTATTGCTATTCTATAAACCGAACGTTCGGTTTATAGTATAGCAATAGGATTACATGTATTCCATAAACCGAAAGCCTATAAACCGAACGTTCGGTTTATAGACTTTCGGCTTATGGAATACATATAATCCTATTGCTATTCTATAAACCGAACGTTCGGTTTATAGAATAGCAATAGGATTACATGTATTCCATAAACCGAAAGCCTATAAACCGAACGTTCGGTTTATAGACTTTCGGCATTTGTAATGCATGTAATAGTACTATTGGCTTTCACTACACAGAGACAGAGTCTCCATTCATAAAGTTCGGTTTATAGACTTTCGGCTTATAGAAAACGAACAGTAGTAGTGCCTTTCTAAGAACCCATTCATAATTCTTATGAATGGGTTCATAGAAAGGCACTACTACTGTACGTTTACTATAAGCCGAAAGTCTATAAACCGATGGTCGTTCGGTTTATAGACTTTCGTTTTATAGAATACATAGAATTACATGTCGGCTTATAGAAAACGTACAGTAGTAGTGCCTTTCTATGAACCCATTCATAAGAATTATGAATGTGTTCATAGAAAGGCACTACTACTGTTCTTTGTTGGAGAATTTAAGAGAAAAGTGGAGAGAAATTAAAGTAAACATATTTTCATCACAAAAATATTCATATACAATCATAATATATTTTTGCTATATATTATCATTAGACATGTGCATTCATTTTTGGACGAATGCATTTTCGTCCGAAAATAGCATTTTCGTCCATTTGTCCGAAAAACGAATAACGAAAATGCTATCCTAACGAAAGCCGAATGAACGAATGGTTAATAAACGAAAATCATTCGTTCATTCGTCCATTCGTAGTACTATTGGCATTCTATAAGCCGAAATAGAGTCGGTTTATAGAATACAATAGCATAGTACACTACATTCCATAAACCGACATAATGAACGACTTTCGGTTTATGGAATGCATGGAAGTCTATTGGCATTCTATAAACCGACTCTATTTCGGTTTATAGTACTATAGCACGAATGGACGAATGATTTTCGTTTATATTAAACCATTCGTTCATTCGTTCAACTTCTTAGCTTTCTATAAACCAAAACAGAGTCCCAATTCATACATTTTTATGAATGGGAACTCTAGTTCGGTTTATAGAAAGCCCATAGTATTACATGTAATCCATAAGCCGAAAGTCTATAAACCGAACGTTCGGTTTATAGACTTTCGGCTTATGGAATACATATAATCCTATTGCTATTCTATAAACCGAACGTTCGGTTTATAGTATAGCAATAGGATTACATGTATTCCATAAACCGAAAGCCTATAAACCGAACGTTCGGTTTATAGACTTTCGGCATTTGTAATGCATGTAATAGTACTATTGGCTTTCACTACACAGAGACAGAGTCTCCATTCATAAAGTTCGGTTTATAGACTTTCGGCTTATAGAAAACGAACAGTAGTAGTGCCTTTCTAAGAACCCATTCATAATTCTTATGAATGGGTTCATAGAAAGGCACTACTACTGTACGTTTACTATAAGCCGAAAGTCTATAAACCGAAGGTCGTTCGGTTTATAGACTTTCGGTTTATAGAATACATAGAATTACATGTCGGCTTATAGAAAACGTACAGTAGTAGTGCCTTTCTATGAACCCATTCATAAGAATTATGAATGTGTTCATAGAAAGGCACTACTACTGTTCTTTGTTGGAGAATTTAAGAGAAAAGTGGAGAGAAATTAAAGTAAACATATTTTCATCACAAAAATATTCATATACAATCATAATATATTTTTGCTATATATTATCATTAGACATGTGCATTCATTTTTGGACGAATGCATTTTCGTCCGAAAATAGCATTTTCGTCCATTCGTCCGAAAAACAAATAACGAAAATGCTATGCTAACGAAAGCCGAATGAACGAATGGTTAATAAACGAAAATCATTCGTTCATTCGTCCATTCGTAGTACTATTGGCATTCTATAAGCCGAAATAGAGTCGGTTTATAGAATACAATAGCATAGTACACTACATTCCATAAACCGACATAATGAACGACTTTCGGTTTATGGAATGCATGGAAGTCTATTGGCATTCTATAAACCGACTCTATTTCGGTTTATAGTACTATAGCACGAATGGACGAATGATTTTCGTTTATATTAAACCATTCGTTCATTCGTTCAACTTCTTAGCTTTCTATAAACCAAAACAGAGTCCCAATTCATACATTTTTATGAATGGGAACTCTAGTTCGGTTTATAGAAAGCCCATAGTATTACATGTAATCCATAAGCCGAAAGTCTATAAACCGAACGTTCGGTTTATAGACTTTCGGCTTATGGAATACATATAATCCTATTGCTATTCTATAAACCGAACGTTCGGTTTATAGTATAGCAATAGGATTACATGTATTCCATAAACCGAAAGCCTATAAACCGAACGTTCGGTTTATAGACTTTCGGCTTATGGAATACATATAATCCTATTGCTATTCTATAAACCGAACGTTCGGTTTATAGAATAGCAATAGGATTACATGTATTCCATAAACCGAAAGCCTATAAACCGAACGTTCGGTTTATAGACTTTCGGCATTTGTAATGCATGTAATAGTACTATTGGCTTTCACTACACAGAGACAGAGTCTCCATTCATAAAGTTCGGTTTATAGACTTTCGGCTTATAGAAAACGAACAGTAGTAGTGCCTTTCTAAGAACCCATTCATAATTCTTATGAATGGGTTCATAGAAAGGCACTACTACTGTACGTTTACTATAAGCCGAAAGTCTATAAACCGAAGGTCGTTCGGTTTATAGACTTTCGGTTTATAGAATACATAGAATTACATGTCGGCTTATAGAAAACGTACAGTAGTAGTGCCTTTCTATGAACCCATTCATAAGAATTATGAATGTGTTCATAGAAAGGCACTACTACTGTTCGTTTTCTATAAGCCGAAAGTCTATAAACTGAAGGTCGTTCAGTTTATAGACTTTCGGTTTATAGAATACATAGAATTACATGTAATTCTATGTATTCTATAAACCGAAAATCTATAAACCGAACGACCTTCGGTTTATAGACTTTCGGCTTATAGAAAACATGTAGTACTATTGCCTTTCTATGAACCGAACGAGAGCCCCATTCATAAGAATTTCTTATGAATGGGGCTCTCGTTCGGTTTATAGAAAGCCAATAGTATTACACGTAATCTATAAAACGAAACGAATAAAACTAAACGAAAATAATGAACGAATTTCGTCCGAAACGAATGTAGTAATGAACGAAATAAATAAACAACATTTTCGTCCGAATGGACGAAAACGAAACAAAAATTTTAGTTTTGCACATGTCTAATTATCATACAGATTGGAGTATTCCTTATACGAAATAAACCAAAATTCCCAAAATATTTTTTGGATAGTGGTCAGTTCAGCTCCCTGGTTGTGAAGCTGCTTTGTTTCACCCTCCCAGGTGCCGTACATTGTAAGCAAGTGCTTATGGGAAATGTAGTTCCCAGAGCGCTGCAACAGAAGGGAGAGACTACTGCGCGCTGACCCGGGCGCAGTAGCTAAAAATTAAGTTTTTTTCATGACACCAATGTGATCTGAATATGTTTAGACTTCAGAGCCACCATTTCAGAGCCAAAAATCCACATATTCAAGTAAAACAAATTGCATAAAAAGAGTAAAATAAACTTCCACCAGAATATTTCTTGGTGCCACTGTTCTGACGAATTACTGGAGCAAATTCTCCTGCGCAATCGCAGGAGAATTTGCTCACTGCGCATGCGCATAAAGTTACAGCTGATAACTCAGCTGTAACTTTCTGTCCACCGCACATGCGCGAGCTGCGCAACCCACATCCCGTCCCCCGCACACCCCTTCTTACCAGATGATCGGACAGCGGCGGTACACAGCGCATGCGCGCGGCTATCAAGCCGTGTGGGAATGCGCTGTGTCCGTGGCTGGATTCAACCAAAACGCTGGTAAGTAACACGGGGCGGGGGGGGGACATAAGGAGCCAACAGAGAGGTAAGCACCCTGGTGAGGGCTGCCTCATCTTGATAGGAGTTGTGATCCCCCTGCTGCATAATACAGCAGGAGGATCACAACTCCCATGAAGATGAGGCAGCCCTCACCAGGGTGCTTACCTCTCTGTTGGCTCCTTATGTCCCCCCCCCGCCCCATGTTACTTACCAGCGTTTTGGTTGAATCCAGCCACGGACACAGCGCATTCCCACACGGCTTGATAGCCGCGCGCATGCGCTGTGTACCGCCGCTGTCCGATCATCTGGTAAGAAGGGGTGTGCGGGGGGCGGGATGTGGGTTGCGCAGCTCGCGCATGCGCGGTGGACACAAAGTTACAGCTGAGTTATCAGCTGTAACTTTATGCGCATGCGCATTGAGCAAATTCTCCTGCGATTGCGCAGGAGGATTTGCTCCAGTAATTTGTCAGAACACCACCAAACAAATCTATAATTCTTACTGAAAGTTATATTGTTTTAAAAGTTTCTGCTTTTTTACATTAGCAGACTGTGATAACCCGGGGAAGCTAATAATTAGCAGAAACAAAATCCCTGCTTATAAGCATTTATAAAAAAGCAAAATGTTTTTAAAAAAATTCTCTTATGTAAAATAAATTAACAACTAATCGGCCTCCCTGTTATTTTCACGTATGTAAATCAAAATCACAACTATAAGATACATGGCAAGTAACTTAAAGAAATTGAATAAATCCTGGTTATAATTATTAAATATTTTTTATTATACTCAGTGTTGTATTTCTGCCCAGGCCTGTGAAGGCAGACTGAAGGCGAGGGGCAGTGGGTGCAGCATCAAACTGATGGGGATGACAGCAGAACCAGCACTACCATTGTTGGTGGTACATCCTATCTCACTGCCTGCACAGACATCTGTGCCATTCCCACTAGATCACCAGGGAGCAATCTGGTGCTGTGTAAAGAGAAGTGGGGGCAAACTGGTGTAGTGGAAAGGAGAGCAAGGCGTGCGACCAAGGAAGGATGGGACTGAATACGTTTACTCTGACCTAGGGCAGCATACAACTTAAATACACCACTGAGAATACTGGTGAAGTGCAGTGAATAAAAGCCCCCAGCCATGATTAAATATTTTTAGGCATTGTGTCTCACCTGCTCCCAAAACAAAACCACTTTCCACATTATGGTGAAAAATCTAATTTTTGAAACAAATTCACAATTTTCTTGGGACATGAAGATCCGTCAAATAACAGACAAAGTGAGTAGGAAAGCATATAATGAAATCCTCAATTCTTGATTTACCATTGGTGCCATAGACCTCCCTTTATGAGTATTTCTCACAGGTATCTTTTTTACTAAACACTAGGGCCGTTATCACTTTGGTTCTCTGTGAAGCTCTGTGAAGCCTTAACAAGCTAATCTGCATTTCTCTCAGTTGGACTATATTATCTTTCAGCACAAATGGAAATTAAAATAATTGTTTGATGGATGGAAAACAATCATTCATCACAGATGTAGACTTACAAAATGTATTGTAATTGGTTTGGTTTATTTTGTTGCCTTTTTTCAGGACAAACTGTTAAGCAGTCTAAAAGAATTTCATGGTCTAACGGAAGAATAAAGGGTATATATAATGGCATTATATCAGTAATTTACCTCCATTTATACTAGCATGACACAAGAAATTGCACTAGACCATGTGAGTTCTTCTGTATATTAACTTAATCCAGCCTGTTCAACATTCGTGAATGTGAAACACTAATCATTTATACATCATGTATCTTTAACTATCGTCTACAAAGGAAGAATAACAAAAATTAAATTGTTTCCATGGAAACATTAAACTTTGGAATGCCTTTCTATGAAGCCTAATTTTTAACAAACCTTTACAAAGGTACAGCTTACAGCAACTGCATAAATGAGAAGAGCACAGGTTACAAATCGAGGCAGGCTGACTTCATGAACTTATGAATGAATGTGAGTTTCAGTTGTCACTATTTCCCTTTGGTTGTTAAATTCCCATGTGCAGTGCTTTGGAAATTCAATATAAAAGGACGTGGTCCAGAGCTTCAAGTTTGTTGTCTTAAATTTTTTGCAATGATCGTGTGGCCGGTGCTATTACTTGGAAGTACTCACAGGGCCGGATTAAGACATTATAGGCCCCTGGGCTACAGGTATTGTGAGGCCCCCAGTAAATATAAGATCACCTTACAGGAAAAAAAGTTTTACTAGTAAAAAATAATTTACATGTAAACTGTTTTATTTCCATATTTAATAAAATCAATGATTGAGAAAATTAATTTGTTGTTTTGATTTACTTTTAATTGCCAATCTGCCCCACAGACTTGCCAATGCATCCCCAAACTTGCCAATGTGCCCCTCCAACTTGTTAATGCACCCCCAGACTTGACATTCTGCAACCAGATTTGCCATTGTATTCCTACAGCCAGGTTGCCCATTAATATGCCACTGTTAGTTTGACCATTAATATGCCACAGCCAATATGCCCATTAATATGCCACTGTTAGTTTACCCATTAATATGCCACTATTAGCCTGCCCATCAATATGCCACAGCCAATTTCCCCATTAATATGCCACTATTAGTCTGCCCATTAATATGCCACTATTAGCTTGCCCATTAATATGCCACTAATAGTTTGCCCATTAATATGCCACTATTAGTATGTCCATTAATATTCCACTATTAGTATGCCAATCAATACGCCACAGCCAATTTGATCATTAATGTCACTATAAATATGCCCATTAATATGCCACTATTAGTATTCTCATTAATATTCCACAGCCAATTTGCCCATTAATATGCCACTATTAGTATGCGCATTAATATGCCACCAATAGTTTGCCCCATCCCGAATTTTACCCCCTCCCCCAGTACTCACCTTCCAGCTGTCACGTGATTGCTGGTAGGTCACGTGACCCCGTGTCAATCACGTGACCTGCCGCGATAAGAGTGACGGGGAGCGTGAGACAGGCAGCATTGGAAACTTGTCTGTGCGCTGCCCATGCAGCCGGCTTGCTGACAGGGAACTGTAGAGTGGAGATCTTCTGATCTCCCAAGCCAGTGGCTCTATAGCAATTTTTTTTCAGCCGGATTAAGGCATGGGCCTCGAGCTGAAGCCTTCAAGGCCCCTATTTTGCAGAGGTCCCTGGGCTGCAGCCCCTAAAGCCCATGCCTTAATCTGGCCCTGAATACACAGGACAAGTTCCTTTGGATTTGATGTGACATTGTCTGTCTACCTACGTGTAACCCGGTCAGGTGATATATCATATACTATGGATGTGGGAGGATGTGTTTTACAATTGTATTGAGTGGACACCACTCTTTGAAATGACCAAATTTTCCTCTATATTTAGCAAAGCAAATCTACAACTAAGGGACACTCTCCAGTGCATCTTCCTTTCTAATAGCATTGAAAAAAAAACTGTTACAACACATAATAGATTTAAACAGCACCCCACCCTAGGCCTTACTCCCAAATGTCCTGCTTTGGATAATCTGTATCTCTACAACACATATCAGTTACTATTTGCTATAAATAAGTGAAGTGAAAGGGACTAGAAAACAAATGTATGCAAAACCGCTATTCTCTTAAAATGAATTTAGCAGATGTTGTAAAATAAGCAATGCTATGTGCATTTTGCAAGTAACATCTTGTAAAAATAGATACCACTTATGTTTTCAGGTGAACTTTTATTCCAAATAACATAACAAATGGTTTTCTAAACGGAATCATAATGTTTTTGTTTTATTACGATAAAAGTATATACATTCTCATTATAATTATATTGAAATATTTCTAAAATTACCATTAAATGTATCACGTCAGTCTAATGAAGTAACACAGTACGACTTTTGGTTTAGGTGCTAACAACTTAAATATTAAAATAATTAAGTATTTTTTGTATAATTAGTCAGTTTAAGAAGTGCTGATGACAATTTTTTAATCTGTTTTAATAAAATGTAATCACATGTTTCAAGAAAGTCCTATTTTCTGTCATTTTGTCCCTTTTACTGAAAGCATTCTTCTTCAGGCACCCAAATTATGAGGAGTGTTTACATATATTAAATAATTAGACATAACTTGTCACTTTGATATGCTTTCACTTTGAAGGGATAGTACAGTAAATACATCAGTCATTGGAATTACAAGCTGCTTATGTTAGATCTCTTTATGTTATTCACCTTTATACGAAAGGTTTTCATCCTGCATAAGTATCGTAATTACCAACAGCCTCAAATTTGCTGGGACAGTCCTGTTTTTTAAGTCCTGTACTGCTTGGCACTATGCATTGTGTTTAAACTGTCTAAAATAGGAGAATATACATGTTCCGGGGACGCTGAAGCTCAATCCCCTGGGGTCATGAAACGTTGCATGATGTCACCTGGTGTCACGTGAAATCACACAGTGTCACAAGAGTGCACCTTTTTTGACTCCAACACCTTTTCCTCTCAGGAGCCAGCTACAGACAGTTAGCATGGGATAGGTTGTAAAAAAGATGTCAATGAGTCGCTGAAGTGGACTTGCCTACTCATTCACTTGGAGCGTTTTGAAACATAAAGTAGCAAGTAAACCTTCTGGGGCGATGCTATAAGAAAAATCAGTGTCCTAGGAAGATTTACTCATCTTTTTCTTGTCACTATGTATATTCTTAGGGTTTACCCCCGGTTAACAATATAATAATTTAAAGAGATTCTGACTAAATATTGTTTATTCTATGACTGTAGAAGTGGCATCCCGAGGGGGAGCCAGGGTTTTGGACCACAACGGGTGACACCTCCAGCGGTGGTGACACCCGTGCTCCTGGCACCCCCTGCACCGCGCTACTTACCTTTTTTTTTCTTTTTCCTGGCAGTCGCATCCCCTGGAAAAAAAATCACAGCGACCGGATGTGACGATACATCATATCGGCGACTGTGTTTCCCTCCTCCGTGCCTCCTGCACGGAGGAGGGAAACACAGTCGCCGATATGGGTGCCTGAAGAAGAATGCTTTCAGTAGACTGCACGGAGGAGGCGTCCGTCCTGGGACACAGAGCAGCAGCTACTCGGTAAGTGATGGGGAAGGGGGGGAGGAGGGTGGTTTAAAACGAGCACTGGCATGGCACAATATTACTGGGCTCTGACTGGCACACTATTACTGGGCTCTGACTGGCACAATATTACTGGGCTCTGACTGGCACAATATTACTGGGCTCTGACTGGCACAATATTCCGGTGGCTCTGACTGGCACACTATTACTGGGTTCTGACTGGCACACTATTACTGGGCTCTGACTGGCACAATATTCCTGGTATCCGAATGGCACAATATTCCTGGGCTCTGACTGGCACAATATTCCTGGTATCTGACTGGCACAATATTCCTGGGCTCTGACTGGCACAATATTACTGGTGTGTGTGTGGCATAATTATGGGGCACCTGTGTGTGTGGCATAATTAATTGGGCAGAGGTGAGGCATAAATAGTGGGGCTCTGGTGTGGCATAATTTATGGGGCGCTGGTGTGGCATAATTTATGGGGCTCTGGTGTGGCATAATTTATGGGGCTCCTGGGTGTGGCATAATTTATGGGGCTCCTGTGTGTGGCATAGTTAATAGGCCATCTAACTGGCATTACTAAGGAATCTGTTTGGCATTGTATTGGAGGAAATCCAGGGGGGTGACACCATGAGTTTCCGCACCGGGTGACACCAACCCTAGTGACGTCCCTGGACTGTAGAGAATCAAAAATGTAAAAAACATTCATACGTAGGGGGTCATATAAAAACGGCACACATGCAAATAACGCCACATAATGGCCCTATTGAAATGTGCACCTGTCATGCACCCCAGCATGACTAACTCAGGCTAGGAGTTACCTGGGACTGTGGGCAGCTAAGCCAGGTACCCAAAGCGACTTGACAATAAAGTTAAGCCCAGCCACTTGGGTAGCGCTTGGCTCAATTGGGGGGAGAACCAGGGGTCGGGGCAAAGTGTTATCGCTCTTCCCATTGGTCCCCGAGTTAAAGGGCTTATGCGGTCACACAAAGCCCATAACTCCGCCCCCTGGTGGCGCACAGAACAGTCATAGGTGCCAGAAACACAGAGGTCAAGGGTTCAATCCCAGCAACAGTTACAGCTGGGGCATATTAATGAGCATACTGACTGTAGCCTATTAATGGGCATACTGTCTGTGGCATATTAATAAGAATACTGGCATGTTAATGGACAAACCAGTAATTAATAGGCAAACAGTGGCATGTTAATGGGCATACTGGCTGTGGCAAATTCATGGGTAAACTAACAGTGCCATATTAATGGGCAAGCTTTGGTATATTAATGGACAAATTGTGACATTTTACCGGGAACGGGGGACTAATAAAAGTACAAAAAAAAAATTGGGCAGACTAGATGGACCGAATGGTTCTTATCTGCCGACACATTCTATGTTTCTATGTCTGATTGGTCGCTCTCATGCCAGTGAAGCAGTGATTGGTGCATGTTCTCCTTGGCACCAAATTCAAGTGGCTAGATAACTGCTTTACTGGTAATGTGTTTAAGTTTTCAATTGTTTAATTAAGTATTATCTGATTGTGGTTGTGTATATATGTGCTGTTCAACTGATCTGTGTCCTGAGTGATTCTTTCACGAACATATAGCGGAGGTTCCAGAGGTGTTAATCTGTTCCAGCTGTTACAAGAAGAGCATCTTCCCATAACGAGCAGAGGATCTACTATGTCCGGCAGACAGCTCATTACATTTGCACCTATGTTTGAAGCAGACTCCCAACAAATTTAGGGAGTCTGCATTACTTAGACCGGTTACGTACTTTGTAGCCAATGTATAACAAATCAGTTCCTGCTTAGTGTTAAGAGTCCTTCTCCCACCCTGAAAAGTGATGGGATTCATAAAAAGTTGCAATCATCGTTATACATAACAAATGGTGATTGCTCTTTTTTTTTTTTTTGTACCCCTCTCAACACTTTACAGTGCGAGAGTTTTTATACATGACCCCATTGTGTGAACAGAATTGCGGGGAAATGCATTATTTAAAAGAAAAATATGTTTTTAAAAATATTTCATAAAAGAACATTAAAAAGGAAACAAATTAAACATATATTCTCATAATTTCATTGAAATGTTTATACATGCCTCCCAACTGTCCCGCAGGACATTCCCAAGCTCAGCCCCCCCTGCATCCTGATTTACCAGGGGCAAGAGAGGTTACCAACGTCTGGTCTAGAACATTTATACTTACGCTAGAATGTACACCATCATTTTTGTTGTATATGTGATGTCTCCTGTTTATGACATTACCTTGTGGGTTGTTAGGCAAATTACACATTTTCCATTTCCATGCAATTCTACTAACACAATAGATGGCTCGTTTTTTATTTCTTTTTTTATACTCTACAGTTAAAGTATAAACAATATTTAGGTGACAGAATCCCTTCAAGGCTTATTTGTGTAAAGTAAAATGTTTTTAACTTCCATTGATCAAAGGGTCAAAAAAGTGAAAAAGAAAACATTGCTTATTTAAATGACTGTATCTGTCTTTTTTTTCTATGTACAATTCCAGACTAAGACATATATATGATATGATATATATCAAAACTCCCTTAACAGTAGAAAAGCAATGTTTTACATCCAATTGCACACTCATTTGTAGCAATGAACGCTAGAAATCCTAAACATACTGTAAAAGATTAAGACTAAAGTAACAGCATATGCTGCACTGCCAATAACATGTAATAAAGACATGTTCTGCAGCTTTCCTAATCTGTACAAGTCAAAAAAAACCTTCTTTGGTTCAATGTTTGAACCTGGTTCCTTCTCTGCAGCATTCATGGCAAACGGTTGACTTTGCATCTACTTTCACCTTCATCCAAGGACACTCAGAGCATCCAACTGAGGCAGGAACAGAACTGTAAATATTCCAGGGACATTGTTCAATCATACAATAGGAAAATATAGGCCATCTCTGTCCCCCTTGTCTAAAACTGTAAATGGCTCTATTTATTACTGTGGAAAGGCACCTTTAGAAAGTCAGCAAATGCTTGCTGAGAATAAATTACATCCATTTCCCACAAGATACATTTAAGCAACGCTCTTTGTATTAAGTGCAATCCCATTCTCATGAATGGAAAAAAAACATTGCAAGGAACCTCCATTTAATGGAATTGATGGGAAAGAAAAATCAAATAAAAAGGGGATGGTTTGGCCTCAGTGAGCTTTACACCTGCAGCACTAACAGTGCCACATATCCCTCAATTAACAGACAAATTAAAACAAAAATTAAGTGTGCAAAAATAAAGGTGTACCAAATTGGAACAGATGCAACCTGACATATAAGAGGAATGAGCTCTAATTACATCCCAACTTCTTCCCCCTGTGAATCGGTACACTGAGAAGCGAAGCTTGGGAGGTCAAGTGTCAACGCTACTGCGCATGTGCAAAATGCTGATCATGCACCGGCCATACGCATTCTGTGGTGTTGCAGTCCTGAATCAGGCTGTGCCTCAACCTCTAGCTCTGAGCGGACAACCAAAACTTGATGAGACAGGTAGTGGCGTCCTGAGGGGGGTGCGGACCGCACCGGGTGACACCTCCAGCGGGGGTGACACCCGTGCTGCCAGCATCCCCCCATAGCGAAGTTAAGTTAAGCATTGCTTAACTTTTTTTTTTTTTTATGGCAGCCGCATCCGCTAGATTCGGCCACCGGAAAAAAAAAATCACCGCGACCGGATGTGACATTAATGTGACTGTGTTTCCCTCCTCAGACGTCCGACTGGGGACACGGAGCAGCAGCCAGGCGGTAAGTGATGGGGAAGGGGGAGGAGGGAGGAAGCAAATGAGCACTGGAATAGCACAATATTCCTGGTATCTGACTAACACAATATTACTGGGCTCTGACTGGCACAATATTACTGGGCTCTGACTGGCACAATATTACTGGGCTCTGCATGGCACAAGATTACTGGGCTCGACTGGCACAATATTACTGGTATCTGAATGGCACAATATTACTGGGCTCTGACTGGCACAATATTCCTGGTATCTGACTGGCACAATATTACTGGGCTCTGCATGGTAATATATTCCTGGTATTTAACTGGCACAATATTACTGGGCTCTGCATGGCACAATATTACTGGGCTCTGCCTGGCACAATATTCCTGGGCTCTGACTGGCACAATATTGCTGGTATCTGCATGGCACAATATTCCGGGTATCTAACTGGCACAATATTACCGGGCTCTGCATGGCACAATATTCCTGGTATCTGACTGGCACAATATTACAGGCATCTGACTGGCACAATTTTACTGGGCTCTGCATGGCACAATATTCCTTGTATCTGACTGGCACAATATTACTGGGCTCTGACTGACACAATATTCTTGGTATCTGACTGGCACAATATTACTAAGCTCTGCATGGCACAATATTACTGGGCTCTGCATGGCACAATATTACTGGTCTCTGACTGGCACAATATTCCTGGTATCTGACTGGCACAATATTACTGGGCTCTGCATGGCAATATATTCCTGGTATCTGACTGGCACAATATTACTGGGCTCTGCATGGCACAATATTACTGGGCTCTGACTGGCACAATATTCCTGGTATCTGACGGGCACAATATTCCTGGGCTCAGCATGGCACAATATTCCTGGTATCTGACTGGCACAATATTACTGGGCTCTGCATGGAACAATATTCCTGGGCTCTGACTGGCACAATATTCCTGGTATCTGACTGGCACAATATTACTGGGTTCTGACTGGCAAAATATTACTGGGCTCTGCATGGCACAATATTACTGGGCTCTGACTGGCACAAGATTACTGGGCTCTGCATGGCACAAGATTACTGGGCTCTGACTGGCACAATATTCCTGGTATCTGACTGGCACAATATTACTGGGCTCTGACTGGCACAATATTACTGGTATCTGAATGGCACAATATTCCTGGTATCTGACTGGCACAATATTACTGGGCTCTGACTGGCACAATATTCCTGTTATCTGACTAGCACAATATTCCTGGTATCTGACTGGCACAATATTACCTGGTTCTGCATGGCACAATATTCCTGGTATCTGACTGGCACAATATTACAGGCATCTGATTGGCACAATATTCCTGCTATCTGACTGGCACAATATTACTGGGTTCTGCATGGCACAATATTCCTGGTAACCGACTGGCACAATATTACTGGGCTCTGTATGGCACAATATTACTGGGCTCTGAATGGCACAATATTACTGGTATCTGAATGGCACAATATTACTGGGCTCTGAATGTCATACTATTACTGGTATCTGAATGGCACAATATTACTGATATCTGAATGGCACAATATTACTGGCATATGAATCGCACAATGGTATTGGCATCTGGCACAATAATACTGGCATATTAATGGGCAAATTGGCAGTGGCTTATTAATGACAAAATAATACTGGCATACCATTGGGCAAATTGGCTGTTATAAAGAGAGAGAGAGAGAGATGTCTGTATGTATAGATAGATATGTATTGTTTTAGAATTGTACAATTGTCGCCTCGTGGGGCTCCTGTGTGTTGCATAATTAATGGCGGTTCCATGTGTGCATAATTATGGGGCGCTTGTGTGTGGCATATTTATTGGGCCCCATGTGTGGCATAATTAAGGGACTCTTTTGTGTGGCATAATTAAGGGACTCTTTTTGTGTGGCATAATTACGGGGCACCTGTGTGTGTGTGGCATAATTATGGGGCACCTGTGTGTGTGTGGCATAATTATGGGGCACCTGTGTGTGTGGCATAATTAACTGGGCAGAGGTGAGGCATAAATAGTGGGGCTCTGGTGTGCCATAATTTATGGGGCTCTGGTGTGGCATAATTTATGGGGCTCCTGTGTGTGGCATAGTTATGGGGCTCCGGTGTGTGGCATAGTTATGGTGCTCCTGTGTGTGGCATAGTTAATAGGCTATCTAACTGGCATTACTAAGGAATGTGTTTGGCATTGTATTTGAGGAAATCCATGGGGGTGACACCATGAGTTTCTGCACCGGGTGACACCAACCCTAGTGACGCCCCTGGCGACAGGACTAATACAGCAAATACTGGACATTTGGCAACTATGGAATTGCAGTTCCCAACAACTAGCATGTCAATGGTTCATCATCATTTTCATTTACTAGTTTTATTTACTCGTTGATGACTATGTCCTATTGACAGCCAAGCACAAGCAAAATAAATAAATACTGCTAGCCAGTGGCAAAATAGGTGTATAAAATGTCCGTACACAGGTGGCTGAAAGTATCCATTGAAAGTGGCAAAGTCACTGCATACCTTCAAATTTAAAAATATCCCTTTAGTCATTTTCAGCATACTGGGTCACTTCTTCTACAGTACTAGGACACAATACCTAGGGAATCCAGAATCTGGCATTACCGTGCAGTGATCATCTAATATCTATTTTATGGCTAAGCAGATTTTGTTTTGCTGAATGTACTGTTTGTTAGAACACAGCATGGAAACATTTCCTCATTGTTTATTTCTTCAGCCAACAAGGCCCCATGAGATGAATGTCTGAAACAGCTACAGGACATGGCTTGTGAATTGAAAGGAGTCAAAAGTAACTGAGTCATTTGATTTACTTCTCTCATTTATATTATGGTGCTCAGTACATTGCGCTAAGTTTCTACTTTGGGAAGTAGTAGGCATGTGATTTTATTTAGATCATAACCTGCATTATTTTATACTTCATCTATGTCAGTTATAGAAGACAGGTGCATCTAGTTTACATAGGTTCATTAAACAGTGAATTGTGATGAACTGACAACAGAACTGCAAACCTGAGAGCAGATTATGCCTCAATTTGCAAAACCAGTTGTGAATATATCACAATTCATTGTTTCGTGAAGGGCTTTTATGAAGAATACGCTGAGCAAAAATATCAGTAAGATGAAAGAGGCGCAACTGCTGAGGTCTGATTTATAACTTTCATTTTTTTTATCTTGACTCTTGTTGTTGCCCCTGTTCCTCTAACAAACATGGTTGTCAGATGTTGACCTCACCTTTTTAAGCAAGTTTCTGTTTCCAGTTTTTTTTCAAATTACTGTATTGTTTTGTTCCTCTCTGTGAAATGAGTTAGCAAGCTGAGCAGGGTCCACCTCACCTTTTGCTCAAGTATATCTAATTTGTTCCATCAACTATTATTTGGTCACTGCATTCTTAAGTGATGAGTAATACACTGCTTTATAAATAAAAATGCTGTTCTTGTACGGACACTTTGCCTTCACTTTCCTGAATCCCTGAGTATACTGAGTTAAAGCACTGAATGTAGTGTCTGTGGTCTTGAATACAATTTCAGCTGTCTCCTCATTCACCAATTCTCTTTTTTCCTGTTTGCCTCCTTCCAAATATGTCTCATCTATCTTATTAAGCGTTCACAGTACCTTTTATTTAGCACATCCATACCTTCGGACACAGGACATTCTGTCCCTCTTTCTAATTCCTTTTTGAGTATGGTTTCAGACCTCTGCAATTAAGTGAAATGACTCTGACAAAAGTATCCTGTGACTTTCTGACAAATACAAAGATCATTTCTAGTCAGTCACAGAGGACATAAGATCGGGCCCTTGAAGCTTGAGGAAATAAGATCTCGGATTCACCAAGTAAGAGCTGTAAGAATGTAAAATTCATTAGCTCAATCTCAATAACCTCCATTTTTTAACCCAAAAGTGGCATTATCTGTATATTAACGGGCATTAATGATTCAATGGCAGCCACTAACTACATTAATGGGTATAGTATCTTTACCACACCTGTTTAAAAAATTAGCGCACCTACTACAGTCTTCCATGTTTCTGTTCAATAACAGCTCTGATGAGCACTTATCATACAGTCAAAGGCAATATTAGTAAATATTGCCTTTGACAAGTATTGATCTGCCTCCCTCACCTTACTAGTTTTAGTAAGGGAGAGAGACAGATCAGATAAAGTAAAAAAATAAAATAAAATAATAAAATAAAATATTTATTAAAATTTTAAACACCAACGGCTTTTATAAAAGCCATTTAACCCCTTCCCTGCCATTGATCGCTGTGTACGCAGTGATCATACACAGCAGCACATTTTTTGCTGTCTGTGCATTTTTTAGGGGTTAATTTTTTTTACTGTAATTCATTACAGTTTAAAAAAAAGCTCTTTTCACTGCCTAAGCAGCGATCTGACGCCAATTTTAAATTTTTTTAAAACTTTTTTTAATTACACCCGTCACATGTTAATTATACCCGCTAGGGGACTACGTTTAACGCAAAAAAAATTTTTTAGCTGTCTGAGCGCATGTATAGTGATCAGTAACAGCTGATAAGTGACAAAGGCGGGTTGGCTTTTTCTCAGATGAGCATCACCATTCGTCTGGTTAGATCAATATTTGTAAATATTTGATCTGACCCGTGTAGATCTTCCTCCCTCTCACTTGAGTTTTAGTGAGGGAGACAGACAGAGCTGTATGATGTAAGTTTTTAATTATAATATATTTAATACAATTGAGACCCAAAGGCTTTTATAAAAGCCGTTTCCAGTATTTAACCCCTTCCCTGCAATTGATCGCTGTGTACGCAGTGATCTTACACAGCAGCACATTTTTTGCTGTCTGTGCATTTTTTTAGGGGTTAATTTTTTTTAACTTTGATTTATTACAGTATATCAAAGGCTCTTTTAAGAGCTATTAACCCCTTCCTTGCCGTATATCACTTCCTAAGCAGCACATATGGTCACTGCCTAAGCAGTGCATATGGTCACTGCCTAAGCAGCGCATATGGAGCAATCTAGTCGCAGAAGGATTTTTTTTTGATATCAGCATTTTTTTTGTCACACTCGCTAGGGGTTAATTATACCCACTAGGGGATTACGTGTATTCCTTTTGAAGCTGTCTGAACGCGTGTATAGCGATCAGTAACAGCCGATCAGTGGCAAAGGTGGTTTGGTGATTTCTCAGATGAGCATCACCATTCGTCTGGTTCGATCAATATCGGTAAATATTGTTCTGACACATATGGATCTGCCTCCCTCTCCTAGTGAGGGAAAGAGACAGATCTGTATAATATAATTTTTTAATTGTAATAAATTAAATAAAATGTTAAAAAATTGTGAGTCCCAAGGGCTTTTATAAAAGCCATACCCTTTGTATAGTGTAGCCTGTGTATTAACCCCTTCCCTGCCACTGATCACTGCACAGCAGAACATTTTTTCTTGTCTGTGCATTTTTAGGGGTTAATTTTTTTGTACAGTACTACAAAGGCTCTTATAAGAGCTATTAACCCCTTCCTTGCTCTACATGTTCAAATTCCAAGTTTGAAAATCAAAAAGCACACGTCTCAAATGTTGCCTTTCAACCCCCAACAAAGCTGACAAAGCTATGAATGGGTGGTATCCCTGTGCTCGGGAGATGTTGCTGAACATATATTGTGGAATTGTTTGTCAGTGACACATACCAAAATATGTGAATTTGTGTCTAAAGTACAATGTATGTGGGAAAAAATACACAATAAAATGACTACCACAAACTTTGACAAAGGCTGGTGGTAGAATTAGTGCATGGAAAGTGTTAAAATACCACCATTTAAAATAGCCTAGGGTGTCTACTTTTACAAAATATATACTTTTTTGGGTAAAATACACTGTCCTACTTTTAAAAAAGTCCCAAATGCAAGATGGGCTCAGGCTGACTACACGTCAAAATTCCAAGTTGAAAATGTGCACCTTCAAAATGTGGCCCTTTATCCCCCAAACAACCCAACAAACCTATGCATGGGTTGTATTCCTTTACTCAGGAGATGTTGTTGAACACATATTGGGTTCTTGTTTGGCAGTGACACATACCAAAATCTGTGAATTTATTTCTGAAATACAATATTTGTGAAAACCCCCCCCACAAAAATTACTACCACAAACTTTGACAAAGGCTGGTGGTAGAATTAGTGCATGGAAAGTGTTAAAATACCACCATTTGAAATAGCGTAGGGTGTCTACTTTTAAAAAATATATGGGTTGATGGGGTAAAATACACTGGCTGGTTTCAAATATGTCCCAAATGGGACATGGGTGCAGGCTGTCTGCATGTCAAAATTTCAAGTTGAAAAACCAAAAACTGCACCTCCCAAATTTGGCCTTTTACCCCCCAAACAATCCAACAAACCTATGCATGGGGGGTATCCCTGTACTCAAGAGATGTTGCTGAACACTTATTGGTGTGTTATTTGGCAGTGACACATACCAAAATCTGTGAATTCATGTCTGAAGTACAAGGTTTGTGGAAAAAAAACACCAAAAAATTACTACCACAAACTTTGACAAAGGCTGGTGGTAGAATTAGTGCATGGAAAGTGTTAAAATACCACCATTTGTGATAGCCTAGGGTGTCTACTCTTAAAAAATATATGGGTTGATGGGGTAAAATACACTAGCTGGCTTCAAATATGTCCCAAATGGGACATGGGTGCAGGCTGTCTGCATGTAAAAATTTCAAGTTGGAAAACAAAAAACTGCACCTCACAAATTTGGCATTTTAGCCCCCAAACAACCCAACAAACATATGCATGGGTGGTATCCCTGTACTCAGGAGAAATAGTAGAATCTATTTAGCAGGTTTTTTCGTTCGCTTTTGTCGATGAGGAGAAGTTGTTTCAAATAAAAGTCAGGAAATTTATGTATTTTTTTTTTTTACCATATATTTTTTTTTTTTAAATAATTTTATAAGATATGATCAAAAAGATGGCATCCATAGAAAGCCCTTCTTGTCCCGATAAAAAAAATATATAATATGTGTGGGTACAGCAAATGACAAAGAAGAAAATTACTGCTCAACACAAACAGCACAGAAATGTTAAAATAGCCATTGTCCAGAAAGGACAAAAATGTTTCAAAGGCTCTGTCCTTAAGGGGTTAAAGCTGACACTTTATAAATAAGTATGCACATAGCTTTGAGCACCAGATAATCATAATATACTTTTTCCTATGCTTACTTCAAAGCAACCCTCAGAAATTCATGTTGGTATTTCACACTCTTCATTTGATCTGTTTGATAAAAAAAAAAAGTACCCTGATTATAAGAGGACCACCCAAATTTAAGCTCTGCTGCGGTGGATCTGGATCTTAGTCTTATAATCAGACCTCTGCTTGTGGTCTGATTTATAAGACGATCTTGAATATAAGGCAATGGGACTTTTTCAGAGCATTTGCTCTGGAAAAAAGAAAAATGTCTTATATTCGAGCAAATACGGTAATATGCCAAATGAACTGTATGGGTGCAATAGTTTTGACATTTGGCAGAGCCATCTATTACTTGGAGTAATCTAACTTCCAGCTGCTCAGAGATAGCAACAGGACACACACTAAGTACTTTCAATGGGAACAACTTAGTGCTATAGACTGCTTCAGATACTCTTCCTTGTGTTTTTGTAGCCAGGATAACAGATAAAGAACAGGCCTATTGTCATATGACAACAAGAACAACGTTCTGTACAATACTGTATATATTTATTCAATACAATGTCTATACACATGTCTCACAGTCATAAAAGTGAGAAGACAGTATGAATGAGCTACCTGGTCACATCCAGTATGCTATGTCTAGTAAGTGGCTACAACATACCTCCCAACTTTGCCCCCCAGCGAATCGGGACACCAGGGGGAGGAGTCTATGGAGGGTCCGAGACATCTGAGGCGGAGTATGGGGGGGGGGGGGGGGGGGGGGACAGTGCAACCGCTCATGTGCAGTAACACTGTCACCCATTTCTGATCCTGTCATGTGCAGTAACACTGTCACCCATTTCTGATCCTGGCTTCTGAAGCAAGAATGGCTACTGCTGCGCATGCCCAGTAAGCATTCTCTGGTGTCTGGGACACCGGAGAATGTGAACACGGCTGCGGGATTGGGGTTCTTAGTCCTGGTGTCCCTCTCAGCTCTACCTCTGCCCCGAAAAGCCGGACAGAGGTAGAGTGCGGTGGGACAATGAGACATACCTCCCAAATCAGGACTGTCTCGCACAAAGCAGTTGTGAGGTATGCTACAATGCAACACAAAGGGAGTAAGCAAAATAACAGAAACTACTTTAGCTATTTAGCAGTAGCTGAATTGCAAATGCTGCTGCAGCGGGAAACGGTTGATCACCAAGTTGCAATACATACAAATCAGTTAAAAGAGGTCTGACAATTAGCTCTTTGATATGTGAGTTTTCAAAGCAATATCAGGGACCTAACTGAGACCCAAAGAGGCCAAATAGTAGGTGCCTTGAAGGTTGATTAATCAAAAGAATTACAAAAGTATGTGTCAAGGTGAACAATCTTACAAATTATAAAATTATGGAAAACATTTTAGGCAACAAGGAACAGTGGTAACAAATCAGAGATCACCAACTGGACTCAACAAAAACTATGCATCATGAGCTTCACATATGGAATTTGTATCAGGGCTGCCATTTGGAAACCAATATTAACCAAAACCAACAAACTAAGAAGCATAACCAGTTCTAAAGAGCAACCTGGACTCCTGTGCAGATTTAATATGATCTGATAGGTCATCTTTATGCTAGTTCCTACATGCAGAAGAGTATAGGAAAACTGAAAGATGCCTACAAGCCATATGAAACATGGTGGGGCATCTATAATATGGCCTGGTTGTAGAATAGCTAAGAAGTATTAGGCTATTTTGAAGGATCAAGTGCACCTTTTGATGCAAACATTGTACTTACATGATGTTTCCATAATTCAGGATGACATACTAACATACGCAGTGTAAAACTAATGGTAGAGTGGTTTCATGTACACAAGATGGGGTCAAAATCCTTCCATAGTCTCATGATCTCATTCCAAGATCTAAACATCACCTTACCTTTGTGGTATGTTCTGGAATGCAGAGTGCACAGCAGTTATTCACCTACTTTATCCCTCAAAGGCCTTGTAGGTTTCGGTTATTGAAAAAATGTGCATCATCTCACTACACACAATTGAGGACCTTGAAGAAGGCTACATATGGCTCTGCACCTTATTATGAGCCCGACATTAACATATTGTTAGGTATTTCTGTTATTTTGTCATCATCCTTTCATTCAGTATTGCCACTTATAGAGTGTGTTTCGAAGTGCCTCTTCTATAAATAATGCATTCCATCTTTACTGTGGTAATGTGGTCATCAGAATAAGGATTATCATGATAGTGGCTTCCTTTGACGAGTGTTATTTTGAAAATGGAAATAGATTGGACACTTAAAAACAACATTACATCAATCAAGAGGGAATTAAAACCATTACAAGAGAAACTTGGCGTTATAATACTTGTAATTTAGCCACATTAAAAATTACTGCAGGTTGTCTCTTCCAGTTTGAATATTAATATAAAAATGCATAGTAATTTAACATGAACTCTGGAACATCCTTATCTTATTGCTACAGTCAAATTTTCCAGCAGGCCTTAGTCAATATATCAGATCTAGAAACAATTTGGCGTTGCTTGAAGATTGTGAATTCTTTCTGAATATGCATAACTAATATGGAGTTGAGTCTAGTGAATGTTACTACTGTTAGAGGCCTAAGAATGATGCTTTGTTTTACTGCAGCTGGATCCGATATTGGCAACAAATATTTAAAAAGTTAAATATTAAGTCATTCACATCTTGAGTTTTCCAGTACTGGCCACCGGTACCCATTCAACATGTACTAATTATATGTAGATATATTCAGCACTCTCTTAAACTGTGTATCTATAAAAGAGCAAATGTGGAAAGACTGCAGGAATATTCCATTTGTTTCCATGAGGATTGGGCCACACCTGGACGTTTGCTCCACAATTACATAATAACCATAGCTTTAGAGGGTAATGAAACGAATCAAGGTAGTTTGTACAAAATCCACTTCTTTATTAATTAAATAGTTCCCCTTGGACCCCCGTGCATTCTGCAAAAAATCTGAGAGTTGTATGACTATAGAAAAAACTGGCTGACCTGGAAACCTTAGCTGTGCAAGTGGTAGAGAAAGACTGCAGATGTAAACTTGACATTTGTGAGTAAATGAAACATATTTGGATCCAGATATCACTACATATATTTTTAGAATTAATAAACTTACATATGCATGAAAAAGGTTGATCATTCTGTGGTCCTTTAAATGGTCCTTTAAAGGACAACTAAAGTTTTTTTTAAGCCTTGCTTCCATTACGGCTAATCAGCTAATCAGAGAGGGGGCTCGGCTCGCTTGTTTGATCGGTGTCTGAGTATAACAGCGGTTTCTCTCTGCTGGCACAGAGAGGGACCCATATTTTTGCATTGTTTAATTCCCGTTTGCTGATCCCATGCAAAATCAAGGATCTCTCTCTGCGCTAGCAGAGCAATCCAGTTGCCTACCAGACGGCTGCCTGCTTCCCATTGACGCAGGATAAACTGACATGTACGATCAAAAGTATATTAGAAGCACAAGTGAAAACAAAAGGTTTAGTGTACCTTTCACAGTTTCCTTCCCCTGTGTGGAATGCAATACTGAAGAATAAATGCACTTTATGAAAAAATCCAATATGCAATGACTAAAAGTAAATAATATTACATGAACAAACTGGTGCTACATTGTGTTAAAGCTTTACTGATAAATTGCATTATTAAGTGCAAAGGGAATCTTTTTCCTGCTGTATAATTCAGAGAATACAGCTTGTTCTGTAACTGTACCACGTTCTGAAATCTCATCTTTATCAATGTCACTAAAGCCTGACCTGTGTACCTTGCCTGATACTTTACTCGGATGCTGTCCACAGTCCATTTGCCTATTATGATACCAGGAATACAACTCAGTCTGTCATCACCTCATTTCTATGAACTTCAGCCCTTTGTACAAGACAAATACAAATGACTCCTATCAGTGCTTAAAAGCAAAATCAGGTAGAACCAACAATGCAATAAATAAAAAAAAAGTCATTAAGGTACAAACAATTTGTTCAATAGTATGTTAAGAGACTCAAGGTGGTCGAATTTTACTTTGAAACTAAGTCAACTTCGACCTCCAGACTAGACCCCAGCTCAACACAACTCACCAAAGTCAAACTTGAACTCAGGTGCCGAGTTTGGAGGTCGATTAGGAAAAAAAATGTCAGTTTGACTTGGTCTCAAAAATAGCTTTGATCAATTTGCCTCCCATTATAACCTAAACGAGGTGATATGAAAACTCTACCTTTTCTCCAAATTCCGGTACTGTTTGGGGGGCAGAGCTATTAGCTCCCAGCCTTATATCTAATAGTGGGGGAGGGGGAGGGGGGTCAATTTGCCCTGCGCCCCAATATGTGTAAGGCCTATTTTTAATAGGGAGTCAGGGCTACTTGCCCTGGCCATCTATATATTTTTTAAGGGCTCCACAGGTGCTAATTTTTTTTTCTATTTATTTAATAAAAATATATTTTTTGTTTTTCATTTCTGGAGTAATTTGGCTTTGTCCATAATAGCCACTGTTCTATCAATTTTGTCAAGCAATTGCTTGCTACGCTAGTAAATGACAATAATGAGTAATACAATTATACTTACCTGTCACCGCAGCTGATCCGGATGGGGCGTGAGGTGCTGTGTGTCCCTCGCGCAGGAGCACTTGTAACAAAGTTACAGTTCGAGTTTTTATCAGAACACCACATTCATCCTGAAATGTGTCTCTATCATCTCATAGAAGTATATGGGGATGATAGAGGATATTATCCATTCTGAGTATTTTTTTCTGCCTTCAGTTTCGAAAGCATGTATTTGGCCATGTTGCCTGAATTGTGTGGCTATTCACATCGTCACATATTGTATAGTATGAAATACCGCTGTACATTGACTGCATATGTAAGGTTATAACACATTGGAAGCCTCCAACAGCCTAATAATTGACTTAGAAGAGGAGTATAGAGACATTTCCCCTCGGGATCTTGGGGGACTGTAAGTCCACCTTAGTTTGAGAGGGTCAGTGTGTCAGCACTACCATGCATGCACAGTAGACTGTCATGGAATCTGCCAGCACTACTGCACAAGCGCACAAGACTGCACGTGTGCAGTAGGCATCCCCAGACACCAGAAAATGTGATCAGGCATGCAGGATTTCGCTCCTGAATCGTGCTGTCCCACCGAACTCTGCCTCTGTCCCGAAAAGAGGGACAGAGGTAGAGATAAGCAGGACAGTGGGACAATCCCCGCAGGTTGGGACTCTCAAACAAAAAGTGGCATAGATGGGAGGTCTGCATTAATCAATCTCTTCTTTAGTCTATTCACTAAAACTGTCCTTTTAATGAAGGCATGTAATGATCCATATTGTGAATTTATGCTTATTATTGTCTTTAGCAACGATCTTGTTAGCAAAAAAATGGACAATGAGCCTAGCCTGGTGGTGTCTATTAGACAAAGCCTAAATAATTACTTAGAAGTCATTAATGCAACTTTTAATTAGATCTAAATGTCAAACATAAAACTTCACAGTACATGCTTTGTAAGTGGTGTCGACATTTTCTGCTTTGCTGTTACAAAAAAGCTGAAAATGATAAATCTATCTCCCACATTTAATAGTATAGTCATTAATCACCTATAGGATGGCTAGAGCTTATTTATCTGGGGAGTGGAGCAGTGGAATAGTCTATAAAGTAAAAATATAGTTTCATTTGAAATGAAATCTTGATCAGCTAAGAGACCCCACCTGGCTAGTGGTCTCATTGTATTGCTCCTGCAGTAAGATAATCTAATTTTCCTTTGCAATCAATACAGAATATCAAGTTACACAGGCCTTTACCTATTTTGCATGAAAGCAAGGACTGCATGAATCATGAGAGACTGGAGCTAACTGGATAACGATTATGTTTTAATGAACCCCTACTGTCAGCAAAAAAATGTATGTTTAATTTAAGTGTAGGCATCTAAAACAGAACTGTTTTACTGAAAGGATACTAATAATAAACAACAAAAATTTTCCTGCGGCTATTTTTCAACTGTACTGTAAATGTAAAAAATGAAAGCGGCCCAATGCACACATGCTTTTTTGAACATGCGGCCCACTATATAAAAATACTTGAAAACCCCTGTAATAGTAGAATCATGTGGCACAAGAAAATTACAGGGAAGAAAGGTCATGACATTTCATGATTTAGTGGGTTACCACAAACTTGAAGCAAGGAAAAGAAAAAAGTATATAAGAAATGGCAGAGACGCTCTTCATCAGGGAGTGCGTGTTTCATTTATTCAGGATAATGTAAAATTAGAGAAGTACATTTTTTTGACTACAAGATATATCGTCATAAATGTAATTAGTTGTTACCAAGAAACAGACAACTGTTGGTGCTGGAGCATCTGTCCATTCGCAGGCTCTCTCAATGCAGGTATAACTATGGTTGCCACCTTTTCTGCAGAAAAATACCGGCCTTGGTACTGTGTCCATAGACTTAACATTGGCCTGATGCCAAAAATACTGGCCAGGTGGCAACCCTAGGTATAAGCCGCAGTTAAAATATGAGGTAATAATTTCCTGTGAGGAGTTTGGATAGCAGATGGAAATATGGCCAAAAGATTTTTAATGCTGAGAGAGCCTTTTTCTATGTAAACATATATAATATGATGAAGATATGCAGCACAGACTAATTTACATCATACGCACACTAGGAAAAAGGATCCTTGGCACCACACACTTACTGAACCTTTAAAGCACTCTTATGCAAAAAAGGTCAGGTAGATCATGACATGTGTCATTGACTAACGTCATACTGTCCTTTTGCTCTGTTCATTTTAATGTACAAGGTGCAATATGAGTTTTGTGTTTTAGAATTGGCTGTAGCTATTTGGTTGCTAAAAGTATATTGGAAATTGAATGCAGATTTTGCACAGCACGTTGAAAAAGTGAAAAGACATTTTTTTGTGGTTTAATACATTTTGCTTGCATAATTCATACTCTTCTAAAATCCTGTGATTTCACTCTCGTCTGTTCTAAACAATAGTACTGTCAGAGTGACACCAACATGGTGCATGCATAGTAGCTCTGACACTCCCCCTCCCAAGGCATGCCCCCTTGCATACCGCATCGCCTGTGGTAGATGTTGAGATGTATGATAATATATTTTTAAAAATAAAGATACAGAGGGATTGTACATTAAATATAAACTTTACAATTAAAAAATTATCCCCTTAACATGATAGCAGTGATTTTATGTTCAAAGAGTGATCACGAGGCAGGGACACAGACCTTAGTTTCTGCTGAAAGATTTTGATTTCCAGGAAGCATGCCCAGTGCGATTGCAGGACTTCCCCCTGTACCCCAGGACAGCCTTTCCCTGGTGTCTAATGAAGGCAGTTGGATGTCTGTGAAGGAGCACAGTCATTCCCCTGCTGCCTCTCGCGCTGCCCGCTCTGTTCCGAAGTCTGAGCGAGGCAGGTGACATGACCTGCAATGCTCTGAACTCAGAGCAGTGTGTGGGGAGAGAGAGGCAGCATAGGAAGAAAAGGCACTTGTCCCATCACCCACATTGCACATCCAGGACTTATACCCAGGGCCGGACTGGCCCACCGGGATACCGGGAAGAACCCCGGTGGGCTGCATGCCCCAGGGCCGCCTTGGCCTCTTTAAGCAATTCGGCCGCCGCCGCCACTTTAAGAAGTTTGGCGGCGGCCGCCACTTTAAGCAGTTCGGCTGCTGCAACATACGACGGCAGCAGGCGAATTTCTTTAAGCGGCGATGGTGTTTTAAGAAATTCGCCTGCTGCCCCGGATTTTGCAGCAGCAGTTCTGGTGCGGGGTGGGGAGTGGAGGAAGAGACAGCAGGGTGACTGAGAGACACTACACAGGAAAGGGGGGGAGAGTGACACTACAGGAGCAAGGGGGAAGAGAGACACTACAGGGAGAAGGGAGGGGGAAGAGGGACACTACAGGGAGAAGGGTGTGAGGGTGACAGAGACACTACAGGTGAAGGCGGGAGGGTGAGAGAGAGACACTACAGGGGAAGGGGGGAGGGTGAGAGAGAGACACTACATGGGAAGGGGGAGAGAGAGACACTACAGGGGAACGGGGCGAGTGAGAGAGAGACATTACAGGGGGAGGGTGAGAGATATACACTACAGGGGGCGGGGATAGAAAGAGAGACACTACAGAAAGGATGGAGAGAGATGCTACAGAGATGAGAGAGACACTACAGAAAGGAGAGAGAAAGAGGATACAGAAATGAGAGGGAGATGCTACAGAAATGAGAGAGAGAGAGAGATATGCTACAGAAATGAGAGAGAGAGATGCTACAGAAATGAGAGAGAGAGAGAGAGAGAGAGATGCTACAGAAATGAGAGAGAGAGAGATGCTACAGAAATGAGACAGAGAGAGAGAGAGACGCTACAGAAATAAGAGAGAGAGAAACGCTAAAGAAATATGTACACAAGGATATGTCTCCCACACTGCCCTGATATATACCTCTGCACAGGGCAATTCATATAACTTTGTGTACATACTGGAGGTATATATATTGCCCTAGGCAGGCTTATATATCAGTCTTATCTATAAATAATACACTGTTCAGATGTGCTTTTAAAATGCAAGGTTTCCCCTTTTATGAACAAAAAATATATATTATGCTATGGGGCTGGTTTAAAAATGTTATGCTATGGGGCTGGTATACACATTTTTTCCAGGGCTGGTTTTTGTTCCCAGTCCGGCCCTGCTTACACCTGCATCCCTTTACACGTCCCATCACCCACATTGGACATCCAGGACATACCCCTGTACTCCAACACATGCCCCATTACTCACATTGCACATGCATGACTTATTCCTGAACCCCAATAAATACCCCATCAACCACACTGTACATCAAGGACTTCACCAACACCCCAAGACACCCTGGTGTCTAGTGGAGGCAGCTGAATGTCTGTGAAGGAGCACAGACATTACCCTGCTGCCTCTCACGCTGCCCTGTTCTGAAGTCTGAGCACGGCAGGTCCCATGACCCGAATTGCTTTGACCTCAGAGCAGTGTGCAGGAAGAGAGATGCAGCATGGGAAGACGAGGCACTACATACAGCGCTGTATTCATACTGTATTCATACCACCAAACAACAATGTACACCATGAATAGGAATTGGGGCCCAGTTTTTTTCGCGATCACGTTATAAAAGATCCACTGTGAGAGGCTCTCAACTGTAAGGTTCAGTTGCTGGCTTCTTTTAAAGTGTTCTGAAGATGAACCAACCAAACTATAATTCTGCTAAAATGCCTTCCAGGAGCTCCATTGTAATGCAAATGAGTAAAACAATGTTCTCAAAGAGTACTACACGAACAAATGTTACTCCCAAGGGAGGATGTGGCAGTAATGTAATCAAGCTCATTCATGGCAAACAAATCTGTACTACAACAGAAAACCACTCTAGACATGAATGATCCTCCACAGAACATCAGCAACACATGAATTGCTTGTCATAATGTTTAGCTAGCTGTCTGGCTGAGGTTCATGGGAGATGTAGTACAAAACAGCTGGAGGCACAGTGGTAAGCTATCAGTCCCATGTAGCATGAACAAGAAAATGAGAAAGAGTGAAGGCAGGTTGGATTTCCCACAGCAATACAGCATTTGAAAGCATACATATATTATGGTTTAAGTTATAAGGATTTATTATATGGAGAAATTATGCACTTATTAAGTATGTGTAATTCTACGCTGTAGAAAGACACTCCAGCACAGAGTGTCTATATACTTTATGTATGGCCTGATACTGAGAGAAGCCTCAAGTGAACCCTTTAACAAGCCAGTGCTCTCAGTCTGCTTAGCAGGTCATCCATTTTAATACATTCTAAATCAGTAAAGCATCTGATTTGATTCCAAAACTAATGTAGCAACACTGTTTTTGTAATACTACAAAAGCTCATTCTTTGTAGAGTAAGTCTATGGCACGGAAACATGCAACTAAGTTAATGTAATCATCTTAAAAGCCAAATCCTCTTATTCATACAAAATATTAGGAATTGAGGCAAAAATGTACATATTATTTATTTGATTGCCACCCTTTCTTCGAATGCTTCGTATGCATGTTTTATTGTAAAATACCAGCAAGTTACCAAATCTAATTGTTCAAATAATTTTGAAACAGGCAAACAGCTTATCAAAGCATTTTACACATTCACACAAAGTAACATTTTGTTTAGAACTGGTCTGAGAAATATGCAGCCCTCCAGCTGTTGCTCCAATTTTAAAAATGCTAAAAAAAATAACTTGGCATCATAGGATTTGTAGTTCAGAAAGACCACCCAGGGACTCTGAGCTGATTCAATGAAGACCAGAATACAATGCAGCAATATGTAGCATGTATATCATGGTACCTACGGTGACCAGTTATGTTCCACAAGGAATTGTGCCTATGATGGACTAAAGATGTTGTTTGTTTCCCCCTGGAACTATTTCTTAAAGAACTGAATCAAATCCCCCTGGTGCCGCCAAGTCCGTTCCTGAACACACCTTCCCCACCGGTGATTGGTCGCCACCTCAATGGCACCAAATTCAATTATCTGTTTCTTCTGTACGGTTGAATCCCTTTAAATCCTATTGTTTAATCCCGGTTATATTGATGTTGTACAGTATATAATCTCTATGTTGTGTGCATCTTGTTTTACCAACACGACCGGTCTCGTCCGATATGTTGACTAGCAGGATAAACAGTGATCACAGCCCGTTTGGGAAATTATGTTGTTGCCGGACCTTAGGAGCATCACTGTAGAACTGATTTCGGGCAGGATCTATCCATCGTAATAGCCCTCCTGTGACGGGGGGGGACGCTTTAAAATAATAAATAAATAAAAAACACGCTTGCAGGCAGAGACGGAGGTGAGAGGAGATCAGAAGATCCCCCCTCACCATCGCTCTGCCTGCCAGGCTGCACGGGGAGCCGAACAGGCAGCACAGAGAAACCTCCGTGCTGCCTGTTCGGCTTCCCGTACAGTATGACACGGAAGTGCCGACAGGTCACGTGACCGGCGCGCTGACGTCATACAGCACAACCGCCTGGGAGCTGGACAGGCAGAATGGAGGAGACCATGCTGCCTGCCACTAGCAACCAGGGAAAGGTAAGTGCTGGGGAGTGGGGAGATGGGGGGATGTACAGGGGAAATTGGCAGGGGCTTATTAATCACAAATAACACTGGCATATTATTGGGCAAATTAGCAGGGGCATATTAAATGGCAACTAACACTGGCATATTATTGGGCAAATTGGCTGGGGCATATTAAATGGCAAATAACACTGGTATATTATTGGGCAAATTAGCAGGGGCATATTAAATGGCAAATAACACTGGCATATTATTGGGCAAATTGGCTGGGGCATATTAAATGGCAAATAACACTGGCATATTATTGGGCAAATTAGCAGGGGCATATTAAATGGCAAATGACTGGAATATTATTGGGCAAATTGGCTGGGGCATATTAAATGGCAAATAACACTGGAATATTATTGGGCAATTTGGCTGGGGCATATTAAATGGCAACTAACACTGGCATATTATTGGGCAAATTGGCTGGGGCATATTAAATGGCAAATAACTGGAATATTATTGGGCTAATTGGCAGGGGCATATTAAATGGCAACTAACACTGGCATATTATTGGGCAAATTAACTGGGGGATATTAAATGGCAACTAACACGCATATTATTGGGCAAATTGGCTGGGGCATATTAATGGCAAATAATACTGGCATATTATTGGGCAAATTGGCTGGGGAATATTAATGGCAAATAATATTTGCAATGTGTATGTAATGGGGCGATGGAGGCATGTAAATGGGGTGATGGGGCATGTCCTTGGTCTGCAACGTGGGTTATTCTGGGGGGGAAGAGGAGAGAACACTGATGGGGGGGGGGGGGAGAGAGAACACTGATGTGGGAGAGAGAGGAGAGAACATGTATGGGGAGAAGAGAGAACACTGAACGGAGGAGAAGAGAGAACACTGACGGGTGGGGGAGAGAGGAGAGCACACAGACGAGGGAGAGGAGGAAAAGAGACAGCTATTGGGAAGAGGAAAGACACATACATGTTTAGAGGGACAAGGAGACAGTCATAGGACGTAGAGAATAGAGAGAGACATGGGAAGGGAGAGGAGACAGACAGACATGGGAAGGGAGAGGAGAGAGACATAAATGGGAAGGGAGAAGAGACAGACAGACATGGGTTGGTAGAGGAGAGACAGACAGACATGGGATGGCAGAGGAGAGACAGACAGACATGGGATAGCAGAGGAGAGACAGACAGATATGGGATGGCAGAGGAGAGACAGACAGATATGGGAAGGGAGAAGAGAGAGACATAAATGGGATGGTAGAGAAGAGACAGACAGACATGGGATGGCAGAGGAGAGACAGACAGACATGGGATGGGAGAGGAGAGACAGACAGACATGGGATGGCAGAGGAGAGACAGACAGATATGGGATGGCAGGAGAGACAGACAGATATGGGATGGCAGGAGAGACAGACATACATGGGAGAGGAGAGACAGACAGACATGGGATGGGAGAGGAGAGACAGAGAGATGGGAAATGAGAGGCGAGACAGACGGACATGGGAAAGAAGAGAATACATAGACGGACATGGGAAGGAAGAGGAGAGAAAGGGACATGGAAGGAAGAGAGACAGAGGGACACAGGGAGTGAGAGGGGTGCGACAGACATGGGAAGGGAGAGGATCGTGACAGAAGGACATGAGAGAGAGGAAAAGACAGACGACATGGGAGAGAGGATAAGACAGATGGACATGGGAGAGAGGATAAGACATACGGACATGGGAGAGAGGAAAAGACAGACGGACATGTGCCCCTCCCGAGATCAGACTCTGGATCCGCCCCTGTGTGACAGTGTATATAATAATGAACAGGTGTTTAATAATGGATTCCAAAAGACTTACTTAAATATGTGTGTGATCGTAGGTCTCATAATCAGTGGGTATTACATCAGAACAGAATCAGCAGTAAACTGCAGCAGTGTCACCATGAAAATAATAAACCTATACAAGTTACCTTGCTGACTAATCCTACTTCTAGAACTTAATAAAGTAAAATGGGTGGTTTTGATTTTCCTTTACTATGCCACTAGGTACTGGCATTCACATATTTATTAATGATCTCTCTGTGACATCTGGTGTTTTCACCATAAGTCACATTATACTAGAGAAATAATAGCATGTTAATTCCCTAATTGGGAATACCAACATTTTTATAACTAAACAAATAGTCAAAACATACTGGGGGGGCACACACAGAAACGGTGCATAGTTTGCAAATATATACATTACATGCATATTTTATTTAGCTGGCTGATTAGTGTGTCACAGTACACATCTACATTAAATTCCATCATTTTAAAATCCTCTCTCCAGCACCTTTTGTAGAAGTAGTATGTTGGGATGGATGAAGATGTTGTATTGCTGTCTGGGCATAGGCTACCTAGCATTTAGTAATTGTATCTGACCATACTGCATTTACATTTGTCTCCCTATTACTTTTAATCAAGTGAATTACAGATCCAGCTCTATTACAAGCTAACCCTACACACTACATTGTTTTTATCATCAGTCTAATAATACTCAGTGCCCGAGCTCCAAACAGATCTGTTTTCGGAATATCTCTTAACCTATCTGGAACAATCAGCTAGATGCATGTGAGACGACATCTAATCCTCTCTTGGGTGTTGCAAATCCGCAGACTGATGCAATAAAATATTCTGCTATATTATTTAACGTACTGGATTCAGTTTTATATCATTTTATGAAGTAAATTCGATATTTGCTTTTCATTTTTTTTGTAAACCTAGATAATCTTTCTGATGATCTACAGCCAGCATATTTGTTGGAAAGCTGTCTGGGAGCTCATCCATTCATTGGACTTTTAACAAAAGATGCCTTGCTGAATAGGAGTGTCAACAGAAAAAAAAGACCAAATACATGCAAGATGGTAACCCTTCAGTGCTTTACAAATTGCTTTGGTACTGAAGGAGTTAACTTTGATCTTGTTAATTAAAAGATTGTTAGACATCGGAGATTCCTGATTATAATTTTCTACTGATTTAATAGTAATTTTAGTCTGTACCTCAATATCTTTTTGGGCTCAGCTAAAATGTAGACCGTGATTAGATTTCACAGATAGAGATCTGCTTTCAGCTAGTAAGCAATGATAACGTGTGAAACTAAATACCAGAAAGATAGGATGGCAAGTCTTAGTTATGCTGTCCAATAGTATTGGATCAGTATCTAAAATGAAACTCCAGTAGATGTGCGATTACTAAGCAGAGTTTACAAAAACCTGTGGAGTGAAAGGTATTTAGACCATTTGTGACTCCATCTCTTGCATTCTGTAGAATCAGTCTTCAGGGGTATATGTATTCACTGATAGACTATCTTCTGTCTCCCAGCTAGGCTGGCATTGTGTACTCCTAGAGGAGCATCAAATGTCACATCTTGCACTCCTGGATGAGAATCCAATGTCAACGAGCTACAAAGGAAATACCGTATTTGCTCGATTATAAGACAAGGTTTTTTTCAGAAAAATCCCTCAAATTTAATGACCTCAAATTTAGGTCAGACTGTAAGACAGGGATCCAGGTCCCCAGCAGAGCTGCAGGGGACCTGGATCCCCCTCTCTAACAGCAGGGGATGTCTGCGCGATGAGCGCAGACTCCCCTGCTTCCGCCCGGCACGACCGCCGGGGCTTCTTTCGTCACAGAAGTCCCGGCGATCGTGCTGGGCGGCAGCAGGGGAGTCTGCGCTCATCGCGCAGACATCCTCTGCTGCCCCACTAGCCACCAGGGAGAATCGGGCAGCTGGGAGATGTCTGCACGATACGTGCAGACATCCTCCATGCTGCCCGACACGGCAGTCTATTATGACGGACCAGCTGTCCGTCATAATATACTGCCGTGTCGGGCAGCATGGAGGATGTCTGCAAGTATCGTGCAGACATCCCCCGGCTGCCCCCACTAGCCACCAGGGATCGAGGTAAGGGGGAGGGAGGGGGGCAGAGAGACAGGGGGAGGGAGGGGGGCAGAGAAACAGGGGGAGGGGGGGGGCAGAGTCAAGGGGAGGGAGGGGGAAGAGACAGAGCAACAAGGGGAGGGGGGAAGAGACAGAGGGAGGGGGGACAGAGCAACAAAGGGAGGGGGGCAGAGAGAAACATGTGGGGGGGGGAGAGACAGGCGAGGGGGGAGTCAAAGGGAGGGGGAGTGAGACAAAGCTGGGGGCAAGGGAAAGAGAGAGGCAGCATTGGCACATAAAAGGAAATAAACACAAGAAATGCATTTTTTTAAATAATATTTTATTAAAAAAAGCAATTTACATGTGAATATATACAAGTTTAACTTTTTTCCTATAGGGTAGTGTTATATTCAGGCTAAAGGAATATCCAAAGTTTGGGGGGTCGTCTTATAATCAGGGTCGTCTTATAATCGAGCAAATACGGTATTACATTACATGGATTTCATAAATCAGGAATTACTGTGTGAAGTGGTTTCTGATGAGCATTCGTATTGTTAACTTACAGGGTGTCAATAAGCTAATTTTAGACAGTTTTCTATAGAATGTGTAAATACTACACATTTGAAACTGTGGCTTCATTCTTCCAGCATCGAATAAGACTGTTGAAGAATTTAGGTTACATAAGTTATGAACCGTTTTAGCACTTTTTATTGCTCTTACTTGGAAAGAGTAGATTTCCTATATTTATTTTAAGTTCAGCCTTTACAGGAGTCATTATTCAAGAAAATGTTATGCTAAATAACTTCTTCTTTGTATATCAAATATTCCATCGCACACAAACAACAACAATAGCAGCATCAGATGCCCATAATTCATTAAAAGAACAACCTCATTGCAAAACAAAGCAAAATAGAATTATTAAAAACATGTATCTATAAAACCAATTCATTGACTGCCAGCCTCCATATGATTTGAATGTATATAATATATAGCAGAAGGGTTATTAACAACTTTCTATATAATGCTCTTGATGTACATGCTTTTAGACTGCCTGCTACTAGAATAGTCAGCAACAAAACCCAGCAACCACATTGATTTTCAGAACATTTGTCCCATAAACCAGTTATTCAGCCGCATTTGAAATAAGCATTAGAAATGTAATGAAATTTCATTATAGATTAAATAAAGTACATTGTAGCAGGGGCAACAAGCCTGACAAACGTTTTGCTTAAGCTTTGTCAAGGGCCTTTTCTTTTAGCTCCTCAGGAAGTTAACACAAAAATTGTATCGGACCAAAACATAAGGCAAAAAGGGCTTTTAGCCCATCAAATTTAGTAAAACAAAAAAAATGTCTCCCCTACTTACTCCATTCAATCTGTAGGTATCTAATTATGTTCATTGTATTACATAAAAGTTCCATAATTTCCAGGAAAAAAAAGACTTTCCCCACAGATTTCTCCCTAAGTATGGTAAGTTTGGCAAGTGCTACAGTGGTATGTTTCATTGAAGTACTGCTAAGAAGGGTTTGCTCTTGCATAAAAAAAAAAAAAATGAGAAGCAACTTGTGATTATTGTTAGCAGTACTATGTAAATGTACTTAAAATGAGAGTCACATACATAACTACACATTCTGTGCCAACAGCCAAGAACAATCAGTAAAACATTTTTTGTCCAGGCTCGATTTTGTGTGCAGGCCCATTAGCTGTTATGAATGTAACGTTCTCTTTTAGAAACAGAATAATCAGCAGACGAGAGTACTGCAGCCTGGGTTCCCCATGCCACAAAAAAAGCAGATAGGAGAGCCATTTATCAGAAAAGAATAGAAGAGATGGCTGTTATCTCAATAAATTGCATCATTTCTACATTATCATTTGCTTGGGTAAACAGGCAAGAGTGACTAGCGGCTCTGTGTGAGCTTTTATTAGAAAAGCAACTTTAAATCACATTTCATCTCTTGTCAAAAGGAAATATAAACTGTACTTCGAGGGATATGGGGAAGGCGTATTTGACACAATTAATATTATTTTTATTGTCTGTTTTTTTTTTAGGAAATGACATGACCCTGGTCCCCCAACTGGTCCCTAAAATAATAGATTCTAATGTTTGTATTTTAGTCACCCTTAATGGAAAGCATAATTATTCAAGAAAAGTTGTTGTGTTAAATATATTTTTATAGGTAAGTAAGACAAACCACATTCCGCTGGAAAAAAGAAACCTAGACATGACTATATTTTCTTGGCACTTGATTATAATGCCTAGTAATCACTTGGCATAATGACATATGTCTTAAAGGTAGACATTCGGAAGAACAGACTGCAATCCAACTTTAGCGGTGGGTGAATAGATTGACCCTAAAGCTGATGCTTCCCCCACATTATATTGATGCATTCTAGGGGCAGGTTGGCAGATTAACCCTAATTCCTTTACAGCTGTAACCCTAATTTCACCATATTGTTGCATGTTTTTAAGATGCGCCACATTATCTCGGCATGCACTAATGAGTAAACAACTTTATGATCTTGCGGCAATAACTGAGCAATATTATGATTGACCATTTCCCTTAAATATTCCTATATGATACCATAAGCAGCGCTGGCCCAAATGCAGGTTTCATATTAGTAGGATTATCTTGAGAGGGACAGAGCAATTCTAATTGTACAAAAGGACTGTCTCTTTAAAAGAGAAGCATAGCAGAACATTCTCTTCATGCCCTAGATCAGTGGCATCCACTGTGTAATCTGAGGGCAGACTGTAGCCCATCTAACAGCAAGATGTAGCCCAGCAGAACTACACAGATCTTTATCACACTTACAAATGTGTAGTTTTTGCTTGAATAATTATTTTTTTAAAACTGCTTGTGTATTACTACTAAATAAACAAACATTTTTCTATGGCTAATCACTATTCTTCATATTTACTGTAAAAAAAATATGGCCCATACACACACATGCATTTCTGATCATGTGGCCCACTTCTGAAAACACTTGGATGTCCCTGCCCTAGACGTATGCTAATCTCACTGATCAGACAATGTTTTTCAGGCATTTATTTATCCCATATTAAAATACATAAACACAAAACAAGAGTGGATTCTCCTTTTGTAAAGGGCTCACCTATTTCTTGAATAGCTTTCAACTTCCTCAGTGTTGAGTCCCTGCTGACTGCGCTACTCAATTTGGGTCAGAGATTCTATGGGGAATACATGCTGTAAGAATTCTCAGATTACCCGAGAAATGTCACTTCTCAAGTTTAGTACATACGTTCCACAGAAATCTTCCAGAGCTGTAAGCACTGCATATAATTTTTAAAGTCAGTCCTCTGCCAACATGTTTTTAAAATATCATCCTATAAGCACAGGTGATCAAGTGTTTGTCATTTTGCCAGATTTAAAGCTGTTACCTGACATCAGGCAAACAAATCTTGATCCCACATTTTTCATTTGCATTATATTAAAATTATACTTATTAGGTTACTACCTGTATTAGAGTATATAGTGACCAAACTTCAAATGGCACTAATCTTATCACAATCTAGTTAGCAGAGATTACACTTAACCATCTTCTGTTATTCTGGTAGTGATAGTATTACAATATCTTGTATAGGGTAGCATCGTATAACACAGTACACGGTGCTAGACCACTGATAAACAAAAAGAGGGACAAACATTATTTATATTCGGCAGTCAAAGAGTAAAATAGTATGGAAAGTTTCTAGACCACCCGGCATTCTATATTTATAACATTATGGGTGGATCATAAGAAACCACTGCAGTGAAATCAAAAATGCTATAATAAGCAGGGTATATATTTTGATACACTCAAAATAGTATGTGGTTTTATAAACTTTGTAGCTTTTTTTTTTTAAATTGATACTGGTCTTTTACATTTAACAGGCACTCAAAAGAATATTGTAGATTTCTATATATCTAACTATGACATGTGTGACAATAAAAGTTAACTGAATTAGGCAGAACCTAATTCAATATATCTTTCCGATAACTTGCAAACATCATTATGCTCTGTACCAAATGCTGCAATATAAATATAAGTTAATGTAACATAATGATTATACTTGAGATACCAAATATTTACTTGTTACACCATGAATATATTTTGTAAACAGAAATCACTTTAATATATTTGTAATTGTACACAAGTGTAATCCTGGTCTTTTCTTTGCTGGGGTACCAGCGCTTATTTTAAGGTCACAGATGTATTTAAGATAAGGAACCATTTAATCTCTACTATAGGTGACTACAGTAGCCTTCCTTTTCCTTAATAAAGTACTATCTCTCAATATCTACAGAAATTTTTCTTAAAGAGACAGTATAGTTTTTTTAGACTTTCATTTTTACATGCCACCAACAGAAGGGACCTAAACAAGGTTGCATGCAACAGAGAGACAGACTGTCAGACCCGATAGACCCCGATCAGAGGAGAGGGGTGAACCATGGCTCTGATTGGCTGAACCTGCGCCAGCTGCCGATAAGCTCTGCAAAAATGCACACGGGATTACTCTAAGCAAGTGGTTAAAGGCTTTTTAACGTTTGCTTCTTTAGTGAAGCAAAAGTTAAAAGAAACATTTAGTGCCCCTTTAAGCTGTACAAATATGCTAGATCTCAGTTTACTTTTAACCATTTTATATTAAATGTGGTATGGAAAGTTACTAGACCACCTGGCAATCTATATTTATAACATTATGGGTGGATCCTAAGAAACCACTGCAGAGGAATCAATATAAAAGCAGGTTATATTCTGATACACACAAAATAGTATGTGATTTTATTAATAGTGTAGCTTCTTATTTTCAGACTGATCTCTACATTAAAACAAGTTTGAGATAATGAATTTTTACAGGCATTTAAAAAGAAAATGGTAGTTTTTCTTTGTATACGTAACTATGACATTTGTGAAGATAAAAGTGAACTGAATTGGGGAGAACCTATATCATATGTCTTTCTGATAGCTTACAAACATAGATCTCTATTTATCATGTATTAGGGTCTGTTTGTCTAAGTCAGTCTGTGACTCTGCTTTACACCCAGTACCAAGAGCTGCCTAAATTGTTGGTGCTATATAAATAAAAGTTAATGTAACATAATGATAGATTATACTCCAGATGCCAATTATTTACTTTTTACAGCATGGATATATTTTGTACACAGCAAGCAGTTAATATATTTGGGAATCTATTTTTGGCTGTTAATTGTCACAAGTGTAATCCTGGTCTTTTCCTTTCGAGGGTACCAATACATATTTTAAGGTCACAACAGATGTATTTAAGATTACAGGACTATTTAATCTCTATTATAGATGACTACGGTAGCCTTCCTTTTTTCAAATAAAGTACTGTCTCTCCATATCTACAGAAGGTTTTCTGTGTTTATTTATTTATCGATCTATCATATTACAATACCTGGTATTGGGTAGCATTGTATAACAATGTACAAAGTGTTAGACCTTGCTAACTAAAGATAGACAAATATTAATTATATTTAGCAGTCACAGACAAAATGTTATTTCAAATTACTAGACCACCCAGCATCCTATATTTATAATATTATGGGTGTAGCACTACAAACCATGGCAAAGGAATAAACATTGCTATAATACGTATGTCCACCTCTCTATCTGTATAAACCTATCTCGCGCTTTCTTGATGCTATCCACCTGTTATATCCTGTATTATCTCATATTACTGTCATCTGTGGCACCTCTCATCCTTCTAATCTCATCCTTTGTTATTTCTTGGCAAGACTTCCCTGCTACCTCTCTTGTGATTTTCTCTCTCTCATTCACAACACAATATACAACCAAAGCTCTAATTCCCATCCTTGCTATCTCAGGTTTAGTCTATTGCAATTTAGTCTTAGATAATCTTCCATTTACCCCTCTGCCCTCACCTCACATTTCATCCTCTTGTTTTCAGCATACCGGACATCTCTGTTGAATTTACTCAAACTCCAGACTGTTAAGAAAATCTTTAAAAGTTACTATGTGGTGTATGTGGTAAACTCTCATTCTGTCAGTTACCTTTATGGTTACCACCCAACCTGCATTTCACAGGCAGTAATAAACTTGGCTTGAGACCAATCTTAAGTCTATGGAGGATATAGCATGGCTGGTATTTTTTTGGAAGAAAAAGTGGCAACCCTAGTTGCCTCACTGCAACCAACTTTCCAGTCCAGTCTAATAAGAGTTATTGTTGTGTAAGTTTTGTTTTTATCATTTGTTTTATGTATAAAGTGCAATCATATTCTTTTGCTCTGTTCCATGAGGTAAATTAATCATAGAAAAAGTGCTGTTCTTAAAATGAGAGAAGAAGAAGAGAAGATATATATATGAGAATGGCTGCATCACCACATTTAATTACACATATATCTCTGATATAGTTATATAATTGTTTGAGCAGGTTGGGACCTTTTACTGAAGGTATGTCTAACCAGGGTAATCCAAGTGTTTTCTGAAGTGGCCCATATTATCAGAAACAGACTGACTGAGAGCCTCTAGAACACTATACAATCTGTGCAGTAAATTAGATGAACTTACAACCCAAAGTCTAGTATCCAAATGTTTCATTAGCATTATATTAATATATATTATATTATATTAATTATACTAATTAGGTTACCTGTATTAGAGTATATATAGTGACTAAACTTGAAATGTCACTAATCTTATCACAATATGGTTGTGTTGATGAACATTACTGTGTAGTTACTGTAACAAGCAATCAATTTAGCAGAGATTACACTTACTATTGTCTGTAACATTCCAACAAAGCACAATACTTGTAGTAATGAAAATAATATATCTGCTGTTTCAAATACATATAGAGCATTAGCTAATATTAGATCTAATGCCCTAGAGATTCCTCTGGTCTTTGCAGGTTCAGAATCACTAAGGTCACTCCTATCAGCTGCATATTAAAATAGTGCTGAATTTGTCCCCAGTAACAGTTAATTCAAATTAAATGATAGTGCATGATGGCAGAGGTAGTCTACAGTAAATAAGGTACTAGAAATCCATAAGAACACCAGTAAAGCATGTGTGATTTGTATTTCAGTGAACAGCCCAGCCACTGTTTTTTTTAGGACAACATTTTGGATTGTGGGACTTCCCCCAGTTTGCAGAAGGAAGGAATTCCCCGCCCCTTATCCTCAGCCCACCACACTCTCCTCCCTTCACCAAGGCCATCTCTCCATTCAGTCATTCTGCTGTCTCCTTCCTCTAGAAGTGGGCTTTCTGGTCTTGTAAAGCTGCCATGCAACCACAACTTAAAGTGGCTTTGGAATATTCAGAATGTCATTCTTACTTGTTCCACTTTGTCTGCGACCCATTGATAATCAATATTTTCATAGAAATGCCTCATCACACAAAGGGTTAAGGGCCTAACGTGTTTCCCCATCATCAAAGATTTCACGCTTGAATATTTGATTTCTCCTTAATGGTAATTGGTATTGGTTAGGAAATATGAAGTATTGATTTAAATATCAAAGCCTGATCTCGGTTACCCTTAACAATATTAACAATAATAGTAATAATAATACTGATAAAGATTGATTTAAAATAAGGCAAACACCATCTCCGCTGTTATCTAGACACCAGTTTGTAACAGCTGCTAAACAATATGGTTAAACCCAAGGCAGACAGTGATTACAGTGAGAGTTTCCATTCAATAGAAGCAAATCAGACAGGAGAATGCAATCTGTGCTACAACGTAACGGATGCTGCACTGACACAAGAATGCCATCGGAGTTTACATATTCGGAGAGACAAGACTTTTGTTGCACTGACGGGGTTAAAAAAAATCCTGCTCAGTATAAACCTTTCGAGCATCTAAATCAGTGATAGCTAACCTTTGTCTCTTCAGCTTCTGTGGACTTCGGCCCCCATGATGCTCAGGCAGTCTTGTTGCTAATAGGCTGGATGAGCATCATGCGAGTCTTATGATAAAACATAAGATTAAGTTATAATAGTCTAGGGGGTTTACTAAGAATCAGTTTGCATTTTTTATTTTTTTTGCATCTACAAGCAAATACTGTATATGGGTGTATTGCTTTTAAAGGACAAACATAAACAAAAGAATAAGGTCAGATATTACGCGTGATGCGATGACCTCCTCAGGCTCGCAATATATGCTGTCATTGACATCCCTGTCTCCAGAACAAGTGCAATTTCACAGCACGTTTAGTAAGATGACAGTATCCAAGCACACAGTTGAAATAATGTATAATGAATGAAACCTGCGACTGGGATGTGTTTTAAGCTTGCACTTACCATGCTGGAGGGAGTTGTACTGCCAGTGGGTATGGGTACACCGTGCGCTGTCCAGGGTATCGACACTGCGCTGCTCTCAGCGCTCTGGTGAATGATATCTCTGCTAGCCCAGCACAGTGAGAGGCCGGCTACGTCACAATGGGAGGCAAACGGCTGTTAGCTTTGTGACGTTACAAGAGGCGAGGCTCCAACTGTAAGTCTTGCAATGTGATGTGTATATCGAACTCATATTAATGAGAATACCGCTAGTGGGCGCACCAGTGACTGTGCAAGTTAACATACTTTATAGAAAGCTCTATTTTGTGGAGTAGATGGATAGATGTATTTGGAAACAAAAGAAAGTACTTAAAAGTAAGCACAATGCTATTATTAAAAGGTCTCAAGCCACCAAAATAGTTTAACGCTTGAATTCACCTGTTTATAAGGTGCAGTTGCAGAAATGCAAGCAAATTCACATATTAAGAGGGAAATGTGACCGTATGAATTCGGCTTTCTTGTGGCTTGTTTTGGGGAGAATTCACTTTTCCCAAAACTTTTAAAATTGTCTCTCTGCAATCTACCAAAAACCATCCTCCAATATTTGTATACCCGGGGGCCAGCCCACTCATTTTTTTCAATTTTAAAGGCACCAGGCAAGGGTGCCCTCTTTCACCCTTGATCTTTTCCCTATCTCTCGAACCCCTCCTACAATCCATACGCCAAAATTACAACCTAAAAGGCCTCACCCTTGCCCGCAGCCACTATAAAATTGACGCTTACCCAGACGATATATTACTCTCCCTCACACGCCCACTGACCTTGCTCCCCTACTTATTCAACAAACTACACAAATTCACAAAAGTTTCAGGTTTCAAGCTGAACCCAGATAAATCTGAAGCACTACCAGTCAACTTGGCCAAAACTTATTCAACTGAATTTCAACCTTGCGATCTCAGACCGCCACTGACCTATCTGGGTCTTCCCCTTACCACTGATTACATGTAACGTTACCATCTTAACTACACACCCCTCTTAAACCAATTAAAGCTAGACCTGGTGAGATGAGGACCTCTCACAATATCTTGGCTAGGTCAAATGAACATTCTCCCTCGTTTACTATATCTATTTAAAGCTTTGCCCATACCCCTTGTGTCTAGAGACATGAAGACTTTGCAAAGGCAAATTAACCAATTTATTTGGCAGTGTAAGAGAGCCAGAATGAACAGTTCGACTATGTATAGACATTACATTACATTACCTTTTATTTATATAGCGCCAAAAATTTACGCAGCACTTGGTCCAGAGCATAAGAAGGGAGTTACAAACAAATTTAGACAAAACAGTTTTGGACTAAAACATGAGGTAGAGGCAGTGGTGTATCTTGATTTTGTGCTGCCCTAGGCAGACAAAATCCGGGCACCCCCCTACCCAAGCTGCACACCCACGTTACACACCTAAGACATGCCCCATCATTCAGACTCACATCAAGCTCACACTCCCATCACACTCAGTCACACACTCCTACTCCCATCACACTCAGTGACACACTCCTACTCCCATCACGCACACTCCGACTCCCATCACACTCAGTCCCACACACTGTCTCCCATCACACACACTCTGACTCCCATCACACTCAGTCACACACACTCTGACTCCCATCACACTCAGTCACACACAGTCTCCCATCACACACACTCTGACTCCCATCACACTCAGTCACACACACTGTCTCCCATCACACACACTCTGACTCCCATCACACTCAGTCACAAACACTGTCTCCCATCACACACACTCTGACTCCCATCACACTCAGTCACACACACTGTCTCCCATCACACACACTCTGACTCCCATCACACTCAGTCACACACTCCTACTCCCAACACACACACTCCGACTCCCATCACACTCAGTCACACACACTGTCTCCCATCACACACACTCCGACTCCTATCACACTCAGTCACACACACTGTCTCCCATCACACACACTCTGACTCCCATCACACTCAGTCACACACACTGTCTCCCATCACACACACTCTGACTCCCATCACACTCAGTCACACACACTGTCTCCCATCACACACACTCTGACTCCCATCACACTCAGTCACACACACACACCAGTCACACACACACACACACAGTCTCCCATCAGCACTTACCTTTCCCTGGTGGCAGGCAGCATGGTCCCTCCATGCTGTTCGACTTCCCGGCGATTGTGCCGACAGGTCACGTGACCGGGCGCGCGTATGACGTCAGCGCGCCCGTCACGTGACTGTCTGGACTTCCGTGTCGGCACACTGCACGGGGAGCCGAACAAGCAGCACGGAGGTTTCTCTGTGCTGCCTGTTCGGCTCCCCGTGCAGCCTGGCAGGCAGAGCGTTGGTGAGGGGGGATCTTCCGATCCCCTCTCACCTCCGTCTCTGCCTGCAAGCGCGGTCTTTTTTTTTTTTTTTTTAAAGGGCCGGATTTTTTTTTTGAATTTTTTTTTTTTTTTTTTTCAGTGCTGGGGGGCGCTGCCGCCCCCCAAAATTTGCCGCCATAGGCATCCGCCTAGGATGCCTCGCGGTAAATACAGCACTGGGTAGAGGGCCCTGCTCGCAAGCTTACAGTCTAAACGGGATGGGGAACATGAGAGTGTAAGGCAGAAAGAAAGAAAAGGGGAGAGGTAAAAATACCAGTAGATTGTGATAATGGAAGGTGTGTGGGGGTAACTGAGAACTGACTCACACCAGAAGTTACCAATTAGGAGAATAGTTGGGTGCATTGTAAGTGTACAAATGGCAGGTGATTAAAGTATGTGATGATGTTAAGATATTGATAGTAGATATGTGCCGAAGGGGAAAGTATGACAGGTGGTTGATTAGAGGTCATGTCACATCATCTGATAAACCAGACCTATAAAAGAAATCAAGCTGGGGGTGGTGGGTTGTGGGGAAGGGAGGGAATTAAACAGTCTGGTCTGGTTGCAAAAGGATTCTGTGTGTGTGGGTCCAAGTGAGATCTGAGTGAAGGAAGAGAAAATAATTAAAGATGGTAAAACACATGAAGAATGTGGGAGGAGATTGAAATCAACTGTAGAGTGACCACAGATAGTGTAAGTATATAATTTAGAGTGAGACAGATCAATAGAAAATTCAAAGTTGCATAAAATGGAGAGCATAGTATACAGATATTGTAGAGACATGAGTATAAAGTCCAAATCTAGATGTGTTCTGGCTGTATACCTCAGGAATATGTAGGAAACAGTCTGGTCTGGTTGCAAAAGGATTCTGTGTGTGTGGGTCCAAGTGAGATCTCAGGAATATGTAGGAAACAGTCTGGTCTGATTGCAAAAGGATTCTGTGTGTGTGGGTCCAGGTGAGATCTCAGGAATATGTAGGAAACAGTCTGGTCTGGTTGCAAAAGGATTCTGTGTGTGTGGGTCCAAGTGAGATCTCAGGAATATGTAGGAAACAGTCTGGTCTGATTGCAAAAGGATTCTGTGTGTGTGGGTCCAAGTGAGATCTCAGGAATATGTAGGAAACAGTCTGGTCTGGTTGCAAAAGGATTCTGTGTGTGTGGGTCCAAGTGAGATCTCAGGAATATGTAGGAAACAGTCTGGTCTGATTGCAAAAGGATTCTGTGTGTGTGGGTCCAAGTGAGATCTCAGGAAGACCTAACTCTTCCGGAGGGCAGGGTCTTCCAGATATTTCCAAATACTACCTAGCTGCCCAAATTGCACAGATCTCAGCACTCCCCCGTTTCTGAAAACGGATGGGTTGATACTGAGAATGATTTTTTCCGACCTGATGTTTTAGACCAATACATTTGGCTACCCAAAGCGCATCCACTCACTCACTGAAAATGGGGACAGTGAGCTGATGGGTGAGTGAATGCACGAGGGCAACCAAAAATAATCCGACGGCGAGGTACACAGGGATGAGGCAGGAGGCTTGGTCAGGTGGAGCAGAGGTTGGGGTCAGCGGCAAACTCGTAGTCAGTATCCAAGCAGGAGTCAAAAACCCAGGTTATCAGAACAGCAGAGGATAAGGCACAATAGCAAGGAGTACTTGAGTACTGTCAGCTTCATTAATCAGGAAGCAATGATGGTTTGGGAGAGAAGGTTTATATAGGGTGTGTTTTACTTAAATTAGTGGGAGATTCAGCACAGGTTTTCATGTTACCATGGAGTTGGCGTGATCCGTGGTCCTGTCTTCCTACTGTGGTGTCTGGAATGACTGTTTTGTTAAGCCCATATGGGAGTGTCTGGAGTTTGATAGGGCTATGACTGAGAGTTGTGCCCGCCATCTTGGAGGAGGCCGGTGGTAGAAACCTTGTCCGCCATCTTGGTTGAGGCGTGCATCGCATCAACCATTGTGGATGTTGTTTGGGGCATGATCGCGTCAGACAGAGACACGATAAAGGTAGGCATGACAGTGCCCCCCGCAAGGCGTGCACTCCGTGGGCGACTCTGGTGGAGATGGTGAAAAGAGCGAACACACAGCACCTGTACATTGGAGGCTGGTTCCCAAGACCGTTCTTCAGGCCCATAGCCCTTCCACTGCAATAAATACTCGGGTCGGCCACGACGGTAACGGGAATCAACAATGTACTGTACCTTGTATTCTTCGGTGTCGTGCACCAGGACCGAAGGAGGTGTCGATGTCCCAGGAGTCAAAGGAGTCGTGGACCACAGCTTTAGCAGGGAGAAATGGAAAACAGGGTGGATCCTGTATTGCGGCGGAAGAGCGAGTTCCATGGTCACTGGATTGACTATGCTTACTATGGGAAAAGGACAAATGTATTGCGGGCCCAACTTTTGTGTAGGACATGACAACTTTAAATGGGCTGTAGATAACCACACCTTGTCCCCTATTTTGTAGGGGGTACTGGAGACCTCTGGACATTGGCATAATGGCGTTGTGCTTGCTGAATCTTTGTCAGGGATTGATGTAGAATGGTATGCGTGTGAGTCATCTGATGTAGCCTATTGTTGAGGTCTGGTATTGGACCACAGATGGGAGTGCCCGGGAGCACAAAACGGTGACATATTGACTGATGTTTCTGATTGTTATATGCGAATTCTACAATTGGGAGTAAACTGCTCCAGTCATCTAGGACATAGGAGGTTAAACATCGGAGATATTGCTCCAGCGTTTGGTTGGTGCTTTCTGTCTGGCCATTAGATTGTGGATGAAATGCTGTGGAGAGAGCCCTTTTGATATGAAGGGCGTGACAAAAAGCAGCCCAGAATTTAGAGGTGAATTGCGTTCCTCTGTCAGACACAATGGTTTCTGGGAAATCCATTGATATATCCGCCCATGGACATGAACGTATCAATAATGGATGTAGTAGGCCGGATGGTTTGTTCCGAGTTGTCTTTGATTGTTTACAGGCAGTGCATGAGCGGACATACTCGCTCATGTCTTTGTTCATATAGGGCCACCAGATTGTTCTTTTGACGAGATCAAGGGTCTTTTTGTTTCCTCCATGCCCGGCCAATAGAGTGTCACGATGATATTGAAGTACCTGTTGTCGAACAGTACGTGGTACTGTAGAACATAGATGTTGTTTAGGCGAAAAAGCAGACCATCACATGCGGATAGTGTCTTCGTGATTGGAGTCTCCTTGCCCGTTTCTTGTTTGAGAGAGTCCCAGAATGAGGTGGTTAAAGTGATATAAACATCATGGAGAGAGAACTGGATATGCTGAAGGGGACATTTTGGTTACATCTTCATAGATTCTGGAGCGGGCATCCGCTTTCCCATTTTTTTGCTCCAGGTCTAAAAGTTATAATTAGGTTAAAACGTCAAAAGAACAGAGACCATCGAGCGAGGCGAAGACAATCATTTAGTGTAGCGTAGATATTCTAAGTTTCTGTGATCGGTGAATATTAGGATGGGGTGTATTGCACCTTCTAGGAGATGCCTTCATTCTTCCAAGGCTTTTCTGATTGCCAAAAGTTATTTTTCTCCGATGCTGTAGTTTTGTTCGGATGTGGTGAGTTTCTTGGAGTGGTATGCCACAGGATGCAATAGAAGTTTTTCTCTTCTCCTTTGGGAAAGGATGGCGCCTGTGGCAGAATGAGGCGCATCAACTTCCAGGATGTACTGTTCGTTTGAGTCTGGAAGCATAAGGATGGGAGCTGTAGTAAACAAGTTCTTTAGTGTGCCAAAAGCAATTTGGGCTTGAGAAGACCACCGGAATATTTGTGTTAGTTAGGGAGTTCGGTTAAAGGCTGTATGGCAGAAGAGATGTTCCTAATGATTTTTCTATAGAAATAAGAGAAGCCAATAAAACGCAGCAATATTTTCTACAGGTGGGCTGTGGCCAAGTCAGGATGGTAGACACCTTACGAGGATCCATGGAGATACTGTGTGGGGTGATGACATAGCCTAGGAATTCGATGGAACACACATTTGTCCAGCTTAGCATAAAGGCAATGTTGTCGCAATCGATTTAGTACTTGGGTTACATGTAGTATGTGTTCTTTGATTGAGGGGGAGAAGATGAGGATATCATCCAGGTATACTACCATGAAATGATCCAGGTAGTCATGGAAAACGTCATTCAGAAATGCCTGGAAGGTAGCAGGTGCAGTGCAGAGACCGAACGGCATCACAGTATATTCGAAATGCCCATACCTGTACCTGAAAGCCATCTTCCACTCTTCTCCTTCTCTAATCCTGACTAGGTTATAGGCCCCTCTTTGATTGATTTTGGTGAAAACATTTGCTGTACACATACTATCAAGTAAACCAGAAATCAAAGGCAGGGGGTTTCTATTCTTTATAGTAATCTGAATAAATTCGCTAAAATCAATGCAGGGGCGAAGGCCACCATCCTTGGAGATGGATGGACGAATAAAACCCTTACGCAGGTTGTCTTTGATATACTCCTTTAAGACAGTTAGTTCAGGCTCTGAAAGCGGGTATATCCGTCCGAATAGGATGTGAGCCCCTGGGAGCAAATCAATAGGACAGTCAAAAGAGCAGTGAGCTGGTAGGGTGTCTGCTCCTTTTCTCTCAAAGACGTCCTTATATGAAGAATATTCGTGAGGTAGAACAGGGGTGTATTCATATGCAGGTGTGGGGGATCGGTTCTCCACAGAGGAATGAATACTGTTTGGAGTCCTACAATGAGAGGAGCAGTAGGGAGAACTGAACGTCAAAGACCCTGACTCCCAATCGATGAGGGGGTTGTGTTTTCTGAGCTAGCGGATACCCAGTATAGCAGGAAAGTGAGGTGATTCCACAACGTCAAAGCAGAGGTCCTCTTTATGTACAGTTCCAAAAGATACAAGGAGGGGAATCTTCTCATAAGCAATAGGACCGGATTACAAGGGACTGCGATCTATTAATTGTATATGCAGCGGGCTGCGTTTTTTCTTGATGGGGATGTTATGTTGTCTCACCACCTGTTGATCCAGAAAACAGCCACTGGCTCCTGAGTCTAACATAACGTGTACAGTGATTCGGTGTTTATCCTACTGTAGGAGGAAAGATATCGTAAGATGAGGTTGGATATTACCAGTAACCAGTGCTGTATTTACCGCGAGGCATCCTAGGCGGATGCCTATGGCGGCAAATTTTGGGGGGCGGCAGCGCCCCCCAGCACTGAAAAAAAAAAAAAATACAAAAAAAAAAAAAAACGGCCCTTTAAAAAAAAAAAAAAAAAAGACCGCGCTTGCAGGCAGAGACAGAGGTGAGAAGGGATCGGAAGATCCCCTCTCACCTCCGCTCTGCCTGCCAGGCTACACGGGGAGCCGAACAGGCAGCACAGAGAAACCTCCGTGCTGCCTGTTCGGCTCCCGTGCAGTGTGCCGACACGGAAGTGCCGACAGTCACGTGACGGGCGCGCTGACGTCATACGCGCGCCCGGTCACGTGACCTGTCGGCACAATCGCCGGGAAGCCGAACAGGCAGCATGGAGGGACCATGCTGCCTGCCTGCCAGGGAAAGGTAAGTGCTGATGGGATGTGTGTGTGTGTGTGTGTGTGTGATGGGAGTCAGAGTGTGATGGGAGACAGTGTGTGTGACTGAGTGTGATGGGAGTAGGAGTATGTGTGATGGGAGACATGTGTGTGACTGAGTGTGATGGGAGTCAGAGTGTGTGTGATGAGAGACAGTGTGTGTGACTGAGTGTGATGGGAGTCAGAGTGTGTGTGATGGGAGACAGTGTGTGTGACTGAGTGTGATGGGAGTCAGAGTGTGTGTGATGGGAGACAGTGTGTGTGACTGAGTGTGATGGGAGTCAGAGTGTGTGTGATGGGAGAAAGTGTGTGTGACTGAGTGTGATGGGAGTCAGAGTGTGTGTGATGGGAGACAGTGTGTGTGACTGAGGGTGATGGGAGTCAGAGTGTGTGTGATGGGAGTAGGGGTGTGTGACTGAGTGTGATGGGAGTAGGAGTGTGTGACTGAGTGTGATGGGAGTGTGTGTGTGATGGGAGTATGAGCTTGATGTGAGTCTGAATGATGGGCCATGTTTTAGGTGTGTAACGTGGGTGTGCAGCTTGGGTAGGGGGGTGCCCGGATTTTGTCTGCCTAGGGCAGCACAAAATCAAGATACACCACTGCCAGTAACAGGTAAGCCAGAGAGCATAGGATAGGGATGCTTACACACAGAAGGCTTGGGCTTGATTCTGCAATCTTTGAGGACTTGCCCTGGTTTCCCACAATAGAGGCAAAGGTTGTAAAGCCTGAAATGTAGGCGTTCCTCTTTGGTCAGTGGCCCTCGAGCCATAGCTATTTGCATAGACTCCTCTTGAGACGTAGAAGGAGAGGGAGGTGAAATTGGAACAGATGGAGAAGGAGTATACATTGGGGAATGGCGTTGAGGAGCGCTGTGTTCTAATGTTCTCTCCTGTCGCCGTTCTCTAAAGCGTTGGTCCAGTTGGATCACTAGATTGACAAGGGCTTCAAGCGACCTTAGTGTTCTTGTACTTGCAAGCTCATCCTTAAGAGCCTTGTTAAGTCCCCATCTGAATTGCTCAATTAAAGCTGCTTCATTATAGCCTGTTTCAAGAGCCAGGCTTCTGAATTCAGTGATATAGTCCTCGACAGGTCTTTTACCCTGTTTCAGATGTCTGAGGGACACTTGAGAGGTGGTGGTTTTGTAAGGATCCTCATACATAGCTTTGAAAGCCCTGGAAAACGATTGCCAAGATTCGAGGATAGGGCTATGGGTTCGTATCAGGTGATGAGCCCAAGTTTGGGGGTTCGCCTGTTAATAGCGAGATGACTGTATGTATACGAATGTAGTCCGTAGAGTATGTTCTAGGTCTCAATGAAAAAAGCACCTGACAAGCCATGATAAATCTTTGGTACTGCACACAATAGCCTGCAAATTTTTCAGGTAGCGGGACACCTTTACACACACACATACACTTACGTAAACACCCTGACACACACACCTAGACACCCAGACGCACACATTGAGACACCAACACACACACATTGAGACACCCAGAGACACATTTACACACATTGAGACACCCAGACACAAACTTACACACATTGAGACACCCAGACACACACTTACACACATTGAGACACCCAGACACACACTGAGACACCCAGACACACACTTACACACATTGAGACACCCAGACACACACTTACACATATTGAGACACCCTGACACACACACCTAGACACACACACACAGTCACACATTTTTTTTTTACTTACCTTACAGTTGGTCCGTTATCCAGGATCTTCTGCCGGATGTCACCTGACATCCAGCGAGCAGCTCTCACAGCGTGACGGGGGAGGAGCTTGCACCCATCACGCTGTTGTCTCTATGGCCAGGAGGTGCGGTCACCGCAGGCACATGCCTGTGGGCCTCACCTCGAGGAGGAGAGGCTAGGGAGAGAGTTCCCTATAGCAGCCTTTCCTCCTGATTGGCCCTCAACCCCGCGTGAGGTTAATCCTCCGATTCTGGGACCATGTCAAGTCACCTGGGTGCATTATCAGTGCAATGGCAAGTGCTTTGGATACATTATGGATGCATAATGAGTGAATGATAAGTTCTCTGGATGCCTTGTGGGTTAATGGCAAGATCTCTGTGTTCATTATAGGTGCCTGGCAGTCCTTTGGGTGCATTATGGGTTCATATCAAGGCCTCTGGGTGCATTATGGACTTATATCTAGTCCAATGGGTGCATTATGTGGATGCATGGCAAGTTCTCTGGATGCCTTTTGGCTGAATGGCAAGTCCTCTGGGTTCATTATATGTGCCTGGCGAGTCCTTTGGGTGCATTATGCATGCATGGTTAGTCCAATGTATGCATTATGGGTTCTGTGGCAAGTCCTCTGGGTGCAATGTGGGTGCAATCTGCTGCTGTTGTTGCAATTCCAAGTGATGTGAGGTAATAATGAAAAGATGACAGAAGTAGAATGTTTTGTTTAATAATATTTTTTATTATACATGAAAAACAAGTTTACATGTTAAAGGGACACTACCACTTACATAAGATAACCTGGTCATTTAAAACAAGCACATATATAAATCATATGCCACTGTTTTTAGATATCAAAACTTATATATAAAAAAATATGATTAATCTAATCAAACATATATATGATTAGATTAATTGCAAATGAAAGGAAAAATAAAATTAGGTGTTTATCTCTGGGCTCCATTTTGTGAATATTTCCCATAAAACATTGTCCAAAATCTTCCAGCCAGTCTCACTGTACAAGCAGGGAAAAGAAAAATGTCGGTGCGCTAAGCTAGTTACAGGCTCAAATAATATAAATGTAAAAATGATGCTTACCAAACAGGTGTGAGCATGCAGCAAAAACAGTGTGATTGGTAAGCATCATTTTTACATTTAGATTATTTGAGCCTGTAACTAGCTTAGCGCACCGACATTTTTCTTTTCCCTGCTTGCACATATTTGAGGTTGTTGGCTCCTCGTTGTCTGGTTGCAGCTTGCTGTTATAGGGTTAATTGGGAGGAAGTTTAATGCACCTCTTCCAACACATTTAAATAGGTTTTGGTAGCAGTATAAACTGCTTTGTGTGCCCACTAGATAGGAGGTGAGAGTAGGTTCTCGCCCTATTGAGAGTGTGCCTTGACGTGGCGGGTGAGCTTAATTATGCTTTGGCCAATTCATATAACCAAAACCTCTCATTTATATTTATATATTTGTTGCCAACTTTATTAGGTTGAGAAGCGCAGACAGTTTTTGTTTTTTGTATACAGTCTCACTGTACAACTGTTGCCAAAGCCTGCATGATGATGTCATAAGATACACCCCTGCTGTCTTACTGGTTCCTGTGTATCATAGAGGGCAGAACTAGGTTGCTGTGTAAACCTTTGTTTACCTGCTTTCCAACAAAAAGAGGGGAGATTAACTTGATCAAACTCTGCCCATTGTGATGTAATAGTTACATTACCCTCCCATTCAATGCAAGTCTCCCATATCAGAATTCTGACTTATAGACTCCATTCTGTGTCCCCAGCCCCAAATTGAGAAATTTGTGCTGTAAAGTAACTAGGGGGTGGCACCCAAAAACACTATATTTCACAAAATGTCAGCGCCCAGTCACACTTGTTTAGTAAAATATTTTATTAAATACTGTCACATAACAAAAACATATGTATATATTATATACTAGCAAAACAGTTTTAATATAGGATCGCCTTATACTTGGGCCTTTTCTTTTTCACCCATTTATTGAGATACAGAGTTTTGGGGGTCCCTTGATTGAAGTTTTTCCTACAGTTCATGAAGGGCCATAGAGTAGTCACATGCACAAACAATTCCACATATAGACACTATATGGATCACACTGTCTGGGCCCCCTCACCCACCACCTAGGGTGCACTTACCATATCCTGGGTCCCCCGCTACTCCTACATCCTGCCGTGCAATCACACCGGTGTGTGGTAGGCTGCATCCCCGGCCTCGCGCTACACGCACTACCACATTACACTTGACGGGGGAGTGTCTTGGTAATGATGGCGTCCAGGCCCGGACTGGGACAAAAAATAGGCCCGGGCATTTAAGACTGAGCAGCCCATTTTTATTTTAATATGCCAGGATATTGCCCCCAATATGCCAGGATATTGCCCCCAATATGCCATGTAATATGCCAGGATATTGCCCCCAATATGCCAGGATATTGCCCCCAATATGCCATGTTATATGCCAGGATATTGCCCCCAATAAACCATGTTATATGCCAGGATATTGCCCCCAATATGCCAAGATATTGCCCCCAATATGCCATGTTATATGCCAGGATATTGCCCCCAATAAACCATGTTATATGCCAGGATATTGCCCCCAATATGCCAGGATATTGCCCCCAATATGCCATGTTATATGCCAGGATATTGCCCCCAATAAACCATGTTATATGCCAGGATATTGCCCCCAGTATGCCAGGATATTGCCCCCAATATGCCAGGATATTGCCCCCAATATGCCATGTTATATGCCAGGATATTGCCCCCAATATGCCATGTTATATGCCCCCAATAAACCATGTTATATGCCATAATATTGCCCCCAATATGCCATGTAATATGCCAAGATATTGCCCCCAATATGCCATGTTATATGCCAGGATATTGCCCCCAATATGCCATGTAATATGCCAAGATATTGCCCCCAATATGCCATGTTATATGCCAGGATATTGCCCCCAATAAACCATGTTATATGCCAGGATATTGCCCCCAATATGCCATGTAGTATGCCAAGATATTGCCCCCAATATGCCATGTTATATGCCAGGATATTGCCCCCAATAAACCATGTTATATGCCAGGATATTGCCCCCAATATGCCATGTTATATGCCAGGATATTGCCCCCAATATGCCAGGATATTGCCCCCAATAAACCATGTTATATGCCAGAATATTGCCCCCAATATGCCGTGTAATATGCCAAGATATTGCCCCCAATATGCCATGTTATATGCCAGGATATTGCCCCCAATATGCCATGTAATATGCCAAGATATTGCCCCCAATATGCCATGTTATATGCCAGGATATTGCCCCCAATAAACCATGTTATATGCCAGAATATTGCCCCCAATATGCCATGTAATATGCCAGGATATTGCGCCCAATATGCCATGTTATTGCCCCCAATATGCCATGTATTATGCCAGGATATTGCCCCCAATATGCCATGTTATTGCCCCCAATATGCCATGTATTATGCCAGGATATTGCCCCCAATATGCCATGTATTATGCCAGGATATTGCCCCCAATATGCCAGATATTGCCCCCAATATGCCATGTATTATGCCAGGATATTGCCCCCAATATGCCATGTTATATGCCAGGATATTGCCCATATATTATGCTCGTTATGCCACCCACCTCCCCCCCTTCCCCAGACCCCAGTACTTACCTCTTTGCTGCTTCGTCCCCCGGTGCTCTGAAGCTGCGTGGCTGTAAGGGAAGCGTTGTGAGCTTCCCTCCAGCCGCGCGGAACAATAAAGTTTGTTTGAAAAAAAAGTTCCAACACACTTTATTGACCGCGCGGCTGGAGGGGAGCTCACAACGCTTCCCTCACAGCCACGCAGCTTCAGAGCACCGGGGGACAGAGCAGGAATGAGGTAAGTTTTTTTTTTTTGCTCTGCTGGGATCTTCCCCGCCGGCCTCGGCCCATGGCCACCGCGGCCCACCGGGCATTTGCCCGGTGTGCCCGATGGCCAGTCCGGGCCTGATGGCGTCTCTGCATTGGTGGATGAGGGGGAAGGGGTGGATGCAACTAACACTTCTTCAAAGTGATCCATAAAGACCTAAGGAGGGGAGGGTGTCACCTGAGCTAAGGGGAGGAGCTTGTACTAACAGCCCTATAAAAACCACCTCACACACTTCATCCCTTTCTTGAATATTGAGCTGCTAAGTTTGGTTCTCCCTGCTTAGTTCCCAATTACCTCCAAAGTTTCCAAAGACATCAGTGTTTTTCCTTTTGGTACCTGACCTCAGCTTGTTACTGGATTACTCTCCTTTCCTGGCCCGACTGTTACCCGTTTTGACTCTTAGGTATTTGCCCTGACTTTGGCTTGTCCCTTTTTGGATCTCCACTGCCTGCATTGAACTCTTGCCTGTCTGTACCATTCTTGTGGCCATTTTTTTTACCCTGCTCTACGCTCCCCAATACAAGCCTGACACACAGTGTTACACGCAATTTCATTGTCTCACACACAGTCACATATACACCGAATCACAGTTTCAAACACACACAATGCTGCATATGCAGAAAAATAGTATGCGTCAACATGTAAGAACAACTCTCTTTTCTTTCTTCTCTCTACTTTCCTTCATAGGTGCACGTCCCTCCTGTACCCATGCATAAATGTTAGACCTCCTCTGAAAGGACTTTAATGTGAATACTTTTTTTGAAAAATATTATAGAAATTGGTAAAGTTTCCCTCACTTCAAACATTTCAGATCTCCTTGTTAACCCCTTGACGACAAAGGACGTGCCTGGCACGTCCTGGGAGAAACTCCCTTAACGACAAAGGACGTGCCTGGCACGTCCTGCATTGAATGAAGCGGTTTTCGCGATCAACGATCGCGAAAACCGCTTTAACAGTGCTGGTCTATTGCCTCGACATCGAGGCAATAGCCAGCACCGAAATTTCTATTTCGGGACCCCCACGATCGCCCCACGGAGCGATCGTAGCGAGCCATATTGACGGAGCATGCTGCTCCGTCAATATGGCTAAGTCCTCTGCCGGTCTGAGCTTCGGAAGTGAAGTAACTTCACTTCCGTCGCTCTGAATATGCTACTTTAGTAGCATTGCAATGGGAAATATTTAAAATAAATATTTAATTAATTAAAAACAGGTTATTTAGCTATATTAGCCTATAGGGTTAAAATTAAATATTTTTTAGCATAAGGGATAGGGTTAAAATTAAATTAAAGTTAAAAAATATTAAGGGATATAATAAGGATTAGAGTTGGGGTTAAATTTAGTGTTAGGGTTAAATTTTGGGTTCGGGTTGGGGTCAAAAGGTCAATATAGGAAGAAACCAAAAAACACTATTTTTGGTTTTTGCCCAATAACTCGCAAAAAATTACCGAAAAATATGGAAACATGCATATTTTTGAGCTCGGGACAACATTTAGAAACTATTTAGATGGGGTCTTTTTTAATGATTTTATTTGTATAAATTATATTTTAGGTCAAAGATAGAAAAAGTTGGTTTTTAATAAATTTTCATCATATTTTATGATTTTTTTTGTAGTAAATTATAAGATATGATGAACATAATGGTATCTAATGAAAGCCCTTCTTATGGCGATAAAAACAACATATAATTTGTGTGGGTACTGTATGTGAGAAAGAAAAAAATTACAGCTAAACACAAACACCCTAGAGATGTCAAAACAGCCATTGTCACCAAGGGAAAGTCAAGGTGAAAATGTCTTGTCACTAAGGGGTTAAAGTAAAAAATGTAACTCCTCCTCATTAATGACATAATACTTCTGTTAGGTTGCATTTAAGGATTCAACAATAAAAATAATTATAATAGACATGTTTTCTAAATATTTAGTTACTTATACACATAAGGGCATACATTTGTCAGTGTCATGTTTAGCTGATTGTGTAGTGGCACCATGGTTACACATTCTTTGCTGTTTGTTGAATCCTCTGACATTTAAGGTAGTGTACAGCACAATATATCAGTTTTTCTGTCTCCTGATAAAACAGTGGAGTGGAATGTTTTATGACAGAATGAGTTTAACAGAGACATGAAGAGAGCTTTATTTGTTAAATTGGTTTCAGTAAAGATCTAGGCCACATTGGAGGGAAACACAGGAGCCAGATTTATTTAATTACAATGAGACTCGGGGTAATGTAGGAGTTTGTAGTTTTGCTTTGGATACTCTGGCAAGCTGTTACAACTTGAAATGATCATCTTTGTTCGTATACTAAGGTAAAGGTGATCAGGCCCATCTGACCCAAGATATCTGCCCCCTAGAGAAGTATACAAGAAGAGAGGGGTCAATAAGGTACTATATTTGTTTTCATCGATTAAAGCATTTATATTTAAAATGTCTGAACTTAATGCAATCTTTCAAATAAAGTTTTTTATTTTTCTTTACAGTTTTAAAACTGATCTACATCCATGCATATAGCAGCAAGAACCGCCATTTGGAAGGACACACATAATATTTACATACTGCCCCTTTGCTTCCCATTTTCTGCAACAATTTAACACTGGGTCTTTATGACAAGCAAAATGTTCAAAATTCAATAGAGTCCAAAATACTATGGGAAAATGTCACAGTGTCCTGTTAGATAATCCTTAATAGCAATTATATGAAAGTGTTAGTTTTGCCATGAAACCCAGTAAACAAATACACTGTTAACCAAAACACATACTCTGAGTGAAATATATTGTTCATTAGTCAGCAGCCCAAAAATATCCATGTGAAGAATAGGGTTGCCACCTTTCCTTCACAAAAATACTGGCCATGCTACTACCTCCATAGATTTAACATTGGGGTCAAACCAATTCTATACCGGCCTGCCGGTAAAATACCAGCCAGGTGGCAACCCTAGTGAAGAACCAGTCTATCCAACATACAGGAGAACATGCCATACAAAGCTTATATTGTCAAATACTAATTGTGGTGAATTTACAAGTACATTTTTAGAATACCAGGAAGTGGATTGAGAAAAGTTAATATAAGTTTCTTCTTAAGATCAGAATTTTGATTATTGATATATTCTACCCAAATTAGTTAAACTGGCCTCCAGCCAATCCATTTGCATTATGAAGAGTAGTTTAGGGGTAATAATATGGTGATGGTAGCTCCTCATGGATCCACTAGTGGAGGTCTGCTTTTCCAAGGGAGGGAGAATAAATAGACTGTTTAGGTTAGGTTAACTAGACATAGAGATAAAAAAAAAAAAACCTGTCAGACAGGAAAAAAAATATTTTATTTAATTACATACTCCCCCCTGTCAGAATTGTTTGGTCTGCTCTGTCAGGGCCGTTTTTACCATTGAGTTCAGGCTCACTGCTAGGTCCACTATATAGAGTTTTTACCGGCACAGCAGGTAATCCAACTTTTGGAGCTGGTGTATCAAACATACTGGCAATGCAAATGTCAGTATTTCTTTTGCTGGGAAACTTTACATCTGTGTGTGACAGACTGTAGGTGAAGGGCGGTGTATTTGGGGGGATGCAGTCTTCTGTCACTGAGGAGGGCTGCAGAGAGACTCACTAGCAGCTGCAGGTGAGAGAGATCATTTCTCTGAGCTAACAACACTGCCGCATAGTGTCTTCCCTCACAAAACAGGTAGACTGTTAGCAGGCTAAACACTGTAAAGGTGAGGACTGTTCAAAGAGCTGATTGGGACTAAATGTACATTATTTCCAGGACTTGGATGCTGATCTCTGTAATTTTTCCTCTCGTGCTGTGTCTTAACTCTGTCACACACGGCATATATCTTTTTCAGTATTTGCATTTAGCAAAATAGACATTTTATTTAACCCCTTGGGGAGGCGTTAGTGACACAGGACGGACCTAGTCCGTCCTGTGTCAAAACGAGCACTGAAAGTTCAGTTTTTCCGCTTTCAGTGCTCTAATGGTACGGAAGCATCGTACAATACTGAAAAAAATGCCCGTCGGCATTTCGAACGCTCCGGAGAGCGAGTGAAATGCCGGTTTTAAAGGCACAGTGGAGAGAGACAGATCAAAGTTATAAAAGTAAGTAAAAGTACAAAAAAAATTATAAATACACAACACACGAATAATAAAACAAACAAAAAAATTTAGAAAAGCAATTCCCTGCGTTTAACCCCTTCCCTGCCACTGATCTTGCGTAAACAGTGATCGTGCACATCAGCGCATTTATTTTTGCTGTTTGTGCATTTTTTAGGGGTAAATTTTTTTTGTACTCTACAAAGGCTCTACTAAGAGTTATTAACCCCTTCTTTGCTGTCGATCACTGCTTATGCAATGATATTGACGCCAAAGCAATTTTTATCTGACTGCATATTTTTTTTTTACTCATACCCGCTAGGGGATTACGTGTAAATTAAAAAAAATTGTGTTTTTTTTTTTTAAGCTGTCTGAGCGCATAGCGATCAGTAACAACCAATTAGGGGCAAAGGCGGTTTGGTGATTGCTCAAATAAGCTCACCATTTGCCCTGGTCAGATCAAAATTGGTCGTATCAATATTCACAAATATTGATCTGCCTCCCTCTCCTCACTTACATTTTTGTGACGGAAAGAGACAGATCACTATTAGTGATATAAAATAACATTTTATAAAATTGTCAGGTTTTATGAAAGTCTTTCACTGTGTATTAACCCCTTCCCTGCCATTCATCACTGTATAAGCAGTAATCTTGCACAGCAACAGTATGTTTTGCTGTCTGCACTGTTTTATGGATTAATTTCTTTGTACTGTAATGTATTACAGTACTAGATAGGCTCTTCTAAGAGCTATTAACCCCTTCTTTGGTCGAGATCACTGCTTACGCACTGATTCTGAGGCCGCGGACTCGGTTCGATTTTGACCCTGGTCAGCTTTCTGATACATCATCTAGTGATGTATCGGTGGCTGCTGAGCCCTTGCCACAAGGAGTGATGGGTGTCTACCTTTAAAAAATATATGGTTTGGTAGGGGTAAATTACATTGGCTGGCTTCAAAGATATATCCCATAGAGGACACGGACGCAGGTTGACTACATGTCAAAATTCCAAGTTGGAATTTGAGATGCGCATCCCACAAATGTTGCCTTCTAGCCAAAAAACAAACCAACAAACCTATGCATGGGTTGTATCCCTGTACTCGGGAGATGTTGCTGAACACATAATGGGTCATTGTTTGGCAGTGACATATACCAGAATCTGTGAATTCATGCCTGAAGTACAATGCATGTGGAAAAAAAACTCCCAAAAAAGTACTACAACAAACTTTTACAAAGGCTGGTGGTAGAATTAGTACATATACAGTATTACAATACCACCATTTGAAATACCTTAGGATGTCTATTTTCCAAAAATATATGGTTTGATGGGGTAAAATACATTGGACGGCTTCAAAAATGTTCCAAAAGGAACATGGGCGCAGGCTGACTACATGTCAAAATTCCAGGTTGGAAATGTGCACCCCCTAAATGTGGCCTTTTATCCCCAAAACAAACCAACAAACCTATGCATGGGTGGTATCCCTGTACTCAGGAGATGTTGCTGAACACATATTGATGTGTTGGTTGGCAGTGGCAAATACCAGAATCTGAAAATTCCTGCCTGAACTACAATGTGTGTGGGAAAAAAATGACATCCCAACCCTTTGACATAGGTTGGTGGTAGAATTAGCACTTGGAAAGTGTTAAAATACCACAATTTTAAATACCCTAGGATGTTTAGTTTCCCAAAATATATGGTTTGATAAGGGTAAAATACTTTGACAGGCTTCAAAAGTGTCCCAAATAAAACATGGGCGCAGGCTGACTACATGTCAAAATTCCAAGTTGGAAATGCACCCCCCCTAAACGTGGCCTTTTAGCCCCCAAACAACCCAACAAACCTATGCATGCGTGGTATCCCTGGACTCAGGAGATGTTGCTGAACACATACTGAGGTGTTGTTTTGCACTGACACATAACACGATCTGTGAATTCCTGCTCGAAGTACAATGTATGTGGAAACAAAACATTAAAAAATTACTAACCTAAAATTTTACAAAGGCTGGTGGTAGAATTAGTGCATGTAAAGTGTTAAAATACTACCATTTGAAATACCCTAGAGTGTCTAGTTTTCAAAAATATATGGCTTTGTGGGGTAGAATACACTTTCTGGCTTCAAAAATGTCCCAAATGGGACATGGGCGCAAGTTTTCTGCATGTCAGAATTCCAAGTTGGAAAACCAAAATGTGCACCCCCTAAATGTGGCCTTTAGCCCCAAAACAAACCAACAAACCTATACATGCGTGGTATCCCTGGACTCAGGAGATGTTGCTGAATACATATTGAGGTGTTGTTTGGCACTGACACATAACAGGATCTCTGAATTCCTGCTCGAAGTACAATGTATGTGGAAACAAAACATAAAAAAATTACTAACCTAAAATTTGACAAAGGCTGGTGGTAGAATTAGTGCATGGAAAGTGTTAAAATACTACCATTTGAAATACCCTAGGGTGTCTAGTTTTAAAAAAAAATATGGCTTTGTGGGGTAGAATACACTTTCTGGCTTCAAAAATGTCCCAAAGGGACATGGGCGCAGGTTTTCTGCATGTCAGAATTCCAAGTTGGAAAACCAAAATGTGCACCCCCTAAATGTGGCCTTTAGCCCCAAAACAAACCAACAAACCTATGCATGGGTGGTATCCCTGGACTCAGGAGAATGTTTACCTAAATTGCAATCTATGTGAAAAAATTTAAAAAAAAAAAGAATTTGCTGCAAACTTTGGCAAAGATTGGTGGTAAAATGGCTACATGAAATGTGTCAAAATACCCCAAGTTAAATGCCCTGAGTGGTCTAGTTTTCAAAAATATGTACATGTTGGGGGTCATTCATGGATTTAGTACAGATATCAGTGTTACAATGTCACTATCGCTAATTTTGAAAAAAAAGATTTTAAAAATAGATTTGCACTACTTATAGTTCTGGCCCTGTAACATGAATAAAAAAGCACAAAAACATAAAACATGGGCTATTTCTGAACTCAGGATATATATTAGAAACTATTTAGCAGTGTTTTTTTGTTGTCTCTTGTACATGAGTATACGATTTTTCAAATGAAAGTCATAAAAAAAAAATTTCCATTTTTTTGCCATATTTTATTATTTTTTTTACATCAAATTATAAGCTATTATCAAAATAATGGTATCAAAAGAAAGCCCTTCTTATGACGATAAAAACGATATATAGTTTGTGCGGGTACACTAAATGAGACAGAAATAAATTACAGCAAAACACAAACACCTCAGAAATGTTAAAACAGCCCATGTCACCAAGCGTCGGACAAGCCAAAAAAGTCATATCACTAAGGGGTTAAGTGCATTTAACGTTATTGCTAACAAGCCCTGTAGGGAGTTAAAGCTGCTAATGATAATGTTGTTCTATGTTAAAGCTTGTTAGCTGTTAAATACCTGACCACATGTTATACTGCCAGGGACAAAGCACACACAAAAAGGTATTCTTCAGCACATTTTTAGGAAACTGATTTTCTGTATTTAAGAGCTTTTAGGAGGCTGTTAAAATTCTGATTAGCAAAGCTTACAGGCTCCGTATTGCTAGACACAGCAGATCCCTCCTTTAAACACAGGCGAATTACTGAAGTGCAATTTAACACTGTGAAATTTAGTGATTTATCTCTTATCTTTCACACTCAGGAAGCCACTTCTCTGTTTTTTTTTTTAGGGATATTAGATTAATATGTTGTGCATGGATTATCATGATTGATCTGACCTTAACCTGCTGATCACACTGATGGCAGAGCGGTATATAAGAATCTCAGCTTTCTGACAGCTCCTTTTTCTGTACCGGTGTCCAGTACCAGCAGTAACCCTGTAACAAATTACATCCCTTGTCTTCTTTCATGGAGACTGCAGCAAATTACTATGGGAAACATGGGTTCACCTTCTCCTATTCTTATCCTAAATATAACATTTCAGTTCTAACCAGTTTACACAGTATTATACCTATATATAGTTTGACACAAGCAGTTGTTCAGCTCCCTAGCAAGCCACAAGATATGATTTACATGATAGATCAACACTCAAAAGGAAACAGTTTACCTTTTAGAAGTTGTTTCACATTAATTTGTAGCAAGTATTGTAACCATTCTTCTGTACTCTGGCCATCTGCAAATCTCTCTCTCCATCCAAAGCGTTTTAACAGAGAGAAAACCAGCTCACTGAATGACAGTTTGAGATCTATGCTACATGCAGGCTCAATGGAGCCAAGGTGTTATCATTTTTTATCCTTTATTGTTCCTTTTTTCCATGTCACTTCAGCACATATTATATTATATATTTTTAATAATTGTATTGCCTTAACCAATTTAATAAGTTATATTTTACAAAGAGGGAGCGCCTATTCTACTAACTGATATGGGAGAGAGACATAAACCGCTATCAGGAGTTATTACTGTAGGTTAAAGTTTAGGATCTAGTGATCACCAGACAGTGTGGTTTAATATAAGAACAGTGACGCAGTCACACCACACAAAAACAAAAGTTTTAGATTTTAGAAAAACAGACTTTTCTAAAATTAGATTAGGTGTAAAGGAGTCATTATAAGACTGGAGCAATTTAAATGGAGTCCAGGAGAAATGGGATTATCTAAAAGTTGCACTACTGAAGGCAACAGAAAATTGCATAAGGCTTGTCAGTAAGAGCAAAAAATTGAAGAAACCACTGTGGTACTCTGCAGAGGTGGCTAAAATAGTAAAAAATAAAAAGCTAGCATTTAGTAATTATAAAAATACTCAGAGTGAGGAAGATAGAAAGATCTATAAGAGTAGGCAGAAAGAGGCAAAGCAAGCTATAAGAGCTTCCAAAGCACACACAGAAGAGACTATAGCCCAGTCAGTGAAAAAGGGGGATAAAACATTTTTTAGATACATAAATGAGAAAAGGAAAGTAAAACAAGGATTAGTTAGATTAAAAACAACAGAAGGATGCTATATAGAAGAGGATAAAGGTTTAGCAGACTGCCTTAATGAATATTTTTGTTCAGTTTTTACAAATGAAAATGAGGGTAAGGGACCTCATTTAGGGAAAAGACTAATGAGTCTTTTGATGCATGGAAGTTTACAGAGGAAGAGGTTTTACTTCAGCTGTCTAAAGTAAAGACAAATAAGTCGATGGGACCTGATGGGATACATCCAAAGTTATTAAAAGAACTTAGTGGTGTACTAGCAAAACCGTTAACAGATTTATTTAACCAATCATTGTTAACGGGAGTAGTTCCAGAAGATTGGAAATTAGCTAATGTTGTGCCCATTCACAAGAAAGGTAGTAGGGAGGAGGCGGGCAACTATAGACCAGTAAGTCTTACTTCAGTAGTGGGGAAAATAATGTTAAAGTATAATAATGTTGAAACCTTGTTAAAGAATAGGATTGTTGAACATCTAAAGTCGCTTGGATTTCAAGATCAGAGACAGCATAGGTTTACTTCAGGGAGATCATGCCAAACTAATCTTTTTGATTTTTTTGATTAGGTGACTAAAATAATAGATCAGGGTGGTGCAGTAGACATTGCTTACCTAGATTTCAGTAAGGCTTTTGACACTGTCGCACATAGAAGGCTTATCAATAAACTGAAATCTTTGAGTTTGGATTTCAATATTGTTGAATGGATTAGACAATGGCTGAGTGACAGGCAACAGAGGGTTGTAGTCAATGGGGTATATTCGATGCAAGGTCTTGTTACTAGTGGGGTACCTCAGGGATCTGTACTTGGACCCATTCTCTTTAATATTTTATTAGCGATATTGCAGAAGGTCTTGTTGGCAAAGTATGTATTTTTGCCGATGATACAAAGATTTGAAGCAGGGTTGATATTCATGGAGGTATAAGCCAAATGGCAAATGATTTAGCTAAACTAGAAAAATGGTCAGAGCAGTGGCAACTGACATTTAATGCGGACAAGTGCAAGATTATGCACCTTGGGGGCGTAAAAACCCAAAAGCAGAATATAGACTATTTGGTACAGTCCTAACCTCAACATCTGAGGAAAGGGATTTAGGAGTAATAATTTCAGAGGACTTGAAGGTAGGTAGGCAATGCAATAGAGCAGCAGGAAATGCTAGCAGAATGCTTGGTTGCATAGGGAGAGTTATAAGCAGTAGGAAGAGGGAAGTGCTCATGCCACTGTACAGAGCACTGGTGAGACCAGTATTGTACGCAGTACTGGAGACCGTATCTCCAGAAGGATATTGATACTTTGGAGAGAGTTCAGAGAAGGGCTACTAAACTGGTTCGTGGGTTGAAGGATAAAACTTACCAGGAAAGGTTAAAGCATCTTAACATGTATAGCTTGGAGGAAAGACGTAACAGGGGGGATATGATAGAAACATTTAAATACATAACGGGAATCAACACAGTAAAGGAAGAGAGTATATTTAAAAGATGAAAAACTACCACAACTAGAGGACATAGTCTTAAATTAGAGGGGCAACGATTTAAAAGTAATATCAGGAAGTATTACTTTACTGAGAGGGTAGTGGATGTATGGAATAGCCTGCCAGCAGAAGTGGTAGAGGTAAACACAGTTAAGGATTTTAAGCATGCGTGGGATAGACACAAGGCTATCCTAGCTATAAGACCGAGAACTGGGGACTAATAAAAGTACTCCAAAAAAATTGGGCAGACTAGATGGCCGAATGGTTCTTATCTGCCGACACATTCTATGTTTCTATGTTTCTATGTTTCTATGATAATGGTATATGTGCTTTAGGATATCCAAAATGAATTGAGTGCCAGGCACCGGGTACCTGTACTGAGGAGTCTGAAGCTCAAACTGCTAGGGACATTGAGTGGAACCGCCCCTCTTTGGACCCACCCTTTGCTGTCCCACCCTTTGGTGGCTCCGCCCACAGGTAAAAGGTGGCAACCCTAACTATATCTGCAACTTGAGCCCTATTATATCAAAATCTTTTTCTTCATATTCTCACTTACCAGGGTGAATAATATTAGACTGATTTTAAATTATTATTTATTTTATTCTTTTCCTCACTCAAACCCCCTTTCATTATGGTATTGCCCATGTTCCCTTAGCTTCTTCCTACTACCATTGATGTAATTCACCCCACTGTCCATTAACTCTGTCTTACACCCTATTGGCTATCTTCCCTTAGATCCCTCCTTTCATCCTAGTGGCCTTTCTCACATTCACTCTGTCTTCCTTTACCTTGGGATTGGCCTGTTTCTGTGTGTGATTAGCACTAATGTGCAATGTGCTTCAGTGTGTAATTAACACTAATGTGCTCTGTGCTGCTCATTGGCAGGGAGAGGATGTTTTTACACTTCTGTGGTGTTTGTGTTTATCTGAAATTTTTCTAATTTAATGTCCACACAAATTATATATTGGTTTTTTTTTTGTGATAAGAAGAACTTTCCATATATATCATTATTTTGATCATATCATGTAATTTAATGTAAAAAAAAAAAATGGTGAAAAATGTAAAGGAAAACTATTTTTCTGACTTTTACCTGAAAAATGTTTTACTCTTCTCAACAGGTAATGAAAAAAACTGCTAAATAAATTCTACTATTTTTCTGAATTTAGAAATCGTCAGTGTTTACATACTTTTCTGTCATCCCCCCTCTCCCCGCAGATTCTAGGGCAATAATTAAAGTAGCTTATTGCATTTCCTAGTAATTTTCTCCCACAGTGACCTTTTGACCCCAATCCTTAGCATCACTCTAACACTAACTTTAATCCCTAATGCTAGGCCTAAACTAACTTATTTGCTATGTATAAAGATGGCTTCGCCTTTTTGAAGTTCCTGATACTTTGCTGAGCAGGAGAGAAGGATCTTTGCCAAACACTGATTTTGGTTCACTTGGTCATAGCCAGTAGGTGTCTGTGACATTCCAGGGATGCTGGTGGTTTATGGACACTCTTTATTGATTTGAGTATTATATACTCAGCCCAGGAAGTGCTACAGAGTGCTCATCTTTTTTCCATTGATTAGCCTTTAACTAAGTTTTGCACTAGAGGCATTTAGCCTATGGCCTTCAGTGAGAAACACATGAGGCGGTCAAGGTTTCTGTTGGTAACAGTCACAGGTCTGTCTAATTCCATTTATAATACAAATTCATATTTTTGTAATCAATAGTGAGCATTTCTACATTTTTTGTAACGTGTATAAGAGATTGTATTTCCCATTAGAAAACAGGAAGTGCAAGGAACATTGGTGATAAAGATAAAAAGAAAGGGTAAAACATCAATCTTTTGGGGTGGGTGAATGGTTGTTCTGTTAATTATAATGGCAACTGTTAGGGTTAGTAACTGTTAGGGATTAATGTTAAAGGGAGGAAATATAGCCTGTTGTCCTTGATGAGTCTTATATGTATGGGGCTTTCCTATTACTGATTTATTCTTCTGTAAAACTTCATTTAGTTAGTACAATCAGTATGATAAATATCACACAACTGTAACACAAAAGAACAAAGTATTTGAAAGACTTGCTTGCTTTGCTCTAATGATGATCCAATATGCTGCCGTTAAGAGGATTACAGTAATCTGTGACCATTTATTAACTAGAAAGCAACAAAGCTGGCAAAACATAAACATTTCTTTCTGCTGACAACGCGCTATGACATTGAGCAATTCCCATATTAATTAGCCTATGGATAGTTGTTCTGTTTAATATCTCTCAGTTTTAAATATAATACACTGATCAACCATAATGTTATGACCACTGACAGGTATAAAGCTGGCAGAGGCAGTGTGCTGCTTTGAGCAATGTTCTACTGGAAAACCTTGAGTCCTGCCATTCATGTTGATGTTACTTTGAAACATACCACCTACCTAAGCATTGTTGCAGACTGTGATGGAACCCTCTGTCACTGGGGTTCTTGGAGATAAATAATGGCCCGCCTCCTCCCAATAGACTATGGACCCTGTCTGTGTGTGATCGTTATGGGGATACACATTTTGGGGCCACCAGCGGCACCCTGTCTTCAGTACAGCTGGACTTCTAACACGGGGTGCCCAGAGCTAGTTCACTCAAGATGTCAGTTAAGCTATTGTGTTCCCCAGTTTGAGATTGTCTTCTGTCCTTCACACTCCAGTCTCTCAGGAGGTGTTATGGAAGGTGATTATGTTACTATATGTAACAATATGTTAAATTCCCAGTTCATGATTAATATGTGTGGAATATGTTAAAATGTATTCTTCTCATTATGTCAAATTCCCCATTGTCTTTATGTAATTATTCAGTGTCCTTTTGTATCTCAGTGTACTCTGGAGATGTCTGAACTTGACTCCTTTGTGTCCTAAAAGGTGTAAGGCAACAGTTCCCTATTGTATGTCCTACTGTTATGTTGTGTTCATTATGTGTCTGTATTTAAAGGTGTGATTATGTTATATCCTGCTGTCTAATCGAATTACTTGTTTTAAATGAGTCTCTCTATTGTTTGAGGCTTACCATGTGTTAATTAGTGTCCCCTGTGCCTAACCTCTTAGTTGATGTCATATTTGTCTGTATAAATATCTGTGCTGTTTTCAAATAAATGTGCACAACAAAGAGTTCAAGGTGTTGACTTGGCCTCCAAATTCCTTAGTTCTGAATCCAATCCAACATCTGTGGGATGTGCTGGACAAACAAGCCAAATCCATGGAGGCCCCTTACAGGACTTATAGGATCTACTGCCAACATTTTGGTGCCAGATACCACAGCACACCTTCAGAGGACTCTATCAGGCCCCTGCCTAGAGACATATGTCAGGGACGGGTCCAGGGGGTTATGGGACCCTGAGCACCCGATGCAGGAGTTCAATGTGCTGGAAATGGAGACACAGTGCCTGGTGCTGGGTAACTGCAATACGTCAGTGGTTTGAGACCCCCAAGTTCATGCAGCCACGTTCCCAGGTCCTGTGTAGCAGCTGTGGAATCCAGTGATGCCTTGGGGATAACTGAAGTGATCTTGCAAACATCCTGCAGCAAGCATGGAGTATAACTAGAACAGGTTAGCAGGATGTAGCAGGATAAAGCAAACAGATGAGTCAAGCAAAACAAGTACAAAGAAACTGAGGCAGAGCAGAACTGCAAGACAGAGTAAGGGGCAAAGGGAGAACTAAAGCATACAAGGAAAGGCAAAGGATAAGCAATAACTAAGGAGACATACAGAGATACATATATAACAACATACAGAGGACAGGGTAAGGGCTAAAGGAACACAAGGAATGGAGTGAGGAGCCGAGATCCTCAGACGCTTCATAAGGGGAACCAAGCTGGACTTAGGGTTAGGGGAGAGGAGCTGAGATCCTGAGGTGCTTCAGGGAGAGAGGATAAGGGAATATATATATATATAAACAAACATGCAGGAACTGACCTAATACTCTTAGATTAAACAGTGAGGATTTAGTTAATTATGGCCATAACATGAAGCTTGCCAACCACGTCAAGGTACCTCACAATTAGGCAAGTCCCTACGCTAAAATTGAATAGCAAACTAATAACAATACATAAACATACAAACAGAGAAATTATCTGCAAAGCTGAAGAGAGCAAACAGGGGAAACGGGTATGATTGCATTTATAGAGGAACTAAGCAAGAGGAAACTAAGAATACCTGGAAAGGAGTAATAGAATAACCAAGAAAACCAGAAACGGATCAGAGCAGAAGCTAAAGTAACAGGAACATGAGAGTTTAACAGAGTTCTGAGACAGGGCTGAGAAATACAGGGAATCAGGATACAGGGCATAAGAGCAGACATAGCCTACAATTACATGAGCAACCTCCGGAGGCGACCAGCACTACTGCTTTGCTGGATAACGTCTTTAAGGGAACAGAAGTTATCACACGTACAGATTCCCTGGTCATATATCACGGAGTGCTCACAGGTAGGGGCTACTCTAGAACTTTAGCCTGATTGGGAAGGTGCCACTCTGGGGGAGTACCAGTCTGTGGCCAAGCAAGGCAAGGTTTGCCACTCTGTGGGGGATACCACTCTGTGGCATAGCTATAGAGGGATTCCACTCTGTGGGGGATACCACTATGTGGCTGAGCAAGGGAAGGGTTACCACTTTGTGGGAGCACCACTCTGTGGCCGAGTGAGAGAGGGATGAACAAGGTAAAGGTATGCAAAACAAAGGTAGGAACAAGCATAGGTAATAAACAAGACCATAGAGGAAAGCAAAAGCAGGAGCGAGCATAGGAAATAAACAAGCGAGCAAAGCAAAAGTATACTGAGATCACTGGAACACCTTGGATGAGTCTGAAAACTGGGCCTTATAGTCTAGTGGAGCCCATGCTCGACGGTCAGGGCTCTTTTGGCATCAAAAGGGGGCCTACACAATATTAGGCAATTTGTGATAATGTTATGGCTGATCGGTGTATATACACATCATATAGTGGTTTCTGATGATCTTTTCTTAAATCACTGTATTTCATTGCCCAGCACCATAGGCTTTTTTCCATCGTAGGGTCTGCATCGCTTCCTTACTCACCACAGCAATGCTGAACAGTGGCTGTATTCTCTGGATGTGTGGCATCACATCCAACCACATTGCCTCAACAGCATGCTCAGAGGGAGTGGTACACGCCGGACAGTCCCTATTCGGCATGCGTTGTAGCATGGTCATTTAAACAGTCCTGAATCACGCTGTTCTGCCAAACTCTACCTCAGTCCCAAAAAGTGGTACTCTGTAAACCTAAACACAGTTTATAATGTAAAGGTAGATCCTACTGTAAATGTAGAATTCAAAAAATGATAAACAATTATCTGTAACAGAGTTGCATAAGATAAAAATGTTGTTGAAAACTGCAGCCTCTCTTGTGTCAGTGGTGTCGGCTGCTGGTGTAATGGTGTTGAAATTATTTTACACAAACATACTAGGGCCAATAATACTAGAATAGTTGCTCATCATTTGTATCTTAGTACTAAATGCCCACAGCATATCCACAACATACAAACATGTGATTCTGTGCTATTTGTGCTAAAAGTAAATAAAATAACATGTAGTTTCAAAAAACTGCTCACAATATAGTTAATAATCCTCTTTCATGTTTCCATGTCTTATTAGTTGAACTAGAGAAGTATAGTTTGATGTTGCCATTTAGCTCCCTCTTCTGGAAAGAAAGATAAATGTCTGAATGCCGCATCAATCCACATGAAGTGAGTAGTTGAAGTCTACTCAATTGTCTGTCAGGTCATTTACAGCATTTAGTCCACCTTTTTAAGTCTTCTGTGCTGTAAATGCCAAGCAAATTAGTTATTTATAAAGCCACGGAGGCTCATATTATGCTTTTCTCAGCAGCAAAGAGAATGCATAAAAAAATTTGACCAATAAGAACATTCCAAATATATATCTTCCCTTCCCTCCCCTATAAAGTCCAGTGTAGTAGGAAATACATCCTCTTTCTTTTGCTGCTCGCTCAGCTAAGTACCATTTAGATTTGACTGTGATTTACTTTTGTGCACTAAGTCTTGTTATTATATGTTTTTATTTATTATTATGGTATATTATTAGCATTTAGCATTTATTTAAATATAGATATATTTTTTCCCCTATCTATTTCCTGCGGTTCGGTTGTGTCCCCCTCTCCCTTATGTGGTGATTTAATAACTTAGGTTGATTTCATTGCACTTCCCCGCTATTCAGTGGATTCTTATAGTGTTTGATTTTTATTCCCGGGATCTAGAACACTGCGCATGCGCACAATGTCTTGTGCCATTTGCGCATACGGAGGCCTCTCTATGAAGACGGGCTTCGATAAAATGGCTGTGATGTGCAAGGCCTAGTCAGTACCGGTGCTTGTCATGGTTATTCTGGGTTTGTGGCTGTTTTCTCTTCAGCCTTTAGTGGCCGCTATTGTAGTGTGCCCATTCTACTCCTGTTGCCAGCTGCCTCGTTGGGGATGGGACTCTTCATCGCGGCTGCTTCCGCGCAGCCGCTTCACCGCCGACTCTACAGCACAAGACAGATCGTCGCTGGAGATTTCATCGCGGGACATTTCATCACTAAAGGTAAGTATTTTACCGATTTTAGTTGGTTTAGAATTAGGGTTTAGGGGGTTAGAATTAGGTTTAGTGTTTAGTGTTAGGGGTTAATTTTACTATTAGGGGTCGGGGGTTAGTATTAGGGTTAATATTAGGGTTAGTATTAGGGTTTAGGGGGTTAATTTTAGTATTAGGGGCCGGGGGTTAGTATTAGGCTTAGTATTAGGGTTAGTATTAGGGTTTAGGGGGTTAATTTTAGTATTAGGGGTCAGGGGTTAGTATTAGGGTTAGTATTAGTGTAAGTATTAGGGTTTAGGGGGTTAATTTTAGTATTAGGGGTCGGGGGTTAGTATTAGGGTTAGTATTAGGGTTTAGGGGGTTAATTTTAGTATTAGGGGTCGGGGTTAGTATTAGGGTTTAGGGGGTTAATTTTAGTATTGGGGTTAATTTTAGTGTTAGTATTGGGGTTTAGTGTTTAGTGTTACTATTGGGGGGGGAATCATTTATTAGGGGGGGTTATATTCGTTTTAGTTTTAGATTTGTAAGAGCTGACAGTTTAGCACTGAACTGTCAGCTGTTACATAGCTGCAGCCGCGGTGAAACGGCCGCGTTATACTTCATTGCTGACAGTTCAGCGTTCTAAATGCCGCGCTGAACTGTCAGCGATGAAGATGCGGCGAAGAAGTGTCCTAGACCCGCCTCGTTATCCTCAGCCCTTCCCTATTTAAACCTGCAGCTTATGGCAATCAGTGCCTTTGAATTGCTTTGGTTGCTGCCTGATAGTGCCCTGTGAATTCTATTTCTGATTATCTGTTGCTGACTCCTGCTAGCCCTTACCTTGTCTGTTTTGCCGCCTGTCCTGACCTGTTTGCCCATCCTGACTACGTTTGTTTGCTACCAGCCCCAATCTTTTGCCTGTCTGACTATTCTTCTACCTTCGCCTTGATCCAGTATTCCGTATCCAGCTTCCTGTTTGTTGGGTTTAGTTTCGCTATCCTGGTAATAGTTAAGAGTGCAAAAGTCCTGGGGGAACGAAACCTTTGGCTCAACCATAGGGTGGAATTCCTTCAGGCAGAATATTCTGTTCTATTGCCGGGGTCCATTACAAAAGACCTATATCGAGTCTGCACAGCAGTTCCAGCCTCATACCTGAACGTGACAGTTATCACAGGCCCCTGTCCTGCTCTGAGAGCTACCAGTCCTGTCTCAGTCTGGTCATAGCTACCAGTCCTGTCTCAGTCTGGTCACAGCTACTTGTCCTGTCTTTGTTCAAGTCTCAGCTACTTGTCCTGTCTTTGTTCAAGTCTCAGCTACTTGTCCTGTCTTTGTTCAAGTCTCAGCTACTTGTCCTGTCTTTGTTCAAGTCTCAGCTACTTGTCCTGTCTTTGTTCAAGTCTCAGCTACTTGTCCTGCCTTAGTTCCAGTCTGTTACTTGTCCTGCCTTAGTTCCAGTCTGTTACCTATCCTGCATCAGTTCCAGTCTCTGCTACCAGTCCTGTCTCAGTCCTAGTCTCTGCTACCAGTCCAGTTTCAGTCTAGTCCCAGTTATGCATTGTGGGGTGCAGACAGACCCCACACCCTGCCCTGCAACGAGGCTCCTCCCTGGTCTGTTATCCCTTGGAAGCTAAGCAGAGCCAGGCCTGGTCAGTACTGGTGCGGGAGACTGTTTGGGAACCCCGGGTGCTGTAGGCTCACTTTTTTGTCTGGCAGCCTTAGCTGTTTTCGGGCTAGAATGAGTTAAGAGTTCTACCCGGCAGGGCAATCTTTGCCTACAGCCATACTGGTCGGAGAGCGCCCAATCCCGTCTGACCTCGGAAGTTTAGTAGGCCCTGGCCTGGTCAGTACCGGTGCGGGAGACTGATTGGGAACCCCGGGTGCTGTAGGCTCACTTTTTTGTCCGGCCGCCTTAGCTGTTTTCGTGCTTGGACGAGTTAAGAGTGCTACTCGGCAGGGGAATTTTCACCTACAGCCATACTGGTCTGAGAGTGCCCGATTCTTCCTGACCTCAGAAGCTAAGCAGAGCCAGGCTTGGTCAGTACAGGTGTGGAAGACTGATTGGGAACGCCGGGTGCTGTCGGCTCACTTTTGTGTCCGGCCGCCTTAGCTGTTTTCGGGCTTGGACAAGTTTAGAGTGCTACTCAGCAGGGAAAACTTTTTTTTAAATAGCTAAACAGGAACACCCGAGAGGGGGTTAGGTCTGAGATAGATGGCTAAGCAGGTGGAACACCCTAATGAGGGAGAGGACTGAGCAGGGTAGCTAAGCAAAAGGAACACCCTAGTGAGGGTAAGGAATGAGAAGGGTAGCTTTAAGGGAACAACTTAGCTGAAGAAATCTTGATGTAGTCAGAGCATCTCAGGAGATCCTGAAAATCATCCACTGAGCTGGTTGAGACACTCAGGTTCAGATTTCCAGTTCCTGGTCACGGTCACAATTCAAATGTGCTTTAAGCAGAGGACCAGGAACAGAAGCAGCAGCTCTCAGAAGTCAAGCATCCAATTTCAATGCGCACTGTTTGCAAGAAACTGCAGCTATTTAACCTGGGTGTGAGCAAAAGAAAGGTAATGAGCCCACTTGACACCAAACAGAGCGGAAGGATTACATGCAAGGTAGGGAGGCCTCTAGAGGAAGCAGGAGGAATATAAGCACATAAATAATGACTTTTAAATGCATGAGTCAGAAAGTCAGTGTAGAACACTGACATATCCCCCCCTTTAAGGAGCGGCCTCTGGACGCGATCCAAACAGATAATTGAGAATAGATTCTGGCCAGACATATACAGCTTCCCAGAAGAGGAACAGTGATAACAAAATATATAAAACACAGGTTCCTAGGCATGAGGGAAAAACAATAATACAACCACCCCTGCAAACTGTTCATGGTTGCTGAGAACAGGGGATGGCTAAAGGCTGAAGCAAAAACCGGTTAGTAATACGAATGCTGTCTCTGCGCATTATCACGTAGAATTTGTTAAAAAATATGCAGGTCTTGCTTTGTTACAATAGTCCCATTTGAGGCCTTGACACAATCTGGTGACAAATCTTCATCTGTACTGCTGTAGGGGTCCATGGGACCAGAACCATGTATTGCATCGAGAGATATAGTTCTGGAATTACTGTAGGGTGATTCAGCAAGACAACAGTCATACATTTCTCTGGACGTTAAAATATTCCCTTTTTCTTTTAGTGTTTTACAGACTTTCTTGTGTGTAAACCAGTGGAGTTTTTGGCAGTTCTTTACCAATTTGCATTTCTTACTTGCACCTTTCTCTCTGCATGTAGTACAACATTTTGCATCCCTGAACCCCATTTGGCCAGTTGTGGCTCGGGTCAGTACAGAAAAGGCAGTGGAGTCAGATTCAAAAGTCCCATTAAAGGCCTTGGCACAATCTGGTGGTAGATATTCATCTGTACTGTTGTAGGGGTCCCTGGGACCAGAAACATGTATTGTATTGAGAGATTTAGATGTGGACTCACTGGATGGCGGTTCACCTAGACATGCGGTCATAGATTAAATTAAGAGTGCTACCCGGCATGGGAATCTTTGCCTACAGCCATACTGGTCTGTTACAGTCTGTCCCAGGCTTGCTGGAAGTTGGACTGCTTTGGATACAGTGGCTGATCCAGGGGAGGGGGGGGCAACGGGGCAATTGCCCCCCCCCCCCGAGCAGACCCGGGTTGGGGTGGGCGCAGGGTCGTTCCCACTCCACCCAGGCGGCAGGGAGGTGAGGAGGGAAGGGGGCGCAGCTGAGCGGGCAGTGGATTTTTTTTTAAAAATCAGATGTGCGAGCAGTAACGCTTGCTATGCGGCACTTGCCGGCTTTTTTTTAAATCTTGTGGCTTCTCTCACCTCCCGTCGTCACAGCATCGTACACAGTGATCGCGAGCACCGATGCTCGGCTCACTGCTGTCCACACTGTGACACGTGAAGAGTTTGTCCCGCTCGTCCGGCCGGCTAGGAGGAGTGCAGGACATTGACAGGCGCTGCGCCTCATTGGGGGGAAAAAATGAAAGTTCACTGTCCAAGAGACAGTGAACTTTCATTATTAATGCAGAGGTGAATACAGGGTCAAGGGTCACATGGTGAAAGTTTTCTCTCACATGTGACCCTTCCCTGCAAGAACTGGATCTGCTCCCACCCAGCACCTCCTCTCTTCTTGCAGTGTATAGGATGAGGAGGAGGTACTGGGAGGAGAAGATCCACATCCTGCTGCTAACAACAAGCCCAGTGGGAGACTGGAGTCTGTGCTCTTAGATGCAGGTAATGGTCTCCCCCCCCCCCCCCCTGTAATAAAATGTAGTTGTTCCCCCTGCCTTCTATGGTTTATGCTGCTGTCCCCCTGGTTCCCCCTGCACTCTAAATAAGATTTATGCTGCCCCCTTTAACATAATAATAAAATTATATATAATAAATATAATCATTTTATTACTATGATAGGGGGTTAGCATACATTTTAATGACAGGGCAGGGGAAACCACTGAATAGACATACTAAAAATAGATGAGTTAGTGGTTCCCCCCTGCCCGCTAAATACAGTTTATGCTAACCCCTTACCATATTGATAATAATATTGTTTATTATATGTATGTTACATATAGTTCAAGTACCATACTAACATCTTTTGTGCTACCCCTTATCCTCATGATTAAGCTTAACTTCTGAATAAACTTGTCGGTGCAGTGCTACCTATAATTAACTGGGACTGCATGTGTGTGAGTGAATGGCAGAATGTGCATGTTAGAGTGGCAGGATTACACGCGTGTGAGAGTGATTGCCAGAATGTGCATGTGAGAGTGGAAGGATTGCACGTGTGTGTCTGAGTGAGTGGCAGAATGTGCATGTGAGAGTGGTAGGATTGCACGTGTGTGTCTGAGTGAGTGGCAGAATGTGCATGTGAGAGTGGTACGATTGCACGTGTGTGTCTGAGTGAGTGGCAGAATGTGCATGTGAGAGTGGTAGGATTGCACGTGTGTGTCTGAGTGAGTGCCAGATTGTGCAAGTGAGAGTGGCAGGGTTGTACGTGTGTGTCTGAGTGAGTGGCAGAATGTGCAAGTGAGAGTGTTAGGATTGCACGTGTGTGTCTGAGTGAGTGCCAGATTGGGCATATGAGAATGGCAGGATTACACGCGTGTCTGAGTGAGTGGCAGTGTGTCAGTGACATAGGTTCTTATTCATAAAAGTAAATTCTGGGGCAAAATCTTGCAAGTGATCAGCAAGAACATTTATTTGATTTCCTTAGTGACTGCTCCACTTATAGAACTTTGCTCCAGATTTGATTTTTTTTTTTAAATAAATAACTCCCATAGCCTGTTTAGTGGTATGGTGTCAAGATAACTTTTTATTCAATAAAGAAAATCACAATTCTGAAAGTTTTTTTTCTTAAAAATATATTTTTATTACTTAAACAACTATATAAACTATAAACAATTATGCAAACAATATCATCTGTTTACATGCTGAAAGAATGTTCTCTGATTTACCATACATTTTTGTAGAGGTAATGTGGCACTTACTGCAGGAGAAACTCACCAATGTATAGCTAAGTGGGTCATATGAATAGTGCTGTTCACTTTTACGAGTAGTAGTGGCCGAAAACTACTGGCAGGTACAGTGGTGGCTTATTATAATATCACTAGTTATAATCACTTATTATAATATCACTAGTTACAATATCCTATTATATAGATGGGGTCACCTTTACCCTCTACTCCTTTGATTGCATTATTGTAGGAGGGTATTTACAGCGTAATAGAAACATCAAGAGTTGGTACTTCAGAGGTTACCTTTTAATTGCAATCGTTTCTTGCTTATCTTAGTGGCTGAGCCATCTGATTTAGAATTTTGCTTCAATCTTTTGTTAGTGCAGCTCATCTAATCTGACTACAACACAGATTTATCTCACTTTTACTGCACCAAAAAGTAAGTATAAAGGTGCTTAGCACCAACAAATCTGTTCTTGGAATTCTGACACACACACATTTTATTTATATATATATATATATATATGGAGCATTTTAATCACAGTATTTTATCCTCCTAACTTGTCTTGAGCAGGGCTGGACTGAATCCTGCTGATTGTGTCACTTTTACCACTTTGCACCAGTGCTTGCTGTTTAAATGTGCTCTAAAATGTATAGTTTTCTCTATTCTGAACAATACAATATGGTGAAATGCTCTGAGGGTTGTTGATGCAATGCTATGGGGCTGATATACAACCATTTCCAGGGCTGATAATTAGTCTCAGTCCAGCCCTGATCCTGTGTAAATGGTGAACCAGGCAATTCAAACACCATGGTTAGCCAAGTCTTGAGCAGTGTTACTTGTTTTACAGATAACTAGCATGTGGCAAATCATATCTTGATATTGCACACAGTAATGTTTAAAGTAATATTATTGTGTTCATGGAGAAAAGACAGACACGGGAAAGAGAATAGAGATAGACATGGGAAGGGTATAGGAGAAAGACAGACAGACAAACATGGGAAGGGAGAGGACAGACAAACATGGGAAGGGAGAGGAGGGACAGACAGACATGGGAAGGAAGAGGAGAGAGAGAGACACGGGAAGCGATGGGGGAGAGACAGGCATGGGAAAGAAGAGAATACAAAGACAGACATGGCAAGAAAGAGGAGAGAGATAGACAAGGAAAGTGATGGGAGAGAGACAGACATGGGATGGAAGAGGATACAAAGACAGACATGGCAAGGAAGATGAGAGAGACAGCCGGACTTGGGAAGGGAAAGGAGTGCGACAGACATGGGAAGGGAGAGGAGAGCGACAGACGGACATGTGCCCCTCCCGAGATCAGACTCTGGATCCGCCCCTGTTTGGATACCCTGGTTCCCGAATCCAGAGAAACGAACACTGTTTCAATTGGCAAAAACCTGCAAGTGTGGAAACATCCCACTAGCTATGGCACCACTAGCATACTCTTCCCGACCAAATGAGTCGAGGCTGCGATTTAAGGGTAACACAAACACACCTTTAATGGCTCCTGGTGGGACAATTTATACAGCCTTACAGACCAAGGGACAGCTCCCTCCCCCTGAAGGTGCACAGGAGAATCACATATTCTATCCAATGAACACACAGTGCAACATTTGAAAAGCTCACTGCCTAGCTTGGATATAATTGGTTTTAACGGTTACAATAACCTAATTATCTCCAAGCAAATGGAACTACTGCATTTTACACCAATGAAAGGACAAACCATAAAAACATATACCGTTGACATTTTAAGAGGAAAATAGGTCATGTGACCATTCGCCAGATTGCTCAGGTCTGAGCGCACAAGATGTATGCATTGCGCTCCGATGCCAGAGTTCTGATATACAAATCTGTTCGTGTGAAACAAAGTGTTCAAATGTAACAACAGTAACTGTAGATATCCAGGGGAAGGTAGTTCTGTAACATGGTCTGAGAGCGCCCGATCTCGTACGACCCCGGAAGCTAAGCAGAGCCAGGCCAGGTCAGTACCGGTGCGGCGACTGATTGGGAACCCCGAGTGCTGTAGGCTCACTTTTTTGTCCGGCTGCCCTAGCTGGTGTCGGGGCTTGGATGAGTTAACAGTGCTACCCGGCAGGGCAATCTTTGCCTACAGCCATACTGGTCTGAGAGCGCTCGATCCCGTCTGAACTCGGAAGCTAAGCATAGCCAGGCCTGGTCAGTAGCGGTGCAGGAGACTGATTTGGAACCCCGGGTTCTGTAGGCTCACTTTTTTGTCCGGCCGCCTTGGCTGGTTTCGGGGCTTGGACGAGTTAAGAGTGCAACCCGGCAGGGCAATCTTCGCCTACAGCCATACTGGCTTTGAGTGCCCAATCCTGTCCCGTTCTTGGTAGCTAATCAGAACCAGGACTGGTCAGTACCGGTGCGTGAGACTGATTGGGATCCCCGGGTGCTCTAGGCTCACTCTTTTGTCCGGCCGTTTTCGGGGCTTGGACGAGTTAAGAGTGCTTCCGGGCATGCAATCTTCGGCTACAGCCATATTGGTCTGAGAGCGACCGATCCTGTCTGAACTTGGAAGCTAAGCAGAGCAAGGCCTTGTCAGTACCAGTGCGGGAGACTGATTGGGAACCCTGGGTGCTGTAGGCTCACTTTTTTGTCTGGCTGCCTTAGCAGGTTTCGGAGCTTGGACGAGTTAAGAGTGCTACCCGGCAGCACAATCTTTGCCTACAGCCATACTGGTCTGAGAGCCCCCTATCTGGTCTGAGAGCCCCCTATCCCGTCTGACTTCGGAAGTCCTGGTCAGACAGGCCTGGTCAGTACCGGTGCGGGAGACTGATTGGGAACCCTGGGTGCTGCAGGCTCACTTTTTTGTCCGGCAGCCTTAGCTGGTTTCAGTGCTTGGACGACTTAAGAGTGCAACCCGCCAGGGCAATCTTTGCCTACAGCCATACTGGTCTTGAGCGCCTGATCCTGTCCCGTCCTTGGTAGCTAAGCAGAGCCAGGCCTGGTCAGTACCGGTGCAGGTGACTGATTGGGAACCCCGGGTGCTCTAGACTCACTCTTTTGTCCGGCCGTTTTCGGGGCCTGGACGAGTTAAGAGTGCTTCCGGGAATGCAATCTTCGGCTACAGCCATATTGGTCTGAGAGCGACCGATCCCGTCTGAACTTGGAAGCTAAGCAGAGCAAGGCCTTGTCAGTACCGGTGCGGGAGACTGATTGGGAACACTGGGTGCTGTAGACTAATTTTTTTGTCCGGCCGCCTTAGGTGGTTTCGGGGCTTGGAGGAGTTAAGAGTGCTACCCGGCAGAGCAATCTTTGCTTACAGCCTTTCTGGTCTGAGAGCACCCAATCCCTTCCGACCTTGGAAGCTAGGCAGAGCCATTCTTGGTCATTTCCAGTGCGGGAGACTGATTGGAAACCCCGGGTTCTGTAGGCTCACTTTTTTGTCCGGCCGCCTTGGCTGGTTTCGGGGCTTGGACGAGTTAAGAGTGCAACCCGGCAGGGAAATCTTTGCCTACAGCCATACTGGCATTGAGTGCCCAATCCTGTCCCGTTCTTGCTAGCTAAGCAGAGACAGGACTGGTCAGTACTGGTGCGGGAGACTGATTGGGAACACTGGGTGCTGCATGATCACTTTTTTGTCCGGCAGCCTTAGCTGGTTTCAGTGCTTGGACGAGTTAAGTGTGCAACCCGGCAGGGCAATCTTTGCCGACAGCCATACTGGGCTTGAGCGCCGATCCCGTCCGACCTCGGGAGCTAAGCAGAGCCATGCCTGGTCAGTACCGGTGCGTGAGACTGATTGGGAACCCCGGGTGCTGGAGGCTCACTTTTTTGTCTGGCCGCCTTAGCAGGTTTCGGAGCTTGGACGAGTTAAGAGTGCTACCCGGCAGCACAATCTTTGCCTACAGCCATACTGGTCTGAGAGCCCCCTATACCGTCTGACTTTGGAAGCTAAGCCGAGACAGGCCTGGTCAGTACCGGTGCGGGACACTGATTGTGAAACCCCGGTTTCTGTAGGCTCACTTTTTTGTCCGGCCGCCTTGGCTGGTTTCGGGGCTTGGACGAGTTAAGAGTGGAACCCGGCAGGGCAACCTTCGCCTACAGCCATACTGGCCTTGAGCGCTCAATCCCGTCCCTTCCTTGGTAGCTAAGCAGAGCCAGGCCTTGTCAGTACCGGTGCGGGAGACTGATTGGGAACCCCGGGTGCTGCAGGCTCACTTTTTTGTCTGGCAGCCTTAGCTGGTTTCAGTACTTGGACGAGTTAAGAGTGCAACCCGCCAGCGCAATCTTTGCTTACAGCCATACTGGTCTTGAGCGCCCGATTCTGACCCATCCTTGGTAGCTAAGCAGAGCCAGGCCTGGTCAGTACCGGTGCAGGAGACTGATTGGGAACCCCGGGTGCTCTAGGCTCACTCTTTTGTCCGGCCGTTTTCGGGTCTTGGACGAGTTAAGAGTACTTCCCGGCAGGGCAATCTTCAGCTACAACCATATTCGTCTGAGAGCTACCGATCCCGTCTGAACTTGGAAGCTAAGCAGAGCAAGGCATTGTCAGTACCGGTGCGGGAGACTGATTGGGAACTCTGGCTGCTGTAGGCTCACTCTTTTTGTCCGGCCAGTTTCGGTGCTTGGACGAGTTAAGAGTGCTACCCGGCAATACGACATCTGGCGAGTGCAGCACCCTAGAGTAAAGGACTTTTCATTCCATTCTAGAGTACAAAACAACTACTCTAGAATAGATTTCTTCCTAACAGACCTACATAAGTTAGAGAAATTTGAAGATTCCCAGATTGGACAAATTACCTGGTCAGATCATGCCCCTATCAGCAGTGGTGTATCTTGATTTTGTGCTGCCCTAGGCAGACAAAATCCGGGCACCCCCCTACCCAAGCTGCACACCCACGTTACACACCTAAGACATGCCCCATCATTCAGACTCACATCAAGCTTACACTCCCATCACACTCAGTCACACACTCCTACTCCCATCACACTCAGTCACACACTCCTACTCCCATCACGCACACTCTGACTCCCATCACACTCAGTCACACACACTGTCTCCCATCACACACACTCTGACTCCCATCACACTCAGTCACACACACTGTCTCCCATCACACACAGGTCACACACACTGTCTCCCATCACACACACTCTGACTCCCATCACACTCAGTCACACACAGTCTCCCATCACGCTCAGTCACACACACTGTTTCCCATCACACACACTCTGACTCCCATCACACTCAGTCACACACACTGTCTCCAATCACACACACTGTCTCCCATCACACTCAGCCACACACACTGTCTCCAATCACACACACTCTGACTCCCATCACACTCAGTCACACACACTGTCTCCCATCACACACACTCTGACTCCCATCACACTCATTCACACACACTGTCTCCAATCACACACACTCTGACTCCCATCACACTCATTCACACACACTGTCTCCAATCACACACACTCTGACTCCCATCACACTCAGTCACACACACTGTCTCCCATCACACACACTCTGACTCCCATCACACTCAGTCACACACACAGTCTCCCATCAGCACTTACCTTTCCCTGGCAGGCAGGCAGCATGGTCCCTCCATGCTGCCTGTTCGGCTTCCCGGCGATTGTGCCGACAGGTCACGTGACCGGGCGCGCGTATGACGTCAGCGCGCCCGTCACGTGACCTGTCGGCACTTCCGTGTCGGCACACTGCACGGGGAGCCGAACAGGCAGCACGGAGGTTTCTCTGTGCTGCCTGTTCGGCTCCCCGTGCAGCCTAGCAGGCAGAGCGTTGGTGAGGGGGGATCTTGCGATCCCCTCTCACCTCCGTCTCTGCCTGCAAGCGCGGTGGGGTTTGGTTTTTTTTTAAAGGGCCAGATTTTTTTTTTTTTTTCAATTTTTTTTTTTCCAGTGCTGGGGGGCGCTGTCGCCCCCCAAAATTTGCCGCCATAGGCATCCGCCTAGGATGCCTCGCGGTAAATACAGCACTGCCTATCAGGGTATCCACTAGGAAAAATCAGGAATACATGAGTAAATATCATTGGAGAATGGATGAATCAAACCTGACTTCAGAAACAAATAAAGCCCACCTAACAACACAGGCAGAGGAATATGTCCGACTAAACGACAATGAACAATTTTCAGCAGAAAACATATGGGCAGCTTTTAAATGTGTCATGAGGGGCAATATGATCCAGAATGAGGTCAGAGAGAGGAAAGCTAAAGGCAGGGGTTTGTCCGATCTGTATATCAGCTTGGCAAAAATTGAAGTAATCAACAAAGTTACTCCATCTCCTCACCTAGCCAGACAAATTACATCAATACAAGCGCAGAGCCAGAGTCTATTATAAGGGAAAGTAAAAAAGATGATTGTGTCTTTAAATCAAAGATGGTATAGCAGCAACAATAAAGTAGGGAAGCCCCTCTTGAACAGATTAAAAAATACCTCAAAAATTAATACATTAAAGATAATCATTGAGGGAGACAAAGCACTTTTATCACCCGTTCAAATAGGCAATGCGTTTGCCAGTTATTTTGCTTCCTTATATAATATAGAAACGGTTAGTCCCACAATACAGGATATGCAATCCTTTCTTTTAAAATGTAGTCTTCCTAAAATTGACTCTGAAAAATTGCCCAAATTGAATGAACCAATAAATTGGGTAGAAATACTAAGAACTCTTTGAATCAACGATTACCCCTATGTTGGAGAAATTCTTTAATGAAATAGGAAATACAAAAAAAATTGATAAGGATCTTCTACGAGCCTCAATCTCCCCCATCCCGAAACCTGGAAAGGACCCCAAATTTGTAAGTAATTACCGCCCGATCTCCCTCATAAACCTGGATATTAAAATATTCTCCAAAATATTAGCGGAAAGGCTAACCATGGTGATTCCAGATCTGATACACCATGACCAATCTGGGTTTATAGGGGTAGGTCGGGTGGTGACAACATCAGGATATTGCTTAATATTTTCCAACAAATTGAAAGGTATAGACTCCGGGCGGTTATCCTCTCTGTTGACGCGAAAAAAGCCTTTGAAAGGAGTTAATTGGTCATTTCTTTCGGGGACTCTGGAGGCTTTCAGGATGGGGGATTGTTTAAAGATCTAGCTATTGCCTTGTACTCGGACCCTACAGCAAGGATGCAGGGATCAGGCCTGAGCTCAGATTGGTTTGATATTAAAAAAAATAGAAAAAGGCAGGGATTCCCGCTGGCTCCCCTGCTATACATCCTTTCCATTGAACCTCTAGCAGCTAATATTAGACAAACCCAAGCAGTCTCAGGTATCACTATGGGATCATGTGAACAGAAGATCCTCCAAGTGGGTTTGGATGTACAGACAAGATAAAACAATACAACCCAACCCAGATAAATTCAGATAAGATCATGGAATTAAAAGCTAATATAAAAAACTTATTGGAAGAGATAAACAAAAAATTACAATATCTAAACACCAAATTTTAATAAATGGGAAATAGAGCCAATAGAATCTTAACAAATAAAGTTAATGGGAAAATAAATAACAAAAGAATATCAAAGATTGTAGAAGATTAAAAGATATGTTTAACACCAGAAAGCATTGGAGAGGCTTTTATCGGGTTTTATCAATCACTATACAATATACCGAACAAAAAATATAAACAGAAGATAGAGGAAAATATTGCAAAGTATAAACCCAAAGAAATTACAGAAACACAAAGGAAAAACGTAATTCCCCACTGGTAGAATCAGAAATCAGACAGGCCATAGAAAGATTGAAACCGGGCAAGGCACCGAGACCAGATGGCTATGATAAATTCTTCTACGGAAAAGTAAGAGATAAGCTGATACCACATATGACAGAGACCTTTAATTATTTAATAGAACATAATAAAATGCCAGAGGAGATATTAAGGGCTAACATGGTCCCCATACTGAAACCGGGGAAAAAGCCAGAATTAGTAAGTAATTACAGACCTATCTCCCTGTTAAATGTTGACGCTAAACTGTACGAGTCGATATTAGCAGAGAGAATGAAAGTAGTAATTGAAGGGATAATTAACAAAGATCAGGTTTACGAATCACGTAAGGAGAATAGTCAACAACCTAGACTGCGTGGGGAGGCAGAAAACGCCCCTTCTCACCCTGTCACTAGATGCCGAGAAGGCTTTTGACAGGGTGGGATGGGGCTTCATAGAGAGGACCCTCGGGGCGCATGGGATAGACGGAAGTTTTTTTAGGGCAATAATGCTGATAGTACTCAAATCCTACGGCTAGAAGTATAGGACAAAGGATAACCTCCGAATAGTTTAGTATTAAAAACGGAACCCAACAGGGCTGTCCTCCACTGCTTTACGTTATTGCAATGGAACCTCTAGCAGAAGAGATCAGAAGGACAAAATCAATAGCAGGGTATAGATTGGGAGATATAGAACTAAAAATCAGCCTATATGCTGACGATGTATTATTAACATTAGAAGACCCGATACCATCAACTAACTCTCTTATGAAAATTATAGAGAAATTTGGAGAGATGGAAGATGTAGATATAATAAAGCCAAGTTACAACTTTGACTGGAGACAAAACGAAATCTCATACCTGGGGATAAAAATTACAAAAGACCCGAAAAACTTAGCGCAAGCAAATTTCCTCCCAACGCTTAAATACACCAATAAAAAACTTCAAAACTTAAAGAATTCAGAAATCTCATGGATGGGGAAAATAAATGTAATAAAATCCTACTTGATACCAAAGTGGACGTACATTTTTAGAATGTTGCCAATAAGATACCCCAGACCATGGATGGGATATGCTACAGATAGCAATAAAAATGTTTATATGGCCGAAGAAAAAACCTAGGATAAATAAGAATATATTAGCCAAAAGTATAGACAAAGGTGGATTGGGACTACCAAATATAATACAAATGCATAACACATGCATGATGGCACACTCAATAAACATACAAAAGGAAGAAAATACCCAAGAAGGTTGGTACAAGATTGAGGCAACAATATTGGGAGTGAAAGAACTTGCAAGCTTACTATGGACGTCATCTAATAAAGCTAGGGGAAAATTTCATAATAGAAGAAAAATTAGAACACTGGTTTACAATAAAGAAAATTTAGAACTAAAAAACAAAATAATATCAACAACCCCAATAAATACACTGGAAATAGAGATAGATAATTTAGATTTGAAAGGATGGAGAGAAAAAGAAATACAAACGATTAAACAAATCTTGATAAATAGAAAGATGAAACCATTCCAACAATTAAAAATAGAATTTAATATTCCAGATAAAGAATGGTTCACATATTACAGAATTAAAGATCTTGTTGAAAAAAAAAAAAATAGGGAAAAACACACATCCAAGTATAAATAAGATTAAAGAGATTTTTACATAGAATGAGGGTAGTAGTAAAAAGATCAAAATGTTCAGAGAGTGCCACCAGATACTAATGGGGCATAAAGAAATAGATTTCCCGGCAAGAAAACAGTGGATTAAAAAATTAGGTAGAAATATCACAATCTCAGAATGGATACACTCAATAAATAGAGTTAAAAGACAAATTCACTGCCTAAACATATAATATAAGTTCTATAAGTCTATAAGTTGATTAACCATGGGTTCCTCACACCAGACAAGATGAATAAAATGTTCCCCTCGACATCAGAAAAATGCTGGAGGTGTGGAATAGAAAAGGGAGACAACGTCCATATATGGATGGAATGTAGAATGATAAGACTCAAATGGGTAGCAATAATTAAAAAGATTGAAAAACTAACAGACATAAAATTAGAGGAAACACCAGAATCAATACTTCTACATCTAGAGTGGCCAACCTTGAAAAATGACCAAACACAAATAATAATCCATATCCTCCTCAGTACAATATTTATAACAACCATAAATTGGAACACAAGACAAACCCCAACATGGGAGAACATAAAGTCCCAGACGATATATCAACTAGAGATGGAGGCAGGGAGGTTAAGATGTCTACGAAACAGAGATCAAAAGATATAATATAGAAAAATGGATCAGAAAGATAGAAAAGACATGAAACACAGTGTCATTAAAGGCAAAATGATCAATAAAAGGTCTAGAATTTAAAGATAAAACAAAACAAAGAGGAAGGGGAAAAGAGAGGGATGAGGAAGAGGAAGGGGAGGGAAGGGAAAAAGAAAAAGAAAGGATGACAATAAAGTGTGAAACCCCACTCTCTGTGGCCAGAGAAATGTCTTCCGTGTTTTGTTGGTGTCTTAGACTATGGAGAAGCCACGCCATAGATCTAAATATATGGGAAAGATAAATAAGAATGATAATATAGGCCCGAAATAGACACAATAATGAATTTATGTAAGTATTTATGTAACAGAAGGAAGTAATGTTGTATACAGTCCTATAAATGAAATGTATTTTTTGTAATTTTCTAATAAAAACAAAAACAAAAACAAAAAAAAACAATACAAATATTAAGCAAAGGATACTCATGCACTTTTTTCTTTTGGCTGGCTGAACATCATGAGATGGTAGTTCACAGCTAACCTATACTTTTTATGTGCTGATATGTCACATAATGCTTAGCCAGAACTGCCTTGCTAGTCTTATTGGAACTGAATTTAATGACATATGGGGTACTAGGTGTTTAAATAAAATACTGTTTGCTGCTATGGACCACCCTTCCCATGATGCTCAGCCAGCATCATGGAGTCTTTTGGCTGGCATAGCATCTCGAGATGGTAGTTTAAAGCTAACCTCTATTTTTGATGTGCTGTAATAGTTTCATTAGTACCTGGTCCAATCTTATATCTAGGATAGCCTTATGCCTATGCCATGCATGCTTAAACTCAACTGTATTAACCTCTACCACTTCTGCTGGAAGACTATCCCATGTATCCCCTATCCTCTCAGTAAAGTAATCCTTCCATTAGTCCCTGGCCTTATCTTATATCTAGGATAGCCTTATAACTATCTCATGCATGCTTAAACTCCTTCACTATATTAACCTCTACCACATCTGCTGGAAGGCTATTCCATACATCCACTACCCTCTTGGTAAAGTAATCCTTTCATTAGTCCCTGGCCTTATCTTATATCTAGAATAGCCTTATACCTATCCCATGCATGCTTAAACTCCTTCACTCTATTAACCTCTTCCACTTCTGCTGGAAGGCTATTCCATACATTCACTACCCTCTCAGTAAAGTAATCCTTTCATTAATCCCTGGCCTTAACTTATATCTAGGATAGCCTCAGGGCCGATCCTAGGGTCACGGGCGCCTGGGTGCAGGATTTTTTTTGGCGCCCCCAGGTGGGCGTGGCTATATGATAAACCCCTCCCCCTTACACATGTATGTTCCAGGCATACCAATTTTTCATTATTGGGGTGGGGGGATTCTTGTGGAGAGCACAAACTTTATTTTTAGATGAAGGACCAACAAGAGCTTTTATTTTAAATAAAGATATTTATTTGGCAGTAAAACAGTGTAGTGGTTTTATTTATGTCTATGATGCTCAGCCATCAACATGGGAGACTTTTTGCTGGCTAGCAGTTTTAACTACAGTTCCCATGATGTCCAACCAGCCAAAGTCTCCCATTAGTCTGGCTGAGCATCATTGGAAAAGAAGTACACAAGGAGCAATAAATAATATTCCACCAAGTCAGTCACTCACTTGTCTCTCTCTTCCCATACCGCCATGCAGGGCCGGACTGGCCCACCGGGATACCGGGAAAAATCCCGGTGGGCCGCCTGCTCCGGGGCCGCCTTGGCCACTTAAAGCCAAGCGGCGGCAGCCACCACTATGAGAAGTTCGGCTGCTGCAACATCCGGCGGCAGCAGGCGAATTTCTTAAAGTGGCGATGGCCGCCGAACTGCTTAAAGTGGCGGCAGGACACTTTAAGAAGTTCGGAGGCTGCCGCCTCTTTAAGAAATTCGCCTGCTGCCGCCGGATGTTGCAGCAGCAGTTCCTGCGCGGTGCGGTGAGGACGAAGAGACAGCCGGGTGAGTGAGAGCACGGGGAAAGGGGAAGAGACACTACGGGGGAAGAGTGACACTAAAGGGGGGAGGGGGAAAGAGTGACACCACTGTGGGAAGGGGGGGGGGGGGGTAAGAGTGACACCACTGTGGGAAGGGGGAGGGGTAAGAGTGACACCACTGTGGGAAGGGGGGGTAAGAGTGACACCACTGTGGGAAGGGGGGTAAGAGTGACACCACAGGGGGAAAGGGGGTAAGAGTGACACCACTGTGGGAAGGGGGGTAAGAGTGACACCACAGGGGGAAAGGGGGTAAGAGTGACACCACTGTGGGAAGGGGGGTAAGAGTGACACCACAGGGGGAAGGGGAGAGCGAGAGACACTACAGGGGAAGGGGAGAGGTGAGAGAGACACTACAGAACTGAGAGAGAGACACTACAGGAGAGAGAGAGACGCTACGAGAGAGAGAGAGAGAGACGCTACAAGAGAGAGAGAGAGAGAGACGCTACAAGAGAGCGAGAGAGAGGCTACGAGAGAGAGAGGCTCCGAGAGAGAGAGGCTACGAGAGAGAGAGAGACAGAGAGAGATACAGAGAGAGAGAGAGACGCTACGAGAGAGAGAGAGAGAGAGAGAGGCTACAGAAATATGTACACAAGGAAATGTCTCACACACTGCTCCGATATATACCTCTGCACAGGGCAATTCATATAACTCAATATATATATTGCCCTAGGCAGGCTTATATATCAGTCTTATCTATAAATAATACTCTGTTCAGATGTGTTTTTAAAACATGCATGGTTTCCCCTTTTTTGAACCAAAAAATTATATTATGTCAGGGGCTGGTTTAAAAATGTTATGCCAGGGCTTGACAAATGTAATTTACTTTTAGGAGCCAGAAAAAAAATCTAGGAGCCAGACAACGGCACATTCACAAAACCATACATACACACACACACACACACACACAGAGTCATTCACATTCATACAGAGACAGTCAGTCAGTCACATTCATACAAAGACAGTCACATTCATGCAAAGACAGTCAGTCAGTCTCCACACACATCCAGAGACAGTCAGCCAGTCAGTCTCCACACACATCCAGAGACAGTCAGTCAGATCCACACACATCCAGAGTCAGTCAGTCAGATCCACACACATCCAGAGACAGTGAGTCAGTCAGATCCACACACATCCAGAGACAGTTAGTCAGTCAGATCCACACACATCCAGAGACAGTCAGTCAGTCACTCACAGACACACACACATAAGCCATCAGGTTGTTATTTTTTTTTAAAGAAAAGAGAAGAAAAAAAAAGTGACTCCCCCTCCCTGCTGTTTTACCTTATTGCACGGGAGGGGGATTTCTACTGCAGCTTGGTCCATGCCTGTCACACAGGCACAGACGGTCTGCATGCTACTGCTGATTGGTGGGATGTCATGTGACACCCGCCGATCCGACACTACAGCGCTGCGAAAGAATAATACTTTTTTTTTTTAATCTAACCTCAGGACGGTGGAGCGCCATGTGCTGCTGATCCTACCCGGGCGCCAGGTACAATTTCCTAGTCGCCATGGCGACCTGGCGCCCGGGGTTTGTCGAGCCCTGTGTTATGCTATGGGGCTGGTATCCAATTTTTTTCCAGGGCTGGTTTTTTGTTCCCAGTCCGGCCCTGCCGCCATGTCTTTCTCCCTCTCCACTCATACCCTCATGTATCTCTCTCTCTCCACTCATACCCTCATGTATCTCTCTCTCTCCACTCATACCCTCATGTATCTCTCTCTCTCCACTCATGCCCTCATGTATCTCTCTCTCTCCACTCATACCCTCATGTATCTCTCTCTCTCCACTCATACCCTCATATATAACTCTTTCCACTCATACCTTCATATATAACTCTCTCTCTCTCCACTCATACCCTCATGTATAACTCTCTCTCAACTCTTACCCTCATGTATAACTCTCTCTCCACTCATACCCTCATGTATCTCTCCACTCATACCCTCATGTAGCTCTCTCTCTCCACTCATACCCTTGTGTATCTCTCGCTCTCCACTCATACCCTCATGTATCTCTCGCTCTCCACTCATACCCTCATGTATCTCTCTCTCTCCACTCATACCCTCATGTATCTATCTCTCTCCGCTCATACCCTCATCTATAACTCTCTCTCCACTCATACCCTCATATATAACTCTCTCTCTCTCAACTCATACCCTCATATATAACTCTCTCTCCACTCATACCCTCATGTATAACTCTCTCTCTCCACTCATACCCTCATGTATATCTCTCTCCACTCATACCCTCATGTATATCTCTCTCCACTCATACCCTCATGTATATCTCTCCCTTCATACCCCATATATTTTTCCATGTCTATCTTTCTGTTCCTCATGCTCCCCATGGTGGTCTTTTTTTCTGCATGTCTGTCTCTCCTTCTATACACCCATGTCTGCTGTCTCTTTCTCTTCATAACTCACATGTATGTCTCTCCCTCCTCATAATCCTGTGTATTTGCCTATTAATATGCCACAGCCAGTTTGCCCATTTATATGCCACTGCCAGTTTGCCCATTAATATTCCACAGATAGTTTTCCCATTAATATGCCACAGATAGCTTGCCCATTAACATACCACAGTTAGTCTATCCAATAATATAGCAGTTAGTTTGCCCATTAATATGCCAGTGTCAGTTTGGCCACTAATATGCCAGTGTCAGTTTGTCCATTAATATGCCACCACCAGTTTTCCCAAGAAAAGCATTACCCCCTCCCCCCATTCCCCAGTACTCACCTTGCTGCTGCTGTTTCGTGTCTCCTCCGCACAGTCTTCCCTCTATGCACACTCAGAGTGCAGTGCAGGAGGCGGGAAATAGCTGCCGACTGGATGGGGACTGTCAAGTGGGCAGCGGTGGCCCCTTTAACCAGTTAAAAGTTGCCCTGCATACATACACACCCACACTTACGCACAGGGTCATGCATAAATACACACAGTCACACTTACACAGACACACTTAGTCAGGGCCGCCACTAGGAATTTCAGGGCCCCTTACTGAACACATTTAGTCACCATTACACACAGACACCCTTATACACACACAGAGCAATACACACAGTCACACTTATGTACACACACTTACACAGACAGTAACACACATTGACTCACACAGAGAAAAACACATTCTCACACACACACACAGTGAAACACACATTCACACACACACACTTACATACATTCACACACACACAGTGAAACACACACACACATACATTCACACACACACACTTACATACATTCACACACACACATACAGTGAAACACACACACACACACATTCACACACACACACTTACATACATTCACACACACAGTGAAACACACATTCACACACACACTTACATACATTCACACACACAGTGAAACACACATTCACACACACACTTACATACATTCACACACACACAGTGAAACACACACACATACATTCACACACACAGTGAAACACACATTCACACACGCACACTTACATACATTCACACACACACAGTGAAACACACATTCACACACATAGTGAAACACACATTCACACACACACACACACACACACACACACAGTGAAACACACATTCACACACACACACACACACACACACAGTGAAACACACATTCACACACACTGAAACACATTCACACACACACACACAGTGAAACACACATTCACACACACACACTTACTACATTCACACACACACACAGTGAAACACACATTCACACTGAAACACACACACTTACATACATTCACACACACAGACATACACATTGAAACACACACACACTTCTTTTAATTTAAAAAACAAAACAAAAAAAAACTCGTTTTTACTATCGGTCCCCCTCCCTGGAGGAGGACATTTCCGGACGGTGTCTGCAGAGGAGGCAGAACACCGTCATTCAGATCTTCTGCCGGATGTCACCAGAGACATCCGGCAATCAGACAGCGCGACGGGGCGGAGCTTGCACCCGTCGCGCTGTAATGAGATTAGGAGGTGCGGTGACCCCCCGCTCCCCGCTGTTTACCTTTTTAAAAAAATAAAAAAACTGCGACCGGATGTGACGTTTCGTCACATCCGGACCCGGTAACTGTTTCCCTCCTGCACGAGACGTCCGGCCTGGGGACACAGCAGCTGGAGGTAAGTGATGGGGAAGGAGGGGGAGGAGGGAGGTATAACGAGCACTCTACTATTCCTGGGCATCTGACTGGCATAATTTTCTTGGGCTCTGACTGGCATTATATTCCTGGGCATCTGACTGGCATAATTTTCTTGGGCTGTGACTGGCATAATATTCCTGGGCATCTGACTGGCATAATATTACTGGGCTCTTACTGGCACTCTATTCCTGGGCATCTGACTGGCACACTATTCCTGGGCATCTGAATGGCATAATATTCCTTGGCATCTGAATGGCATAATATTCCTGGGCATCTGACAGGCACACTATTCCTGAGCATCTGACTGGCATAATATTCCTGGGCATCTGACTGGCACACTATTCCTGGGCATCTGACTGGCACACTATTCCTGGGCATCTGAATGGCATAATATTCCTGGGCATCTGACAGGCACACTATTCCTGAGCATCTGACTGGCATAATATTCCTGGGCTCTTACTGGCACTCTATTCCTTGGCATCTGAATGGCATAATATTCCTGGGCATCTGAATGGCATAATATTCCAGGGCATCTGAATAGCATAATATTCCTGGGCATCTGACAGGCACACTATTCATGTGCTCTGACTGACATAATATTCCTGGGCATCTGACTGGCATAATATTCCTGGGCATCTGACTGGCATAATATTCCTGGGAATCTAACTGGCATAATATTCCTGGACTCTGACTGGCATAATATTCCTGGGCATCTGACTGGCACAATATTACTGGGCTCTGACTGGCATAATATTACTGGGCTCTGAATGGCATAATATTACTGGACTCTGATTGGCATAATATCCCTGGGCATCTGACTGGCACACTATTCCCATTGAAATACTGGTAAGTTTGTTGATTTAACTTTACTTCATTTTAAATATTGTATTTGTTCCCGTTTTGTTTCTTCACTTCAAAATAAGATATATGCAGTGTGCATAGGAATTTGTTCATAGTTTTTGTTTTTACTATAGTCCGGCCCTCCAACGGTCTGAGGGACAGTGAACTGGCCCTCTGTTTAAAAAGTTTGAGGACCCCTGTTTTAATGCATATTAAAGTACTTTAAAATGCATATTTTATATTTTGCATTACTTAAACAATGAAGATATTACACTCAGATAAAAATGCACATTTGCAGAGGTTCAGGACGGCTCACTCAATGGGCGTCTCCCTTAGGCTTCTAAGGGAGTTTATTTTCCCAGCAGCAGCCAATAAGAATTGGAAAATGATTTCCTATTTAGTGATGTAATCAGGCAATGTGTTGCATAAGAGATCCTAGTGTATTCAAGAGCATTATAAGTTAGTGCCCTGTCACTGTATAATGAATGTCAGAAAATTCATCAAATGTCAGTCATATCATCCAGCACTGCCTCATGCGAGCTTGGCTGAGCATGATAGGCAGTGCAGCCCCCCCATAAATGCCAGCTTGGCTGTGATAGGCAATGCAGTCCCCCCATAAACATCAGCTTGGCTGAGCATGATAGGCAGTGCAGTTCCCCCATAAAAACCCTGCTTGGCTGAGCATGATAGGCAGTGCAGTCTCCCCATAAACGCCAGCTTGGCTGAGCATGATAGACAGTGAAGTCCACTCATAAAACCCTGCTTGGCTGAGCATGATCCGCAGTGCAGTTTCCCCATAAACCACAGCTTGGCTGAGCATGATAGGCAGTGCTGTCCCCCCTTAATCCCAGCTGGCTTAGAATGATAGGTAATGCAGTCACCCTTATAAGTACCACACACACACTCACTCCACACACTAACACCACACACTCACATCATGCATCACACACTCACACTTTTCTCTTACCTTCTCGTCGATGGAAGCGGTTCTCAGGGAGGAGGGAGGTCGCGGCTGCACGCGGCTGCGGCCGGGGTGGCGGGTGTGCAGTGTGTGTTGAGGAAAGCACACTGAGCTTCCTGACATGTATACGCAAATACACTCGTCTCCAACACAGGCAGGGATAGTTAGTGCAGGGGGTGCTGGGAGATAGTAGTAGATGCTCTCAGGGGTGGGTGGGAAAAATGTTAACCGGTTAGACCGGTGCGTCTGTATGCATGCAGTACCGAGTGCTGCCACCTGTGGAGAAGTTCTATAGGTAAGTATTTTTTAACGAAAATAAAACAGTAAAATAAAAAACTGAAAGTGACAGTCTAGTTCACTCTTTGGTGTCTACAAGTTGCACCAAGTCATTTGGGTGACTAGACTGTCCCTTTAACTTCTTCACTGATATTACTTATAGAAACATAGAATATGTTGGCATTCCTATAATGCTCAGCCAGAAAAATAGGGGGAACAAAGCCGCCACGGCGAAACGTGCGTCGGGCGTTTCTTTCTCTTATTATTTTCTTATATTTTAGCCCTCATATGTAGACTGTACCTACTTACCTGTCGTTAGCATACAGCTCTTACCGCAGCTCCCTTCTTCCCCTTCTCTCTCCAGTCACTCCGTTATTTGTCATTAGATAGGAATTATTTGATTGGAGACTAGGGATATCCACTCCCTTTCATTCCCCCTATTTTTCTTACAGTTTTTTAGGGATGGGGGCGCTGGGACGCATTATATATATAGTAACATTGTTTAAAGCTGTTTGTCTTTCTTAGACGGGTGTCTACCAAAGGGCCTTTTGTACTACTCCTTACTCCCATCACACTCAGTCACACACACTGACTCCCATCACACACACTGTCTCCCATCACACACACTCTGATTCCCATCACACTCAGTCACACACACTGTCTCCCATCACACACACTCTGACTCCCATCACACTCAGTCACACACTCCTACTCCCATCACACTCAGTCACACACACTGACTCCCATCACACTCAGTCACACACACTGTCTCCCATCACACACTCTGACTCCCATCACACTCAGTCACACATACTGTCTCCCATCACACACACTGTCTCCAATCACACACACTCTGACTCCCATCACACTCAGTCACACACACTGTCTCCCATCACACACACTCTGACTCCCATCAGCACTTACCTTTCCCTGGTGGCTAGTGGCAGGCAGCATGGTCCCTCCATGCTGCCTGTTCGGCTTCCCGGCGATTGTGCCGACAGGTCACGTGACCGGGCGTTCGTATGACGTCAGCGCGCCCGTCACGTGACTGTCGGCACTTCCGTGTCACACTGCACTGGGAGCCGAACAGGCAGCATGGAGGTTTCTCTGTGCTGCCTGTTCGGCTCCCCGTGCAGCCTGGCAGGCAGAGCGATGGTGAGGGGGGATCTTCTTTTTTAAAGGGCCGGGTTTTTTTTTTTTGTATTTATTTATTTATTTTCAGTGCTGGGGGACGCTGCCGCCCCCCAAAATTTGCCGCCCTAGGCATCCGCCCATTCCGGCACTGCTTGAAGGCCCGGGCCAGAGGGGGGACCCGCCGTATTAAAAAAAAAAGAAAACGAAGCGCTGCTGCGCAGATTAGCTTAAAAAAAACGTTGAGGGGGAGGGGTGGTTCTCCGTTCAGTGCCGGCACTACTCAATAGATTTCCTGGGGCCCAGCAGCACTGTTGCGCTTTAAGAGCGCGACCGGGCCCCAGTGATGGTATCAGAGACTGCCAGGGAGGCAACCACTAGACCCCAGGGAAGTCACCCTCCTGCACCTAATAGGTAGGAGGGGGACAAGTGTCTGTATGTGTATCTGAATGTTTTTCATTAACATGTGTATCTATTTGTCTGCATGGGTATCTGAATGTTTGTCATGTGTATCTTAATGATAAACATTCTTTAGTGAGGGGTTCGCGTTTAAAGCTTTTGGGGGGGATTTTATTATGCACAGGCACAGTCTTAGACTTCACAAATCTAGTACTGCTAGCATTACTCTCAAGCACGAGCTTTACAGATTTACACATCTCCAGCATGCACTCAGCCAAGAATTCTAACACAGATGTTATCCCTGTGGCTCCTTATTATGGCCTTTGCATTCTGTCACAACCTGCGATAACAGACTAGGTAGGAGCCTCGTTGCAGGGCAGGATATGGGGTCTGTCTGCACCCCACGATGCATAACTGGGACTGGACTGAGACTCTCAGAGCAGGACACGGGCCTAAGATAATGTCACGGACTGGGTAGCGTACCAGAGGATAGGAACCGCAATGCGAAGCACTGGTAGCTACTGCAACAGGTTTGGAAATAGAACAGTGTTTATTCACCTGAATGGTATTATATCCTATGGTTGAGCCTCAGGCAAATGACCACCCAGGACTTGATACACTGAAGCAGGGATACACAGGGAGTACAAGACGAGAAGAATAGTCAGCAGGCTGGGTCATACACAGAGCAGGAACAAAATACAACATAGGGTATCAGAAGGCAAGGTCACTAGACAGGCAAAATGGTCGAGGCAGGCAGCAAAGCAGCGAAGTTAAAATCAAAGCAGGAGTCAGAACTGGAAAATCAATAAACAAACACTAGATCTAGACACAAGGAACTTTCACAGGCAGCAACCAAAGCAATGCAAAGGCACTGATTGCCATAAGCTGCAGGTTTAAATAGGGAAGGGCTGAGGATAACGAGGCAGCTGACAACAGGAGGAGAATGGGGACACTACAATAGCGGCCACTAGAGGCTGAAGACGAAACAGCCACAAACTCAGAATAACAGTGACATATGTCATCCACGGTAGGAACTGAAGAAAACTCCACCCCCCCCCCCCCCCCTTTAAATATAATACAATTTTAATAAAAAGACGGCTGGTGTGTGTGTATATGTATTTGACTGACTGCATGTGTGACTGTATATGTGTGTTTCTGTGTGTATGTATGTGACTGACTGCATGTGTGACTGTATATTTGTGTGTATAAATTGTGTATGTGATTGTATATGTGTGTTTCTGTGTTTATGTATGTGTATGTGACTGACTGCATGTGTGACTGTATATTTGTGTGTATGAATGTGTATGTGATTGTATATGTGTGTTTCTGTGTGTATGTATGTGTATGTGACTGACTGCATGTGTGACTGTATATTTGTGTGTAGGTGTGTATGTGACTGTGTATGTGTGTGTTTCTGTGTGTATGTGACTGAATGTGTGACTATATGTGTGTGTGTGTGTGTGTGTGTGACTGTATATATGTGTGTCTATGTAACTGTCCATACTTGTATATGACTGTGTGATTATGTGACTGTGTATTTAATTATGTATGTGCATGCATACATAATCACATTTACACATTGGGGGGCATGTATACACACGGCGCACGCTGGTGCAATTGGCGTGTGCGCCAATGTATAAAACAGACTCACGGGAGTCTGGGTTATCTATGCTGAATGCATAGATTTAAGTTGGTTCGTTGTGCCAGAGCAGCCTATGTTTAAAAAATAAAGCACTGAAAAGTTCCTGATATGGGGCAGGAGTGGAGACAGAAAGAGAGATAGACATGGGGCAGGAGTGGAGACAGAGAGAGAGACAGAGACAGACATTAGATATGAGTGGATAGAGAGAGAGAGAGACAGACATTAGGTATGAGTGGAGAGAGAGAGAGAGAGAGAGACAGACATTGGGTATGAGTGGAGAGAGCGAGACAGACATTGGGTATGAGTGGAGAGAGAGAGACACACATTGGGAATGAGTGGAGAGAGAGAGAGACATGTGGGTATGGGGAGAGAGAGAGAAACAGACAGACATGAGGTTATGGGGAAAGAGAGAGAAAGACATGTGGGTATGGGAAGAGATAGACAGACATGTGGGTATGGGAAGAGAGAGACAGACATGAGGGTATGGGGAAAGAGAAAGACATGAGGGTATGGGGAGAGAGAGACATGTGAGTGACTGGCATGGTGGAATATTATTTATCGCTCCTTGTGTACTTCTTTTCCAGTGATGCTCAGCCAGACTTTGGCTGGTTGGGCATCATGAGAACAGTAGTAAAAACTCATTCTGCTAGCCAGCAATACTCTCCCATGTTGTTGGCTGAGCATCATAGAAATAAATAAAACCACTTCACAGTATTATGGCAAAATATATATCTTTATTTAAAATAAAAGTTTGTGTTGGTCCTTTACATCAAAATAAAGTTTGTGCTCTCCTCCCCTCTCCCCAATAATGAAATAGTCGTGTCTGGAACAGATATGTCTAAAGGGGAGGAGTTAATAATATAACCACACCCACCTTTGGGCGCCAAAAAAAAACCTGCACCCAGGCGCTGATCTCCAAGATCTTCTCTAGGATCCCCATGTCTGCGGCCTGAAACATGCTTACACAGCGCAGGGAACACAATCCCAGCCAGGAAGGGGGCAGAGCTACGACACACGAGGTGACACGCACACATCAAGCAGCAGGACATGCCTATACCTTAAAAGACCGTCTGGTGTGTGTGTGACTGTGTGCACAGCTAGCAAAGGCCAGAGGTGTCACTAGGGTTGGTGTAGCCCGGTGCGGGTTTTACTCCCCTGGATTTCCTCCAATACCATGCCAAACAGATTCCTTAAGAATGCCATTCCGATGGCCCATTTAAATCTGCCACACACAGGAGCCCCATTAGCTATGCCACACACAGGAGCCCCATCAATGTGACACACAGAAAAGAGACCTAAAATTATTTCACACACAGGGCCATTAAATATGCCACAGACCGGAGCTCTTTAATTATGCCACACATGGGAGCCCAGTAAATATGCCAAACGCGGGAGCCCTGTGAGGTGGCTGCAGGCCACATTCATCTATAGTACAATTATAAAACAACGAAAATATATATTTACACACACATATCACAACACAAAGACATCTCTCTTTCTCTCTCTCTCTCTCTATATATATATGATATCTATTAATACAACTAGTTGCATTTATACTTATTTGATTTTTTCAATATTCAACTATTTTCATATGTATTAAAAAGGTTATTGAAAAATTGCATCTCTTGTTTTTTTCCCCTTTCTCTGCCCCCACATTACACCTAAAGGACTTAACAGGGCTTGACAAACTTACCAGAGTTTAAGGAGCCAGCAAAAAAATATAGACTACACTAAATCACACGTGGTCACACACATACAGAATGATGACCATGTAGTTGCAGCTAAAACGCAATGGGCCTTGACAGGGCTAGGAGCTGGGCCAGGAAAGTGTTAAGTTTATATGATATCACTTAGGGGGAGGGTTATTTAAATAGGCCTGCCATTTTAGGAGCTCAGATTTTAATTAACAGCCAAGGTGACAGTTGTGAGTTCTACTTACTGCTGTGGCTTCGGTTGTTTCTGTTTTTCTTGCAGGATGGAAGCAGCGTAGGATCAGATGTTGAAGGGGATTCGGGAGGCGGCCCTGCAGGGAGGATCAGGATGGACCATCTCCAGCCGGTGATACGGCGACGGGTCATGCAGGCCACATGGAGCAGCAGCCTAGGAGGAGGACCAGGCGAATGAGTTCAGATGACAGCACGGAAGGCCAGAGGAGAAGTCCAACCTTGTGTGGAGCAAATAAGCCTTGTGGGAACAGACAGAAGGCGGTGAAAGAAGATCCGGATACGTTAAGGATAAGATTTGGAAGGGGGAGTTTGTCGAAATTTTTTCTCTCCTTCCTCTTGAGGAATATATCGAACTCATGGAGGAGGATAAGAAAGATAATAAGAAAGCGGAGGAAGAAAGGAAAAAATGGTATTGTAAGATTCCAAAGACGTTCGGTAACTGGTTGAGGGCGGTTTGCTGGTTGAGTGTGATAGGAAAGAAGTATCCTAAGAAATGTTGTCAGTTGTTTTGTTATCTCGATAGCATCCGGGAGACCTACTGAACGTACTGTGGCCTCGCATGATGGAAATACGACAAGCAGGGGCGTTGCTAGGTCTTCGGATGATCTGGGGCTAGAGCCCAGATGAGCTCGGTCACACACACTGCGTCTCTCTCTCACACCCGCCGTCTCCCTCTCTCTCTCTCTCTCTCTCTCTCTCTCTCTCACACCGTCTCTCTCTCACACCCGCCGTCTCCCTCTCTCTCTCTCTCTCTCTCTCTCTCTCTCTCTCACACACACCGTCTCTCTCTCTCTCTCTCACACATACCGTCTCTCTTTCACACACACACCGTCTCTCTCTCACACACCGTCTCTCTCCCTCACGCACCGTCTCTCTCCCTCACGCACCGTCTCTCTCTCCCTCACGCACCGTCTCTCTCTCTCTCACGCACCGTCTCTCTCTCTCACGCACCGTCTCTCTCTCTCACGCACCGTCTCTCTATCTCACACACACACTGTCTCTCTCTCACACACTCACACTGTCTCTCTCTCACACACACCGTCTATCTCTCTCACACACACCGTCTCTCTCTCGCACACACGGTCTCTCTCTCCCTCTCTCGCACACACCGTCTCTCTCTCTCACACACAGACACCCTGAGACACACTCACACAAACACCCTTACACACACACACACACTTATACAAACACCCTGACACACACACCTAGACATCCTGACACACACATTGAGACACCCAGACATACACATTGAGACACCCACATGCACACATTGAGACACCCACACACACACATTGAAACACACACACTGAGACACCCAGACACACACTGACACACACTGAGACATCCAAACACACACACTTACACACACTGAGATACACAGACATACACATTGAGACACCCACACGCACAGATTGAGACACCGACACCCACACACATTGAGACACCCAGACACACACATTGAAACACACAAACTGAGACACACTGAAACATCCAAACACACACTTACACACATTGAGGCACCCAGACACACACTGAGACACCCAGACACACACACTTACACACACTGAGACACCCAGACACACACTCACACACATTGAGACACCCAGACACACACTCACACGCATTGCGTCACCCAGACATACACTGAGACACCTAGACACACACTGAGACACCCACTCACACACATTGAAACACCCAGACACACACTGAGACACCTACTCACACACATTGAGACACCCAGACACACACTGAGACACCCAGACACACACTGAGACACCCAGACACACACTCACACACACTGAGACACCCAAACACACACTTACACACATTGAGGCACCCAGACACACACTGAGACACCCAGACACACACACTTACACACATTGAGACACCCAGACACACATTCACACACATTGAGACACCGAGACACACACTCACACGCATTGAGTCACCTAGACACACACTGAGACACCTAGACACACACTGAGACACCCACTCACACACATTGAGACACCCAGACACACACTGAGACACCCACTCACACACATTGAGACACCCAGACACACACTGAGACACCCAGACACACACTGAGACACCCAGACACACACTCACACACACTGAGACACCCAAACACACATTTACACACATTGAGGCACCCAGACACACACTGAGACACCCAGACACACACACTTACACACATTGAGACACCCAGACACACATTCACACACATTGAGACACCGAGACACACACTCACACGCATTGAGTCACCTAGACACACACTGAGACACCTAGACACACACTGAGACACCCACTCACACACATTGAGACACCCAGACACACACTGAGACACCCACTCACACACATTGAGACACCCAGACACACACTCACATACAGACACCCACTTACACACACCTAGACACCCTGACACACACACCTAGACACCCACACACAGTTTTTTTTTTTAACTTACCTTACAGTTGGTCCGCCGGATGTCCGTCCACCTGACACATCCGGCTAGCAGCTCACACAGCGCGACGGGGGCGGAGCTTGCCCCCGTCGAGCTGTGCTCTGTATGGCCAGGAAGTGCGGTCACCACAGGCACTTGCCTGTGGGCCGCATCTCCCTATAGCAGCCCCTCCTTCCGATTGGCCCTCACCCCCCATGTCCCAGACGGAGGAAAGCTCACCGGGGGATTTAAAAAAATAAATAATTATAGCTCTGGAGTCTCAGGGCTAAAGAATACTTTAGCCCCAGAGTCTCCATTCGGGGCTATAGCCCCAGTAGCCCACCCCTAGCGACGCCTCTGACGATAAGCAGTTTCGCCAGCGTTTGATTGCTACTCCGGGTATGCAGTGGGACCAGATGGACCTGCCGCTTTGGATTAAATTAATGATGGCGCAGAAGTCCTCGCCCTTTAAGGATATGGTCGGCGCTTCCACCATTGCATCTGCCACTAATAAAAAAGGCCTTTTAACGACGGCCAATGTAAGTGGGGAGCATCGTGTAATTTCAAGCACGAATGCTCAGGTTGTGGGGGTGCCCATAGCAAGTGCTTCAAGCAGGGTAGATCTCCGGTGGCAGGTGCTGGTGGGGGGCAGCCTGGGGGGGGGTCTTCTGAGGGGGAGGTCACCGGTTAGGCTAAACGAGATGCCGCCCTGGCTAAGCCTCTACGCTAATAGGGTGGATGCAGAGCTGTTAGGGGAGGGGTTTACACACAGGTTTTATACAGTATTCTTTTTTTTCTTCAAGGGTGGTGGGTAATTGCGTTAGGAATTTGAAATCGGTAGCGGATTTTCCGGAGGTGGTTCGTGACAAATTTATGAAGGAGGTGCAGTTGGGGAGGCTTGCTGACCCTTTCCAGTCACCCCCTTTGGACAATTTGCGAATTTCGCCTCTGGGCGTGGTACCTAAAAAGGAGGCAGGGAAATACAGGCTTATACACCATTTGTCTTACCCAGCGGGGGACTCGGTTAACTATGATATCGATAGGGATTTGTGCTCCTATGCATCATTCGACCAGGCGGTCGAGTTAGTCAAGAAGGCTGGGCCCTTGGCTCTCATGGCAAAGGCCGACATTGAGTCGGCTTTCCTTTTGTTGCCTATACACCAGGATTGTCAGCATCTGTTCGGTTGTTTTTTCAAGGGTCAGTTCTTTGTGGACCTATGTTTGCCAATGGGCTGCTTGATTGCTTATGCGTATTTCGAAAAAATTCAGCTTTTTTTTTTGAATGGGTGGCCAAAAAGGAGGCTGGGAGCCAAGCATTTGTTCACTTTTTGGACGATTTTCTTTTGTGTGGGTGCCGCTGGTTTAGACGATTGCAGCTTTTTGCTTCGGACTTTAGAGTGGGTAGCGCAGGTGTTTGGGGTTCCACTGGCAGCGGAAAAGACGGTGGAGCCGGTATCCTGCCTCACATTTTTGGGTATGGAAATAAACTTAAACAGCTGCAATCCTTGTTAGGGTGTCTCAATTTTGGGTGGATTTTCAATAGGGGCCTCTCAAGTGCCACGTCGGGTGTGATGAATAGCCATCATTAATATTCCCCAATCAATTTGCCAATTAATATGCCAGTATTAACTATTAATATGCCCCAGTCAATTTGCCAATTAATATGCCAGTATTAACTATTAATATGCCCCAGTCAATTTGCCAATTAATTTGCCAGTAATAACTATTAATGTGCCCCAGTCAATTTGCCAATTAATACACCAATATGCCCCAGTCAAGTTGCCTAATAATATGCCCCAGTCAATTTGCCAATTAATATGCCAGTATTAACTATTAATATGCCCCAGTCAATTTGCCAATTAATATGCCAATATTAACTATTAATGTGCCCCAGTCAATTTGCCAATTAATACACCAATATGCCCCAGTCAATTTGCCAATTAATATGCAGTATTAACTAATAATATGCCCCAGTCAATTTGCCAATTAATATGCCAGTATTAACTAATAATATGCCCCAGTCAATTTGCCAATTAATATGCCAGTATTAGCTATTAATATGCCCCAGCCAATTTGACCAATAATATGCCAGTATTAACTATTAATATGCCCCAGTCAATTTGACCAATAATATGCCGGTATTAACTATTAATATGTCCCAGTCAATTTGCCAATTAATATGCTAGTATTAACTATTAATATACCCCAGTAAATTTTACCAATAATATGCCAGAATTAACTATTAATATGCCCCAGCCAATTTGACCAATAATATGCCAGTATTAACTATTAATATGCCCCAGTCAATTTGCCAATCAATACGCCAGTATTAGCTATTAATATGCCCCAGTCAATTTGCCAATTGATACGCCAGTATTAGCTATTAATATGCCCCAGCCAATTTGACCAATCATATGCCAGTATTAACTATTAATATGCCTAAACCAATTTGACCAATAATATGCCAGTATTAACTATTAATATGCCCCAGCCAATTTGACCAATAATATGCCAGAATTAACTATTAATATGCCCCAGCCAATTTGACCAATATTATGCCAGTGTTAACTATTAATATGCCCCAGCCAATTTGACCAATAATATGCCAGTGTTCTTTTGCCACTAATTTGCCAGCATTATTGTGCACCCTACACCCCCCCTTCCCCAGTACTCACCTCCTTGGTGCTCCGTCTCACCGCTCATCTCCTCCATCTCTTCTTCCCTCCTGCAAAGAGGGGGGAAACAACGCCACCGGATATGACTTGTTGTCAGATCTGGTGACAATGACAGGAAGTTTTTTTTTTTTTTAATTCGCACGGGGTCCCCTAGAACTCGGGGGCCCCTGGGCAATCACCAGAATGCCTATGCAGAAAGACGGCCCTGTTTATACCCTACTCCAATACCTCTGTCTGAAATTAAGACATATTGCATGGATTTATACCTTCCTTCAATACTCATACCTCTCAGCAGCTCTCAGACACACCCCTGTCTGATATGAAGACATATTGCATAGATTTATACCCTCCTCCAATACTCATACCTCTCAGCAGCTCTCAGACACACCCCTTGCTGATATGAAGACATATTGCATAGCTTTATACCATTCTCCAATACTCATACCTCTCAGCAGCTCTCAGACACACCCCTTGCTGATATGAAGACATATTGCATAGCTTTATACCCTTCTCCAATACTCATACCTCTCAGCGGCTCTCAGACACCCCACTGTCTTATATGAAGACATATTGCATAGCTTTATACCGTCCTCCAATACTCATACCTCTCAGCGGCTCTCAGACATACCCTTGACTGATGTGAAGACATATTACATAGCTTTATACCCTCCTCCAATACTCATAACTCTCAGCGGCTCTCAGACACACCCCTGTCTGATATGAACACTGTGCCCTACTGAAAATTAGGTGACAGGGTTTCCTTAAAGACCCCCCATCTCCAATCCACACACCTGTCCCAAACTTATTTCAAGATCAGATTTTTCTTTAGTAGCCACAACTTTGGTGGGGACTGCGAGAAAAGCTAACGGACAACTGTTAAAAAAAATTGTTTTGTTTGATTGAAAAATGTCAAGTGTAGGCATTTTATATTAAATTAAAATCTTTAATGAAAGAATATAAATTAGCTTCATGTGGCCTCTTTGATCGATATAGCTCTATCAGGGGGGGACATGTTGTTTAGAATCTTTGTTCTGTATAGCTCTATCAGGTGGCTGACATGTTGTTTAGACTCTTGGGACAGATAAAGGAAGAGCTGGCCCATCTGACCCAAGATGTCTGTCCCCTGATAGTGCTCTATGAAGTAAAAAGGACTAAACACAAGCTTTATTTGAATTGTTTCATTAAAGCATTTCTGTTTAAAATGCCTATATTTGATGCAATCTTTCCATTAAAAACTATTTTTTGCCAACAGTTTAAAAAGATGTACCAGTCTACAGGTTATTTTTTTTTTAACAGTTCCCTTGTATTATATAATTTGATCAATGGACCCCTGTAGCTGTAGATAACCATGACCATGCAGTATACAGTGACAAGTGCCAAATTGAGACACAATTGAGACAGCCAATCCCAAGGTAAAGGAAGTCAGAGTGACAGGGAGAGAGACCAATATGATGAGAGGAGGGATCTAAGGGAAGCTGGCCAATAGGGTGACAGACAGACAGTTAGTGGCCAATGGGGTGGATGAAATCAATGGCAGTTGGAAGAAGCCAAGGGAACTTGGGAAATACCATGATGAAAGGGGTTTAGTGGTGAATCAGGGGAGGAATAAAATGAATGATAATTTAAACGTAAAATGTCATCCACCCTGGCAAATGAGAATACAGAAAAAAAAAGGATTCAGAAACTATAGGGCTCATGTAACAGATTCAGTGGACCCTCAGGGCAGTTTCCCTTATTATCTGTGGTAAAGACCTGAGAGAGCAGCCCAAACCCATCTGACATGGGGGTGTATATTTAGAATTGTACAACTGTCACTTCATGAGGCTACTGTGTGTAGCATAATTAATGGCAGTCCCATGTGTGGAATATTTATTGGGCCCCATCTGTGGCATAATTAAGGGGCTCTTTTGTGTGGCATAATTAAGGGGCTCTTTTGTGTGGCATAACTATGGGGCCATGTGTGTGGTATAACTATGGGGCTCCTGTGTGTGGCATAATTTGTGGGGCTTTTGTGTGTGGCATAGTTATGGGGCTTTTGTGTGTGGCATAGTTATGGGGGTCCTGTGTGTGGCAAATTGGCAGTGGCATATTAAATGGCAAATAATACTGGCATATTATTGGGCAAATTGGCAGGGGCATATTAAATGGCAAAATAATAATGGCATATTATCGGGGAAATTGGCTGGGGAATATTAAATGGCAAAATAATACTGGAATGTTATCTGGCAAATTGGCTGGGGCAATTTTAAATGGCAAAATAATGCTGGCATATTATCGGGCAAATTGGCTGGGGCATATTAAATGGCAAAAAATTAATGGCATATTATCAAGCAAATTAGTTGGGGCAGTATAAAATGGCAAAATAATACTGACATATTATTGGACAAATTGGTTGGGGCATATTAAATGGCAAAAAACTACTGGCATATTATTGGGTAAATTGCCTGTGGCTTCATTAATGGCAAAGAAGCACTAGCATATTAATGGCAAAAGTAATACTGACATATGGCAAAAGTAATACTGGTATATGGCAAAATAATAGTGACATAATAATGGGTAAATTGGCTGTGGTTTCATTAGGGGCAAAATAGCACTGGCATATTAATGGCAAAAGTAATACTGGCATATTAATGGCAAAAGTAATACTGGCATATGGCAAAATTAATACTGGTATATGGCAAAATAATAGTGACATAATAATGAGTAAAGATGCTGTGGTATATTAATGGCACAATAATACTGTCATATTAATGGCAAAATAGCTGTGGCATATGTAATATTTAAACTGACTGTTTATGTTAATGACTAAAGGTAAAATAACATGTACTATGGGGAAAGTGATACTGTGGCTTGTTCTGTAGGGGAAGTTCTGTGGGACAAAGTGACACTGTGGTATTTTCTGTGACACTGTAGCATGCCAAATTATGTGGGTGCAATATGAGTGCAAACTAAGTGTTGTGGGTGCAATATAGGTGCACAGCAAGTGCTGTGAGTACTGTATGGTGCTGTGTGAAGTCCTTTGGGTGCAATGTGGGTGCAGAAAAAGGGAATAAAAACAAGAAATGCAACTTTTCAATAACTTTTTTATTTAATATACAAATAGTTGAATGTGATATGAAAATAGTTGCATATAATATTAAAAAGTTTACATTTACATACATTTTTTTACAATACGACTTTAGAAAAATTGGATTCGAGGGGGGTTCACTGCTAAAGACTTTGCACAGGGCCCACTAGGGTCTTAAAGCGGCCCTGTGATGGGGGCATGTAATGGGGTGATGGAGGCATGTGATGGGGACATGTTATGGGGTCATGTTATGTGCATGTAATGGGGTGATGGGGCATGTCCTTGGTGTGCAACGTGGGTTATGGGTCATGTCGTGGTTGCCAAAGTAAGAGGGTGCACAAAGCTACCCACCTAGCCCACATTGCAGAATGCTTGGGCCCTGCTAATAAACAATGGGTCTACCTTGAACAGACGGGCCTAAAGGGTTTCATACCATCAAGTACCTGGACCCCATCCATGCAAGCTATAAGGCCTGATCAATTCACCCTTTCCACTCACCCAACCACCTTTAACTAAAACCAAATTTTTCACTTGGTAGCAATTCCCTATATATATATACTTAAGCAATGCGTTTTATACATTAAATACTACTTTTATGCACTTACCTTGACATTTTGTTTGATCCTCATTTGTTGCAACCTGAGATGTACACCCTGGGGGAGAAGTTCTCAAACTGACCTACCGTATTTGCTCGAATATAAGACAACCCTGATTATTAGACGACCCTGCAAAATTTGGATATTACTTTAGGAAAAAAATTAAATCCTGAATTTAAGACTACCCTATAGGAAAAAAGTTTAACTTGTAAATATTCACATGTAAATAGCTTTTTCATAATTAATACAATTTATGATAGAAAAAAAATGTGGTTTTATTTTCTTTAATTTGTCCATCTACCCCCCAGACGTAGCCAGTGCCTCTCCCCCACAGCCATCTGTCCACCAGACTTAGCCAATGCTGCCCCTAACGCCCTCCCCTCCCCCAGTCTTGCCAATACTGCCTCTTCCCCCCTCCCCCCTAGACTTGCCCATTGTGCCTCTGACCCCCCTCCCTCCCTTCCCCCCAGACTTGTCCATGCTGTGTCTGCCTGCCCGCCCTGCATCCTAGACTTGCCCATTGTGCCTCTGCCCCCCCTCCCCCCCTAGACTTGTCCCTTGTGCCTCTGCCCCCCTCATTCCCCACCTGGACTTACCCTGGGGATATATTTGCGCTTTGAAATAGATATCTTTGGTGTTCCCTTGGGTGCGATGATAAATACCATATTTGCTTGAATATAGGGTCATGTCTACAAATTCTCACAGTTTAGGGAATAAGATCCATGAACTTGTGGCAATATTGGCAACTGAGAATGTAGATTTAGAGGCTGTTACTGAGACATGGTATAATGAAAAACATGACTGGGACATATCAATACCAGGGTACTCTTTATATAGAAAAGACAGAGAAGGTAAAAAAGGAGAGGGGTGGCCCTGTATGTGAGGGATAGCTTAAAATGTAACGTAATACAAGTTAGTGAGGCGAACATAGAGTCAGTTTGGGTTACATTAAAATTTGGTAATCATATGGTAACTCGGGTAGGTGTGATTTATAGGCCCCCTGGACAAATAGAGGAGTTAGATAATCTACTAGTTGAGGAAATGGCTAAAATGACAATGAAGGGAGAAGTGATCATCATGGGTGACTTTAATCTTCCTGATGTGAACTGGAAATACAAAATAGCTACTTGCGCCAGGAGTACGCATATCCTAAACTCCCTACTGGGATTATCTCTAAAACAAGTAGTGGAGGAGCCAACTCGAAAGCAGGCCATACTAGATTTAGTGTTCACAAATGGAGATTTGTTATCAGATATTACTGTAGGTGAAAGTTTAGGATATAGTGATCACCAGACAGTGGGGTTTAATAAAGGAACATAAAAAAATTGTATGAGACCCAGCACTCGGTGTCAAAGAGAGTTTTAATAAGACAAAGGCAACGTTTCAACCCACTCTTGTGAATGGGCAACCATAATGTTGGTGACATTCCTTTCATTGATCATAATAAGTGATACCGATACATTGGATCAGAGCCCAATAAGCGCTGCTTTGTGAGTATCTATTGGGGATAGTGACACTTCTAATAAATGGGACACACATCTAGACCAGTGGTTATCAACCTATCTAACCCAGGACCCACATTTATCCTTAGTCATTAAATCCCAACCCAAACATAATGTCATTTATGAAATATAATTTGTCCTAAAATTAAATTTGTACAGTATTTCACAATGTATATATACATTGTTCACAAGTTCAAAACAACAAAACAGGTCTTCTTTAAAAAATGAATAGTGTAATCATAGCAGTGCAAGTGCAAATGAAAGTGCTATTGAGCTAAAAACCTAATGAAATAAAAAAAACATTGAAACATATGAGACTATTTTGAACTAATGGCAAAGTTGGGGACGCTTTTTGCTCTTGCTAAGTGATAAAACTGGGGTGATGGTAGACCATGCAACTCTGAGGTACATTAAATACTCATTGCCATGTATCTGCAGCATCAAGCACAAACTTCACTTGACCCATCTTAGTCGAATTTATTGCATTTGTAAAATCACTAAAAGTGATATCAGCTGCATTATCCTAACAACTCTATCCATTCCTTGGTGGGATTCTCAGCTTCAGAATGCAGTGTGCGTCGCTACATCATCGTTTATCCCCCCAATCAAAAGCTAGACTTTTTGATGAAGCACCTGTCTGCGACCCACTCCACATCAGCTCGCGACCCACTTTTGGGTCAGGACCCACCAGTTGAAAAACACTGATAAAGACTATTATAATAATTAAGCCATTTGGTAAAATAGATACAGATGTGCCACACTCATAAAATATATCTTCTCTCCATAAACCTTATTAAAGGGTCCCGTACATCGCATTTATTGAGAAAAAAAAAAAATAAACAGACCGGGGACATGTGATTTGGTGTAACACCATTATAATCTAGCTGTAATGATTAGATTCCAATATTGTGGATATGCACCAATTGGGCACTGAAAAACTGTATTATAGCCAAATAAAGGCTTTTCTAACAGCAGCTATGGGGGAAGTTACTCCTCCAGACCCACTGTATGCTGATCGATCCCTACTACCAACGAATGGACGGACCAATCACAGGCAACAGCTCTCATTTTTAAGTGGTTAAGCTTCCCGTTCATTTCTTCTAAAGCCCTTGACAAAGCCACACGCTCACTTGATAGATCTGGGACAAATCATGTGTCAGGCAGCTTAACAGTCAGATCCATACTAGTATACTTTCAGTATTGGCCAAGTACTTCACAGTCAAAACCTATTTGACTGTGAAGTACAGTGTAGTTGAAAGTGGCAGGCTACTTTCAATTAAGCCCACAGGGCAGTGTCCACTAAGTGTCCCCACATAACTTAACATGGTTTTTTACAACTCATGCATCCTTTCACTCTAGAGATATATCCAGCATGTAATATACACGATCTGAGCAATTTCAGAAACCAAACCTTACCAAGATGAGAGGACTGACTCTTGGCCCCCAGTTGCATTCAGGAGTTGGAAACCTCAAAAAAAAATCCAATTTTTTAGGCACACAATCTCTAGGCTTTCACAGATGTGGAAGATGTAAAATGTACGACAAAAAAACCCCCAAAAAATTAGTTCATTTTACTTGCACAAAGACGGGCATTACATATCAAATTAAACAGTTTATACACTGTTGCAGTGTAGTTGTGGTATCCAATATATAAGACGAACCGCTAGAGAATTAAAAATTAGAGGCCTAGAATATTTGGGTGGTATAGAAATAAAAGTCAAAAACGTAACGTTGCAGTTCATTTAAAACAAGTGAATTCCAAATAATTGGTATTGACTTGGTTAAACCCCATTGGAGAGGAAATGATCCCTCAATATATCTAGCTAGGAGAGAAACAGAGTGGATGAACAAGATGGATACTCACGAAAAAGGGGGAGAATTTTTTGTTTTATATACGATTTTTCATGTCCCATAAACCCTCCTCGACCTGGTGATGTATCCCCTAGTATCCCCTACAAATATATGTAATACCTGGGTTTTGTATCCGATCCTTTCTTTATGTCTTTTTCAGAAGTTATGGACTCCTTCATGTTCTATGTGCACGGATTGTTAAATTGTGCTGTTTTTGTAATACCAACTGTGAATTTGATGAGAAAGAGGCAGCTTGTGATTATCACTGTTGTTTTACTTTATATGTTTAAGCACTGAAACCCCTTAGATAAGGGGATAAATATGTGATCACTTGGTCATTCATTTATCTTGTCATTATAGAAACAATTATCCTCTTATTCATGTTTCTGTGTAAAAAAGTACTATTTTTAAATGTTAGAGGTGGAGAGCTTTTTCTCATGGGGAGGGGGCGTGGCCTAAACACCATTTTCAGTGTTGGGCCCCCCCCCCGGGATAGTATCCATGGGAGGAGAGGGACCTGGGCGTGCCATAAGCCCACCTACCGCCCCCCTCCTGCCTTCTCCAAACAAAGACTGACGCCATTGGTTTGTTGACGGACCATGTGTCCGCTACACTACGCCCCCTCTGTACCGTCGGACATGTTATTGGAGCCCCATAGACTCCTATTATATGGTAGCTCATTTGTTCCAGTCTATTTTTAGCCCGTTTTCCCCGTTCATGATTGCTAATCTGTTATGTATGTTAGCATATGTCCTCCTGTATGCACTTTTTTATGACATTGTATGTTATGTGCTTTTTTTTATTATTAGTGAAACCGGAAGCTGTGCAAAACCGGATACTGGAGTGTAACTGAAGCACCTATTTAAACACCATGATGGAGTAAATGGATGGACACTGCTGCTAATCTGCACCTGGATACTTTATTTGTTTATTTCTCCTGAGGAAGCCAGATATTACTGGTGAAACGCATTGAGAAAACATCATATTTGTACCTCGAAGTGGTGGGAGTTGCGAGCTCATAGTGCACATGTGCCATTGGCTTTTTAATCTTTTATAGATTTATTAAAATAAAACTTTCCATGAACGTGAGGATCATCAGTGTTATCTGCTGACGGGCTTTTTAAGAAGATTTGTTTGTGAGTGTATATACACCCCACTATACACCCCCTTGTTACACCATACAATATTACACTACGATACGTTGTTTTTTCTCGTCCATGTTTTTGCGCTCCCTTATTTGTTGTGTTGCTGTTTAAGATTTTGTGGGAAGCTGCATTTTTCGCTGGAGGGTATAGTTTTTATTTTGCTTGATCACTTTGTTTTGCACCAGGAGGGTGTTTTCACTTTTGCAAGATGACAGGACAGCAGATCTGAGGTGAATACATTGTAAATAAACCTGCTAAGCCTACCTATGTTATGGTCTAAGAATAATCATACTAAAAACCTAAGCAAGTTACAAAATAATTTCCTCCAGCAAAACCTTTTTGAAGGTAACCATATGTGAATGATGAAAAAGCCAGCACACGAGTCTGATGCTCATTAACGAAAGTGCAATTTTAATAGATAAGTGGGCATATAAAATTAATGAAATGGGGTGCAGTAGCAAGCACAAGATTAAGCATTTTGTCTGCTTATTCAAAGTGCAGTAATTTTTTAAATAGATTTTACATAACATACTACACGCATACAGTGCTCAATGCATTTAGCTTTCTAACACTGTGGTCAGTGGCATAGCTATAACTCTTGCCACCCGGGGTTGTACCTGAATTTGCCGCCACTCTCAAAAAAAATACTATGAACCATTGGTACTTGTGTCCAGGAGGACCAAGCACAGGGGCGGGCTGGGCCGGGGGGCAGGGTGGCAATTGCCCCCCAGGCCGCCCTAAACTATGTAAAACACGGCCGCTGGGCCAGTGTTTTAAAAAAAAAAAAAAAAAACGCGCTTGCAGGCAGAGACTGAGAAGGGATCGGAAGATCCCCTCTCACCTCCGCTCTGCCTGCAAAGCTGCACGGAGAGCCGAACAGGCAGCACAGAGAAACCTCCGTGCTGCCTGTTCGGCTCCCTGTGCAGTCTGACACGGAAGTGCCGACAGTCACGTGATCGGCGCTCTGACGTCAGACGCGCGCCGATCACGTGACCTGTCGGCACAACCGCCGGGAGGCCGAACAGGCAGCATGGAGGGACCATGCTGCCTGCCACCAGGTAAGTCCTCCAGCCACTGGCCACCAGGGAAGTCCTGCCTCTAGCCACCAGGGAAGTCCTGCCACTAGCCACCAGGGAAAAAGGTAAGGGGGGGGGGGGGGCAAAAAACACTGGCATATTATTGGGCAAATTGGCTGGGGCATATTACATGGCAAATAAGACTGGCATATTATTGGGCAAATTGGCTGGGGAATATTACATGGCAAATAAGACTGGCATATTATTGGGCAAATTGGCTGGGGAATATTACATGGCAAATAAGACTGGCATATTATTGGGCAAATTGGCTGGGGAATATTACATGGCAAATAAGACTGGCATATTATTGGGCAAATTGGCAGGGGCATATTACATGGCAAATAAGACTGGCATATTATTGGGCAAATTGGCTGGGGCATATTACATGGCAATTAACACTGGCATATTATTGGGCAAATTGGCTGGGGAATATTACATGGCAAATAAGACTGGCATATTATTGGGCAAATTGGCTGGGGAATATTACATGGCAAATAACACTGGCATATTATTGGGCAAATTGGCTGGGGAATATTACATGGCAAATAAGACTGGCATATTATTGGGCAAATTGGCTGGGGAATATTACATGGCAAATAAGACTGGCATATTATTGGGCAAATTGGCTGGGGCATATTACATGGCAAATAAGACTGGCATATTATTGGGCAAATTGGCTGGGGAATATTACATGGCAAATAAGACTGGCATATTATTGGGCAAATTGGCTGGGGAATATTACATGGCAAATAAGACTGGCATATTATTGGGCAAATTGGCAGGGGCATATTACATGGCAAATAAGACTGGCATATTATTGGGCAAATTGGCTGGGGCATATTACATGGCAATTAACACTGGCATATTATTGGGCAAATTGGCTGGGGAATATTACATGGCAAATAAGACTGGCATATTATTGGGCAAATTGGCTGGGGAATATTACATGGCAAATAACACTGGCATATTATTGGGCAAATTGGCTGGGGAATATTACATGGCAAATAAGACTGGCATATTATTGGGCAAATTGGCTGGGGAATATTACATGGCAAATAAGACTGGCATATTATTGGGCAAATTGGCTGGGGCATATTACATGGCAAATAAGACTGGCATATTATTGGGCAAATTGGCTGGGGAATATAACATGGCAAATAAGACTGGCATATTATTGGGCAAATTGGCTGGGGCATATTACATGGCAAATAAGACTGGCATATTATTGGGCAAATTGGCTGGGGAATATTACATGGCAAATAAGACTGGCATATTATTGGGCAAATTGGCTGGGGAATATTACATGGCAAATAAGACTGGCATATTATTGGGCAAATTGGCTGGGGCATATTACATGGCAAATAAGACTGGCATATTATTGGGCAAATTGGCTGGGGCATATTACATGGCAAATAAGACTGGCATATTATTGGGCAAATTGGCTGGGGCATATTACATGGCAAATAAGACTGGCATATTATTGGGCAAATTGGCTGGGGCATATTACATGGCAAATAAGACTAGAATATTATTGGGAAAATTGGCTGGGGCATATTACATGGCAAATAAGACTGGCATATTATTGGGCAAATTGGCTGGGGAATATTAAATGGCAGAATAACACTGGCATATTATTGGGCAAATTGGCTGGGGAATATTAAATGGCAGAATAACACTGGCATATTATTGGACAAATCGTATGGGAAATATTAAATGGCAGAATAAGACTGGCATATTATTGGGCAAAATGGCTGGGGAATATTAAATGGCAATTAACACTGGCATATTGGGCAAATTAGCAGGGGCATATTAAATTGCAGATAACCTTGGAATATTATTGGGCAAATTTACTGAGTTATATTAAATTGCAGAATAACACTGGCATATTATGGGACAAATTGGCTGGGGAATATTAATGGCAAATAATATTGGAAATGTGTATGTAATGGGGTGATGGAGGCATGTAAATGTGGTGATGGGGCATGTCCTGGTGTGCAACGTGGGTTATGGGTCATGTCGTAGGTGTGCAACGTGGGTAGGGGGGGGGTGCCCAAATTTTGGGATATTGGGTGTCTAAATCCTGGCATGTTGAGGGGCATAATCCTGGCATATTGAGGGGAAAATCCTGGCATATTGAGGGGGCATCATCTTGGCATATTGAGGGGAAAATCCTGGCATATTGGGTGTCTAAATCCTGGCATATTGAGGGGCATAATCCTGGCATATTGAGGGGCATAATCCTGGCATATTGAGGGGCATAATCCTGGAATTTTGAGGGGCATAATCCTGGCATATTTAGGGGAAAATCCTGGAATATTGAGGGGGCATCATCTTGGCATATTGAGGAGAAAATCCTGGCATATTGGGTGTCTAAATCCTGGCATATTGAGGGGCATAATCCTGGCATACTGAGGGGCATAATCCTGGCATTTTGTAAGGGAAAATTCTAGCATATTAAATGGCAAATCCTGGCATATTGTGGGGGAAAATCCTGGCAATATTCGTTATAAAACAAGGAAAAGATGGCCGTGGATGGGGAGGCGATTCGATGGTGCAATGGGCCACTTGACTGGATTTGCCCCCCAGGCCTAAGGCTGCCAGCCCTCCCCTGACCAAGCACCAAAATGCAATTTTTGTGTTCCTGGCCCCGATCACAAGATGATCAGTAGCCAGGGACATAGTGGCAGATCCTAACAGACCATATCGGTCCCTGACAAAAACTCAAGGCTTTGTGACATCACGGTGCGTTTTTGCAAAATGTAGCCTGCGCTCACATTGAGCATCAGCTACATGTTCCCTGTCAGACACTGATCTGAAGCACAGCTCATAGCATGTGGCTGTGCTCCAGAAAAGTGTAGCCTGGGGGCAGACCGACTCCTCCCTAGCAAAGCTACTGACTGTGGCTATAGATTCTTCCTAGTAGTCATTTGTGTACTATGCTCTCTTAGAAGCAAACAAAAGTCCTGTCCAGAACCCCCATATCAGCTTTTTTCCATATTTCCATATCTGTCTGTGCTTAGTTAGGCTCTATGGAGCAAGTCATTTGCGTATATTGTAACACCACCCTTAACTGAACTCTTTCTATCTGCCTAAAGCTTTCCATTTGCCATATGAGCTGGTATAATTCTATTAATAGTAGAACTGTATGAAGTAGCCAAATCACAAACAGATATTTACTGTATGAGTATAATTAATGTTACTGTTTATGCACAAACAACAACTGGAAAACACAAACAACAACTGGAGATTAACTGTATTTAAATATATAGGCTGCCTTTCTGTCCTTGTATTTGATATGCAGTCTCCTGATCTAAATTATCTCATATATATAAATGAATGTCACACACAACTGGATGATGTGGCCTTGATGCCTTAATAAGGTTACAAAAAAAAACAAAGGTGAACAGGATACAATGCTTTTTACAATACTGATCCAATACTGCATTACAATTCAGTAAAAAGTGAACTGCACAAATCAGGTCATAGTAGCTCTGTTTCCTATCTTTCTAACTTCAGCTATTGCGTACTGATTTTTACAGTTCATTTGTACGTTTACCACAGTTCATTGTTTAGTGCTCATACGTGTTTAATTAGTCCAATAACATGCATATCTTTAAAGCTTAAACAATACGTTCAGAAATAAAGGAAGGAATTCTGTGTAGACACCCCTCTTTAGTAAAAGGTTGTTCATAACCAAGAATGGCATTTGTAAGACATTTTTACTTTTAAAAACATATAGAAAATGCATACATTTAATAAAAATACTCAATAATAAAAATCTATATTAGATTTTAACCCCTTAGTGACAAGACATTTTTACCTTGACTTTCAGCAACATCTCATGAGTACAGGGATACCACCCATGTATAGGTTGGTTAGGTTATTTGGGGGTAAAAAGGCTACATTTGAGATGTGCGCTTTTTGGTTTTCCAACTTGGAATTTTGACATGCAGAAAACCTATGCCCATGTTCCATATATTTTTGAAAACTAGACACCCTAGGGTATTTCAAATGGTAGTATTTTAACACTTTCCATGCACTAATTCTACCACCAGCCTTTGTCAAATTTTAGGTTAGTAATTTTTTAATGTTTTGTTTCCACATACATTGTACTTCGGGCATGAATTTACAGCTCCTGTTATGTGTCAGTGCCAAACAACACCTCAATATGTATTCAGCAACTTTTCCTGAGTACAGGGATACCACGCATCGTTGCAATGTTGTTTGAGCACTGAAAGCGGAAAAAAATCCCCTTTCAGTGCTCGTTTTGACACAGGACAGACTAGGTTCGTCCTGTGTCACTAACGCCTTGCCACACAGGACGGACCTAGCACGTCCTGTGTCGGCAAGGGGTTAAAAGTCCTAACTTTTGTTCATATTTACCTCATTCCACCTCTAGAGACCACCCTACATTTGTTTTCTTGTATTCCTTCCCCTCTGTTGGTGTCAGGTGGGCTCGTTAACTTTTGCACCACACCCATGTTAAATAACTGCGGTTTATTGCAAACAGGGCATTTAAATTGAAGTTGGATGCCTGACTTCTGAGAGCTGCTTCTTCTGTTCTTGAGCCTCTGCTAAAGCTCATTTAACTGGACAGCCAGTGGATGTTTTTCAGCATCTCTTGAGGCCCTTTTGGCTACAGCAATATTACTTCAGCAAAGTTGCTCCCTTAAAGGGCCCACTCCTCTTTAGTCACCCTCTCTAGGGTGTTCCTGCTTCAGTCACCCTCTCTAGGGTGTTCCTGCTTCAGTCAGTCACCCACTCTAGGGTGTTCCTGCTTCAGTCAGTCACCCACTCTAGGGTGTTCCTGCTTCAGTCAGTCACCCATTCTCAAGCCTCACCCTTTCCTAAGACCTCATCCCTTGTTTAACTCTCTCTCTAACCCTACCTCTCCTTTGTCTACAGTCCCTGCTAAAGCACTTTGTTTATACTGCAGTTTCTACTCAAACCTTTTTCCTATTCTGTAGTTGCTAAAATTCCCTTTTGTCTCTGCTTCAATCCTTATCTGTTTGCTTCCAGTGGAGTCCCGGCATATTGAGTGGCAAAACAATACTGGCATATATTGAATGGCAAAATACTGGCATATATTGAATGGCAAAATACTGGCATATTAGTGGGCAAATTTGCTGTGGCTTATTAATGACAACATAATACTGGCATTTAATTGGGCAAATTGGCTGTGGCATATTAAATAGCAAAATAGTACTGGCATATAAGTGGGAAAATTTGCTGTGGCATATTAAATGACAAAATATAATACTGGCATATTAGGCAAATTATCTGGCTTATTAACTGCAAATTAATACAGGCATATTATTGGGCAAATTGTGGTTTATGAATGACAAAATAATACTGGCATTTCTTGGGCAAATTGGCAGTGCCACATTTATGGGCAAACACCGGCATATTAATGGGACAACTGCTTTATTTTAATTGGCAAAGTGATGCTGTGGCATGATCTGTGGGGCAAAATAACATGTACTATGAGGAAAGGGATACTGGCTAGTTCTGTGGGGCAAAGTGAAACTGTGGTATGTTCTGTGGGGCATTGACACTGTGGCATGCCAAAACATGTAGGTGCAATATGAGTGCAAGCCAAGTGCTGTGGGTGCAATATAGTGCATGGCAAGTTCTGTGGGTACTGTATGGTGCTTTGTTAAGTCCTTTAGGTGCAATGTGGGTGCTGAGGAAGGGAATAAAAACAAGGAATGCAATTTTGCAATAACATTTTTTATTACATATAAAAATAGTTGAATATAATATAAAAAAAAATCAAATAAGTATAAATGCAACTAGTACTAGAGAGAGATCTCTGTGTATAGATATGTATTGTTTTAGAATTGTACAATTGTCACCTCGTGGGGCTCCTGTGTGTCGCATAATTAATGGCGGTCCCATGTGTGACATAATAGGCTCTTTTGTGTGGCATAATGGGCTCTTTTGTGTGGCATAATGATGGGGTGCCTGTGTGTGTGTTTATAATTAATTAGGCTCCGAGGTGAGGCATAATTTATTGGGCTCTGGTGTGTGGCATAAGTTATGGGGCTCTGGTGTGTGGTATATTTAATGGGCCATCTGACTGGCATTAAAAGGAATCTGTTTGGCATGCTATTGGAGGAAATCCAGGGGGTGACACCATGAGTTACTGCACCGGGTTACACCAACCCTAGTGACGCCTCTGGGATAACCACCCATCCTTCAAGAATAGTGTCACCAAATTTGGGCTCATGCCGCTACCAGGATATCGCTGTGCCTGTCCCCAACTTCTAATAATGCCAGAAGGCTCATAGGGTGACCACAATGAGAGATAAAGAGATACAAACACAAGATCCAGATAGATCATTTCTTTATTATTTTTTTAAAATGTATATAAAATGCCAATCCTCAAGAGTGAATCTGAAACATAAAATATAAATGATTAAATATAACTTTACAGGACTCGCATAAAACTACCGAAAATTATGCAGTTCAAAGTCTGAATTCAAACCATTAGGAATCAAAGTGTCAAGGTTAAATATCCATTTCATTTATGTCTTCCCCAGGGTTTCCATTTTGTCCCCATCTGTCCAATAGTTGGTGATCTTTTCAATGCACATAGCTCTATCACTGGACTGACATTTTGTTTAGAAGCTTGGGTCAGATCTTCCTTCATGTGAGCCAACATGTTCATTCCCTAATGATAGAGCTATACAAAGCAAAGGGGGCTCAATAAGGTACTTTATTTCAATTCTTTCATTAAATCATTTCAATAAAAATGTCTGCATTTAATATAATCTTTCAATTAAACAGAAGTTCATTATTTGCCGGCAGTTATCCTTTAAGCATCTTATCATGAGCCCATAACCTGCTGAATTATTAAGAAAATGATTTAGAACAATTTTATGGATCACGTCTTAAACTCCCACTAATCATATCCACCCAATAAAATGCCAAAATCCAACCATATTGAACGTACCTTATTTTGCACAGCAGATCCATAAACAGGGGCAACTAAAAGAGAGAGAGGGGATTTAATTCTCCTGGTATCTAACTGACCTATTCACACAATGGGATGTTACACTATATGAAGACCTGATCCCTCATGAAATTAATGGTACATTCCTCCCCCTTTCCTAAGCTGTCTACTTGGTCTGCTCCACAACTCTTTTCTGCTATGTCATCAGACACTTCTTCCTGCCACTGCTGGTACAGTCCTAACTGGTTGTAACTTTACATATACATGTAAATATGGTGGGTAAAGTGTAGAAATCCTCCGACAATACCACCTGTAGACTCAAACGCATACGGCAGTCTCCCTGGCTGTGGTGGGCTACAAAACCCCCTCTGCCTCTGACATGTCTGCCCTGAGGTGAGAAGTACCAGCAGAGCCTGATTATCAGTTCTTGATGGGTTTGCCTCCAACCAATATGCTGCTCCTTGAAGTGCAGTGAATTGCAGTGAATACATGGCTGTATAATGATATGGAGCATTCTTTGTCTCTGTTACTATCCCCACCATAGGTCAGGTCACCTGCAAGACCATGCGCTATATACCCTATGTGTGTCACTGTGATATTGCTTGTGCTATCACAGATTTATCCTGACTGTATAATAAAACGGAGCAGGGCGCCCAGTGTCGGAGTCTAATATAGAGAGTTTAATGGAGTAATAATATTTACCGTCGGCAGCAGCTATTCTTGTTTTCTGGACTGAAAAGAGAAGAATGACATAATCACTAAATGCACACACATTCTATGTTTCTATGTGAATTCCCATTCATTATTAATGTTTCTTTAAGGCCTCTGACGCCTCCAGATCCCATTACAATCCTCTCACCCTGTGTTTTCACATTCCATCCCACGGTCTTTAGATAACATGCTGGGGTGTAACATAACTGGCCCTGGGACCCTAATTACTGCCTACCAGCTAGGAGCTCTCCTTGCCACACAAGTCATCCATAGGGTAACAGAAGATCTCCCAGCCTTCTCCTGGGGTACGAGAGGACCAGATCGCTTGGTGGGAGGGAAAACTAATACAATTTTCAGAGCTTGGAGCGGGAGTCAACTACAGTTTAAATGACTTACTGTTCAGCTGCTGCATTCTGCCTGCGGAGTCGCCGTCTTTCTCTCCAATTGTTAATTCGGATGGTTAAAAATTGCAAGCAGCTTTGGTTTCGGGGCGACTCCGTCTCTGCCTCCTCTTCATCCCTAAAAACAAGGTTAGTTTTAGACATGTGCATTCAATTTCGGACGAATGCATTTTCGTCCGAAAATAGCATTTTCGTCCATTCGTCCGAAAAACGAAGAACGAAAATGCTAGGCTAACGAAGGCCGAATGAACGAATGGTTAATATACGAAAATCATTCGTTCATTCGTCCATTCGTAGTACTATTGCATTCTATAAGCCGAAATAGAGTCGGTTTATAGAATACAATAGCATTTAACTATACGGAGACAGAGTCTCCATTCATAAAATTATGAATGGAGACAAACGTATAGTTAAAAGCCGACAGCCTATAAACCGAACGTTCGGTTTATAGGCTGTCGGCATTTTACTACACGGAGACAAAGTCTCCATTCATAATTTTATGAATGGAGACTCTGTCTCCGTGTAGTGAAATGCCGACAGCCTATAAACCGAACGTTCGGTTTATAGACTTTCGGCTTATGTAATACATGTAATCCTATGGCTATTCTATAAACCGAACGTTCGGTTTATAGAATAGCAATAGGATTACATGTATTCCATAAGCCGAAAGTCTATAAACCGAACGTTCGGTTTATAGACTTTCGGCTTATAGAAAACATGTAGTACTATTGCCTTTCTATGAACCGAACGAGAGCCCCATTCATAAGAATTTCTTATGAATGGGGCTCTCTTTCGGTTTATAGAAAGGCAATAGTATTACATTGTATTCTATAAAACGAACGAATAAAAATTAATGAAATGAAAATAATGAACGAATTTCGTCTGAAACTAATGCAGTAATGAACGAAATTCGTTTTAGACGAAATAAATAAAATTTTCGTCCGAATGGACGAAAACGAAATGAAAATTTTAGTTTTGCACATGTCTAGTTAGTTTACTCTTGGGGTTCCTGAAACTACAGATAAACAGGGACCTGCATTGGGCATGGCCTAAGATTAATCAATACATCATTAATATAAAGACTTTTATGTTAAATGGGGCCAAATTCAGCTTGCGATTGAAAGAACTCTGGGGGCTGTGGGGGAGATTAAAGAGAGATACTGACCAGTAAATGTTCCGGTCATCTCCAATCTCTTCTTCATGCTCCTCGCCATCAGAGCTGGCAGACAAATACACAGGATTGAGTCATTTATAGGAAAGGCTGCGTCATGTAACACGGTATCTTTAATATATGGTCCTTGTGTGTTAGCATGTGATGTTGTCTATAGCTATAGGGGAGTGGAGTTTGAAATTAATAATCTTTTTTTCCCTGGCCCATATAATACTCATGGGGGGGGCATGGCAAGTATCCCTGCACCCCCATGATAATTGAGGCTAGGAGCTAGGGAATGGCTCCCAGCCCCTATAATACTCATTGGGTGCCAGGGCAAGTAGTTCTGATATCAGATTATTATTGTCATGGATATTATCATATATTGTTGTTATTGTTATAGATACTATAACTAAAAACTCTAATAATAATGATTGTTTTTATTAATTATGAATCATTAGACTGATATTTCATTTGCAGTTTTTACACAGCTAGTATTCAGTATATGTTAAAAATCCACTGGATGGATGGGCACTTTTCTCACTATGCTGGAAGTTGTAGCACTAACCATCTATTAACATCTATTTCATTGAGGTACTCTATTTGTGCACGTTTTTGACCTTGTCTTACTCTTAGAGACATGGGCTATTTTAACATTCATGCAGTGTTTGTGTTTAGCAGTAATTTTCTTCTTTTTTCATCTACTTTACCCACACAAAATTTCACATTGTTTTTCATCAGCATAAGAAGGGCTTTTTTAGATACCATTATTTTCATCATATCATGACACAAAATTAAGTAGGGAAATGCAGTCTGAACTAGATGCATCTTCACTGCAAGAGGATTTGGACAAATTGGGTAATTGGACAGATAAATGGCAAATTAGATTTATTGTGCACAATTATGCATTTTGGCCTGCAGGGGCAGTTTAACAACAGCAACGGGGTGACGGAAGTGATCAGTGATCACTTCTAAAAGCTTTTGCCCACAACAGGGCAGCTCAATATAGAAGTGGCATGATGCCCTCCGATATGGCACCAGTGAATTTAGATGTTGTTTTTTTTTTACTATATTTATTTTATTTTTCCACACATCAACATTGACAAACATTCCAGCGTCTTGGTATCATCTTCCTTACTATTATAAAGAACAGGTTGTTATATCACTTACTTACTCATATTTAATTAGTTACCCCACGCCACATATAAACAATAACACATAACATACAATGACATACCGTTCTGCTGAGGACTAGGCACCTCTAGGACTTGTTCAGGGCTCCAGCCTGCTGTAATCTTGGGACTTGTAATTAAATGATCATATGAACTGATGGATTAAAAATAGCTTAGAAATTCTAAGCACCGGAACTTACTCAGGTACGGACTTAGCTCAAATCTGTCTCCTGCTCCTTTATTGCCTCCAACCAAGTCTAGCTTATTTGTGAATACTTGGAGGAATTTGTGATGACCCAACTGTGTGGACCTGTTTCCAATTGCGGGCTATTGTAATTTTCATTGCAAAAAAACAGTGGGTAATAAAAAAAGCCTTTGATTTTGGAAGCAGGGGCCAATGCAGATGTAATAGAGCTGCTTCCGGACCCTTTTTTAATCTGATACCTGTAATGCGTTCTATAAAATCAAAGAGTTTGATCCAGATATTTTTGATTCCTGGACAGGTCCACCAGATATGTATATAGGAGCCCTCCTGTAGTAAGCATCTCCAACACAACGTTGTGGCCCCTGGGTACATTTTCCCCATCAGAGTTGGAACTCTATACCAACGATTAATTACTTTGTAGTGTGTCTCTGTCAAATTTAAACAGTGTACCCATTTGTTAGTTTTCGAAAAGGCTGCGTTCCATTCGGACACCTCTATCTTTTGTTTTAGTTCCTTTGCCTAGAACTCGATCTGAGGGAATTTCTTTGGGCTATGTATTGTTCTTACTAATTTAGTTGTGACTTCTCCACTCGAGAAGTTGTAAATACTGCTTTGAGTTTCTTATATATATATAATTTTATTGGTTTGAGATATTTCTTTAAGCAATATGCTATTCTTATATAGTTACATTTTTCAGTCTCTGGCAAAGCAAATTTTTGGGCTAGGAGAGAGAATGGAATTAAATCCTGATCATTATGCAGTTGTTCTATTTTGTTAATGCCTCTCTGCTTCCAGAGGGTTAGGGACATATCTTGTATATTATTTTCTAACTGCTCCACATCCATAAAATCCATAATCTTATGTATATCCATCATTTGCTATATTTCTTCCCATGCTACTAATAACTGTTTTAATACGAAACTGTTGCCCCCAGTTTTCAGAGTATTTATGTTGTGTGTCATTCGCCATAGCAGGTTTGAGATAGTTTTGGATGCTGCCATTTCGGATTCGATTTTAAACCACCCCTGCTCCCTAGAAGTCGACAATTGTATTATATATATATGTGTTAGAATATTCGCCAGGTAATTGTCCTTTATTTTTGGGAATGCAAGTCCACCCTCAGTGGTAGTCTGGGCGATTATGCTTTGGTTTGTCCTGGGTCTCTTCCCTTTCCAAACATAGTTTGTAAAGCTTGACTGCAGGAGATCTAACCATCTCATTGGCACAGTCAGAGGTAGCATTTGGAAAATGTAGTTCCATTTGGGGAGAATATATGAGTTAACTATATGAATTCTGCCCCACCAGGAAACAGTCAGGTTTTTCCAATCTCTTAATATGCGATTAGTTGTTTTTAACAGTGCTAGGAAATTAATTTCCATCAGTTCTTCCATTTTAGTGGATATAGTTACCGACAAATATTGGATTTGGTCATCCACCCAAATAAAATTATAGCTGCCCTCTATCTCCTCCTTTTCCCCCTCTTGTAACTGTAGTCTCATGATAGAGGTTTTATTAGTATTCATTTTGTAATTTGAAACTGCACTGTACCTATCAAACTCTAGCATTAGTGACTGTAAAGTGACTTGTTTTAAAAAGTCCTTCAGTTTCCATGTGTTACGTGGTTTTGGAATTTTATTGTCATCAAATTTAATTTTAATTATACTATGGTCCGACCATGCATTTTTTCTAACATCTCAACTTTTACTGTTTTATTTACTAGTTCTAGATTGGCCCATATCAATACGAGAATAAGAACCATGTACTCTAGATCAATGAGAGAAATCCTGCTCTTCTGGGTGGAAAATCCTCCATGTATCATAATATTTATATTTCTTTAAGATGTTAATTTTAGATTGTTTTTCAATTCTTTTATCAATCCTATGTCCTTTGATTAGTTTTTTGTCTAGGGATGTGTCTAACACACAGTTAAAATCTCCCGCTATGATACATATTCCTTGTTTGACTTGGTCTACCTTTTCTCGAATTTTTGTCAGCACAGTTGATGGAGCTATATTCTATATTCGGGAGATATAGGTTAACCAATGTAAGCTTTTCCTCTTCAATTTCGGCCACAAGAATCAAGTACCTGCCGTCTGGGTCTCCATATTGGTAATGGATTTTTGGATTCATCTTATTAGCCAAAATAATAGCTACCCCTTTTTTATTTTTAAGCGGGTTGGATGCATGATAGATGTGTGGGAACTTTCTACCCCCCCCCCCCAGGTAATGTTGTCTGATTGTCGCCAATGAGTTTCTTGGATAAAACGTATATCTATTTGCTCCTTACACAAATGATTAAATATTATTGATCTCTTGTGTATGGAGTTCATCCCTTGTGCATTTACAGATATCATATTAATCATTAGACTATCAAAAGGTTGGAGATCCCTGCCCCCGAGGCCCCCCCCCCCCCCCCAGCAGAGCATTTACATCTAAATACAATTACACATATAATACATTTAGTCTTAAAAATAAGACTTATTCCCCTCAACGAATACTGAGAGTGAATGAGGATAGAGCCCCTCCTCTCTTTCTGCTGCAGAGTATTCCTTCTCCATTTCTTATGCCTCTTGGGCATCAAGTGAGAGCATATATGAGCGTGCTCCACCGCACTCGAGCAGGAGCCCAAAAAAAAAAAAGGGGTCCATGATCCCACCAGACTTCCCGTTCTATCTATATTAATTAGTGTGTACATCCTGAGTTCAATATCATCATCTTTATCAGCAACATCCTACTCTATCCCTAAATTAGATTAATCCCATGTATCCTAGATAGTGCATAGGGGGAAAGAGAAGGGAGAGAGAAGAAGAAAAAAAAAAAAAGTAATAACGGAAAAGGGGAAGGAGAAAATTGTGTAGTGGAATCAGTCTCTAAGTAGTGTAACTATACAGTGTAAAAAATAAGTGTAGTTGACTGAATTAGTGAAACATAGGTGTAATAATAACAAGTCATAGTGTATCAAAAAGTCACACTTAAAAGTACCAAAAGTAGTGTATACGTGTATATAGTGGGGGGAAGAGCGGTGCAATTCCGCCCGGGAGAAAAAAAGAACAAAAACAAACAAACAAACAAAAAAAAATACTGTAAAGGAACCCATATATAATAAATGAGCCCTGTGCAGCTTACTCCCGAATAAACAGCCGAAATACGATGCAAAATGAATATAAAATCCCAGTTCCCCAAACATGAGCCGAGACTTCATGAAGGGGTAAAATCAGTGTGTCTTTATTCAGCTTTCAAATCATTATTTTTATGCTCTGCCAGAACTCCTCCCCACATCTGGAGAGATAAATGGATTACAGTATAATCCCAACCCAGCTTCCCCCAGCACACCAAATACAGTATCAACTCCCAATGAAAACAAACATTAGAATTATAATTACATTGAAATAGCCCTGACTGATAACCCTAATTAAGATCCCCTCCCTTGAACTCTTAAACCAATTACCCCTAATCCATAACTTGCCAGGATGTCTCAGGCTATAGCCCATTGTCCTATTGTCTCTGGGATACATCCTGAGACACCCTGGAGCCATCTCAAAACCAGCAGGCCATTAGTAATGAACAAACTCACAAATGGAGCTAAATTTGTATATACAACAAGTGGACATAACAAAACATTCGCCACATAGCTCCCCCTTAGTTCCATGGGACGGCATACCCGCCTAGACCCTAACGGGTTGGCTTGGGGATGTCCGCTGTTAAACTTTGTTTTTCCAGTTCTGTTTGCCGGGATAACCCATCTGCGTTGGCATTCTGCTTCCCTGGCCGGTACTGCATTGTGAAATTATAGGGTTGCAGTGCCAAGCTCCATCTTAGCAGTCTGGGGTTATCTCCGGCTACTCTGTTGAGCCAGATGAGGGGGTTATGATCCATCATAACCGTGAAAGATTGTCCATATAAATAAGGCTGTAATTTCTTCAGGGCCCAGACTAATGCCAAACACTCTTTCTCAACGGTGGCATAACTGACCTCTCTGGGTATAAGTTTTCGGCTCAGATATGCTACCGGATGCTCCAGGCCATCGTCCCCCACTTGACTTAACACGGCTCCCAGTCCGAACATTGAGGCATCTGTGTGAACGAGGAATCTTTTAGTGTGGTCAGGTGCCGCCAATACAGGGGTTTTACTTAACGCAAGCTTGAGTTTCTGGAAGGCCTCCTCACACTCCGGAGACCATACTACTTGCCTAGGTAACGACTTTTTGGTAAGATCGGTAAGGGGTTTGGCTGTGGCGCTATAATCTGACACAAATTTCCTATAATAGCCAGCTGTTCCCAGAAAGGCCATAACCTGTGTCTTGGTGCGTGGTTGGGGCCACTGCGTGATAGCCTCAATTTTAGCTGGCTCAGGCCTCTGCTTGCCTGACCCTACCCTATGGCCTAGGTATTGGACCTCGGCCATGCCTACATGACATTTTTCTGGTTTCAAGGTTAATCCTGCCTCTTGAATTTGCTTGAGTACTACAGAAATGTGCTCCAGATGGGCCTCCCAAGTGCTGCTGTAAATAGCTATGTCATCTAGATAAGCACAGGCGAAGCCCTGAAATCCCTCTAAGAGCCGGTCTGCCATCCTTTGAAAAGTAGCTGGGGCATTCTTCATCCCAAATGGCATGACCTTAAATTGGTACAAGCCAAATGGGGTGACGAATGCAGACTTAGGAATAGCATCAGGCTCCAAGGGGATTTGCCAATACCCCTTGCACAGGTCAATAGTGGTCAAGTAATTACCTCCGGCCATACGGTCTAATAACTCATCTACCCTGGGCATGGGGTAGGCATCCGTGACCGTACGGTCATTAAGCCTGCGGTAATCCACACAAAACCGCGTGGTACCATCTTTCTTTGGTACTAATACCACTGGGGAGGCCCAAGGGCTCTGCGAGGGTTCTATAACCCTTAGATCCAGCATCTCCTGAATCTCTTTTAACATGCTATCTCTAACTGCCTCAGGAATTCTGTATGGTTGCTGTCTCAAAGGTACCTGACCTGGGGTCTCCACCCGGTGGACTGCCAGCGTCGTGTAGCCCGGGAGAGCAGAAAACATATCCCGAAATTCCCGTAACAGCTGAGTAGCCTGTGCCCTTTCCTCTGGTTTCAACTCCGGTCCTAGTCCAACCTGCTCCACCCCGGTGGGTTCTTTGTGGAGCAAGTTGGGCAAGGGAATACCCTCACTATCTTCAAGCGCCGGAGCGCATACTGCAGAGACTTCCTCTGGACAAATGGTACTATCGGCGTGCCTGATTCTCCCATATCCCCTTCCCAGTGCTCGCGGACCAGGTCCAGGGGTCCTCGGACTCTCCTTCCATATAACCGTTCGAAAGGAGAGAATGCCTGGGGTACCTCCCGGTATGCGAACAGCAGGTGGGGAAGGAACTTTTCCCAGTTCCGCCAGGTCTCAGTGAACGTGATTAGCATCTGTTTTAGAGTGCCATTAAAACGTTCGCAGAGCCCGTTCGTCTGGGGATGATAGGGAGAACTCAGTATGGGTTTTACTCCGCAGCTCTGCAAGAGCTGCTGATTAACTACCGTTGTGAATTGGGTCCCTTGGTCAGATACTATTTCCCTAGGGAACCCAACTCGAGTAAATACTTTGATGAGAGCTTCAGCTACGGTTTCAGCAGTGATATTAGGTAAGGCTATAGCTTCCGGGTAGCGTGTAGCATAGTCCACCACCGTAAGAATATATTTCTTACCCGATGGACTAGGCTTACTAAGGGGTCCTACCAAATCCACTGCCACTCTGAAAAAAGGTTCCTCTATTATGGGAAGAGGTCTTAATTTCGCTCGGGGGTGGTCACCCCTCTTTCCTACTTTTTGGCATACATCACAGGTTCTACAATAATTTTGTAAATCTTGGGTAGCACCTGGCCAAAAAAATGTCTGAGTCAACCTATCTCGGGTTTTCTTAATCCCTAGATGTCCTGCTAAGGGTATATCGTGGCTAATCCGTAATAACTCTGCCCTATATTTGCGGGGTACCACTAACTGTTTTTTCATCACTTGTCGGGTTCCTCCTCCCGCCCCCTCTGTTATCCGATATAGCAAACCTTTTTCCCACTGGAACCTTTCCTGTCCTACGTCTCCATGGGGTTTATCTGCCTCCCTCCTGTACCCACTTAAAGTGCTATCCTCCCTCTGAGCCTGCCCAAAGTCGGTGGGAGTGCCCCAATACATGTTAGGACTAGAATCTACAGAAGCATTATTAGTGCCTACCGGGTCATCTGTGGAGTGTGAGGTGTCCATAGCTCGTGCCTGTTGTCTGGTTGTGACTGGGAGCGCTCCTGCTGTAGTCGGCTGTATAAATCGAGAAGTCAAGCACCCCAAATCGTTTCCCAGCAAAACCTCCGCCGGTAACTCTGGCATGATGCCCACCTCCACAGCCTTAGCCCCGGTGCCCCAGTCAACGTGTACCATGGCAGTGGGTAACTTGTGAATAGCCCCCCCCGCCACCCTTACAGCCACGGAGCGTCCAGTATGTTGGGATGGTTTGACACGGTGTGGTTGTACCAGAGTTATCGTAGCTCCAGTGTCTCTCAGTCCTCTTGCTTCCTGCCCATTAAGTCGCACGGTCTGTCGATGGTGCGCCCGATTGTCATCTGCTGCTTGAACTGGGTTGACCTCGTGTAGCATGGACCAATTCTCTGAATTAGTGTGGTCACCCCCTTGCGTAGAATAGTTGTAATCCTCTTGTACACAATGAGCAGCTGCTCTCGTTGGTGGGGCTGGTGCTCGCCCCCATCGATCAGTATTACGGTGTGGACAATTAGGTTTTATGTGTCCCACCTGCTTACACCCAAAACACATCGGTGCAGTTTTCTGAGCCCCAGTGGAAGTAGGTTGACTCACCGGTGGTACTGGTTTCGGTTCCGATGCTGGAGCTTGAGCGTGATACCATGGTTACAAATACTATTATTGGATAGTGGATTTTTGTAGAGTGAATATACACTAAACCACACGTGTATATTAACATCTTACATAATTAAATATAAAGGAAACAAGAATATGTGAAAATGTGAGTAGGCCTTAGTGAATCCAACTGAGTGAGAGAAATCACAGTGCCAATGTATATGAGACAAAACAAAACAAAAAAAAAACAAAGTAATAACGAAGAAGAGGGAGGAGAAAGTCGTTTGGGGAAGTCGTAATGTGTCCATGTAGTGTAAAAAAGCGAGAAGATGGCTACATTTGTGAAGCGTGAGTGTAATAAAAACAAGTTGTTGTGTATCAAAAGGTCAAACTTGAAAGTATAAAAAATAGTGTATACAAGTATAGTGGGGGGAAGAGCGGTACAATTCCGCCCGGAAACCCCCCCCCCCCAAAAAAACCCGTTAAGTGTGCAACCCCTCGAGACATATTACTAAATAGATTTGGCCAACTCTGGGATATGAGTTCAAAATCATTATCATCCTATTCAACCACTTATATTATTCCAAATTTAGGATGATCCAGATGTGCCCTTAATAATGCCGTGTACAACGGGGAGAAGGGAGAGAAAAAAGGAAAGGCCCGCCGCCCTTCAATGCGGGCGGTAAAGGATGTATTTTGACAGACTCTCGTTTATAATTTGTCATCTTATCCGGGTCAGTTGTTATTAAAAAAAAACAAACAAAGAAAAAAACAAAACAATCCAGAGTCTTAACAATAGCAGCGTTAATCAATTTTTTCTTGTTGCATCCATGTGTCCAACTCTTCTGCAGATCTGATTCTAATTTGATCATTCCGCCAGAATATGGATAGGCTTGCTGGAAATCCCCATCTGTATCTAATATTTTTCTGTCTAAGAGTTTGCATCTGTGGGGCGAGACTTCTTCTCCATATTCTTGTTTCTGGGGATAAGTCTTGGAATACCATAATTTCTCTATATACTGGGTCACGAGTATTAGTGTCCCTTCTTGCTCTCAGGACCTCTTCTTTGAATAAAAATGAGTGGAATAATGCGATCACATCTCTAGGGGCAGTGGTAGGATCGCTCCTTTGTCTGGGAATTTTATGGCATCTTTCGATTATTACATTGTGATCTGTCATTTTTAGATTTAAAATATTCTATTAGAAAGGGCCTAAGTTGGTTATATTTCGACCGTTTTGGGAATGTTTCTAAATCTCAAGTTTCCCCTTTTTGCCCGGTCTTCCATATTTGTCATTTTAGCTTCTGCTAGCTCAGATCATTTGCATTAGATATCGCAGACACTTGGGCGTCCATGCTAAGGATTTTAGCTTCGAACCCCTGTAATTTATCAGACAGGAGTTTCACCTCATTTTTTATTACTGTAGTGCTTTTCGCTATCTCTGCCTTCAGAGTGCCCATAAGGACATTTAATTGTGTGGATAATTCCTGCGTTAATTGTGTTGTATCTTGGCCTGTTTCTTGAGCAGTAGAATCCTCCGCACTATGTCCTACAATGCAGGGGGATTCATCTGGGGCCTGGTCTAGTTGTTCCCTTGGAACAATTGGAGTAAAGAAACCTGACATTCTCTTTGGATTTTTATCTTCTTTCTTGTCCCTTCTCACGTTCATTTTTTTTGTAGCCATATTGAAAAAATTATTTAGATTAGGGCTGTCTTCTGCCGTATTAATTGGCCTTAAAGCTGTCTTTAATTTGATACTAGCTTCTTATCCATGTATCTCTTTAGCACCCTTTATCTCTTTCCTTTTCCTTTTTTCTTAATTTCCCCTTTCTCTCTCCCTCTTCCCTTCCGCTTCCACCTCTGTCTCTCACCTCTGTCCTCTCTTTCGTCCCTCTCGCCTCCTTATATGTTGTCCACAACCCACTGGGGGGAGATTTCCTCAAGTGTAGTAGCTTTTATAAAGTATGCAAATTACAATGTATTGTTTTGGACACAGTAGTCCGTTTGTTTCCCCTTATTCGGGCAAAAATGACTTCCGTAAATACAGGGAGCAGAGTAGTGCTTTTAGGGGATGATTAGGGAGAGAGATTTTGAGGCACATAAAATAGTATAGATTATCGTACTTATCTCAGAGCCAAGATCTCGTGTTCTCGAGTTCTTGACCTCAATGGGGAATATAATCTTATATCCTCTGTATAGGGTAAGCAGTCAGAATACGCATGCCGTTGTGCTCTCTTCAATATACAGTAGCCATTTGCTGTATTTTACCGCCGTCCATTCGAGTATTGGTTTGGGCAGAGCCGTATCCTCATTCCTACTCTGTGCCTGGAGCGAATCTCATGCCCCACCTCTTCCGGCTCCGACACGTCACATCAGCACCTTACTGGACCATCTCACCTTGCTGCTGTCTCCCCGGTGAGGAAAGCATCTACAGTTTATTGTCCACTCAGGTGTAGGAATGTTTTCACTGTAGATTGGCACAGCAGAGCAGTGCTTCACTGGACACTGTCACATTTTCATGCACAGCTCCTGGAAGTTGTTCCAGGGCTGACCAGAGTGTGCATTATTGTGAGGGATCCCCCACCTGCTCAAGAACATATCAATTTAGATGTTGTTTAATGTCTAGACATCGAGGCATTACAGTAACAGCACCTGAGTGGAGTTATTGAAGTTCTATATCGGCAAAAGAGTCTTTGCCTGCACGTGCCTGGCACATCCAATGTCGCCAAGATGATATGTGTGTAGGTCATTTCTAGTGCAAAGTTCTAACACTGGAGCAGTTACCATGGAAACCAGTGGAATGTTCCTTCTGATTGCTCCATTTTTAGAAGAGAGATACTGACCAGTTAAGCTTCCTGTTATCTCCCATCCCTTCCTCTTGCTCCTCGTCATCAGAGCTGGCAGACAAATACACAGGACTGAGTCATGTATAGGAAAGGCTGCATCATGTAACACTGTATCTTTAATACATGGTCCTTGTGTGTTAGCATGTGATGTTGTCTGTATGTTCAGTATAGCTATGGGGGAGTGGCTCTTTAAGTAGCAGTATCATCTTCATATGATGCTTTCTGAATCTTTAGCCAATGCATGGATCAAAACATCTCCGGACAGAAAGTGTGAGGTGGACATGTTTTAACTCTCTCACATGTCTATGTGCATGGGTCATCACAGGGTCTGGACACCCGCCCACTCACCCTGAATTCTAAACACTTATTACCCCTCAGAGATTACACTAATAAAATGAGCAGAGAGAAACATTTTTACCCAAACCCACAGACTTGTGTAACAAGCTCATTTTCTGGATCAGGAATAGCAATGAGATACCCTGCTGTTTTAAGGAAGTCTCCAAAACATGGGATGGGGGAGAAACGGAGGGACACAGATACCCTATTGTTAAATTCCATCCCCTTTAAAGACCGAGGTACATAACGTAACTACTCACCCACTGCTTGTGATGGGAGGCAGAGCTGGTGGACAGGACACCTGTCTGAATTTTTTCCTGTAAGGAAGAAAGGTCCATGGTAAGACATCATTAGTCCTGCTCATTTAATTATCTAACTCATATCACTGTGTGAGCAGTGATGGGTTATATAATGCCAGTCTGATCAGATCTATTATTCTAACTGCTTTGTGGAGAAAGGTGCTTGATAAACATAAGGTTTACCCAATATAGACCTATCTCACCCGAAATTGACAAGCAATCACATAAGACAGCCGAATTTTGGGCATTTAAAATCGCAAGTTAACAACTGGTGATTTGAAATTAATAATCATTTTTTCCTGGCCCATATAATACTCATGGGGGGCCATGGCAAGTAGCCCTGCACCCCCGTGATAATTGAGGCTAGGAGTTAGGCTATGGCTCCCAGCCCCTATAATACTCATTGGGGGCCAGTGCAAGTATTTCTGATATCAGATTATTATTGTCATGGATATTATCATATATTGTTGTTATTATTATAGATACCATAACTAAAAACTCTAATAATAATGATTTGTTTTTATTAATTATGAATCATTATACTGACATTTCATTTGCAGTTTTTACACAGCTAGTATTCAGTATATTTTAAAGATCCACTGGATGGATGGACACTTTTCTCGCTATGCTGGAGGATGTAGCACTAACCATCTATTAACATCAATTTCATTGAGGTACTCTATTTGTGCATGTTTTTGGCCTTGTTTTACCCTTGGAGACATGGGCTATTTTAACATCCATGCAGTGTTTGTATTTAGCTGTAATTTTCTTCTTTCTCATTTACTTTACCCACACAAAATTTCACATTGTTTTTCATCAGCATAAGAAGTGCTTTTTTAGATACCGTTATTTTCATCATATCATGACACAAAATTGAGTAGGGTAATGCAGTCTGAACTAGATGCATCTTCACTACAAGAGGATTTGGACAAATTGGGTAACTGGACAGATAAATGGCAATTGAGATTCAATGTGTACAATTATGCATTTTGGCCTCCAGGGGCAGTCTAACAACAGCAACGGGGTGACGGAAGTGATCAGTGATCACTTCTAAAAGCATTTGATCACAACAGGGCAGCTCAATAAAGTAGTGGCATGGTGCCCTCCAATATGGCACCAGTGAATTGGACATTGAATTTAGATGTTATTTAATGTCTAGACATCGAGGCATTACACTAACAGCACCTGAGTGGTGTTATTGAAGTTCTATATCGGCAACAGAGTCTCTGCCTGCACGTGCCTGGCACATCCAATGTTGCCAAGGTGATATGTGTGAAGATCATTTGTAGTGCAAAGTTCTAACATTGGAGCAGTTACCATGGAAAACAGTGAATGTTCCTTCTGATTGCTCAATTTTTAGAACTTTGCCCCAGAATTGCTCTTTAACCAGCGACCTTCCCAAAGTCTGCCCCAGGGCTCCCTGCACAGGGGGAGGGGGGGGATTAAAGAGAGATATCTACTGGTAAGGCTTTCTGGGATTATGCATCTCCAGTTTCAGGTAAAGGTTTCTCATGTCCTCTTCTATCTCCTCATCATCAGAGCTAGCAGACAAATACACAGGACTGCGTCATGGATACGTCATGTAACACTGTCTCTTTAATACATGGTCCTTGTATGTTAGCGTGTGATTTTGTCTGTGTGTTCAGTGTAGTTATAGGAGAGTGGTTCTTTAAGTAACGGTATCGTCGGATGAAAAAAAAAACTGCAAAGGGGGGCGTATGTGATGACGTAGAACGTACGTCGCGTTTGGGAGGGGCAAGGCTGGAGACGCGAGGGAGACACAGAGGAGAACACGGACGGATGAACTCCTGATTACCGCTGGCGAAATTAAAGCACCGAAGTGAGGACATGCTTTAAGGCATCTCGCACCCAAATCTGCACCCAAATCTGCTGGAGATATTACCAGAGTCAAGAGTGGCAGAAAGAATCAGGACATCGCGAACCACGCGGCCCATACATCTGGGATTTCCCCGCACGCTGAATAACCGGCTTCAACTTATCATAAAGGGGTCTGGAGCACATACCTAAACAGACAGACGGTGGCCTGCCTGAGTGAGTACTGTATCCCCCCCTTTTGAAGCTATAGTTGACCTATTGTACTCCCCCTACTCGGCATTTTTTACCCTACGACTATCTCCAGGAAACACTAAGGGTGAATTGCATATGACCAGTGGGATCTAGATCAGCGAACTTAACCTTGTATAGACCTTTGGATAAATCTGCCTGAAGGTAATAGAGGGTTATTTTGCTCTCCCCCTTGCTTTGCTTCTCGCCTTTTTTTTTTTTTGGCTGTTTCCTCTTATACAGTATTACTAGGCTTTCAACCAACGAGCATAATGCCTCCAAAGAATGAAAAAATGGAGAAAGCTAAAAACTCAAACAGGACAAATAAAACCCAGTCAATTAATGCCTACTATTCACCTAAGGGCCAAAAAAATGGATCAGAGTCAATGGACAATACTCTTTCGGATCAATCCCCTAATGTAAGCGTGTTAGATCTGCCAGGGTACATAACTCAGGGAACTCTCATGTCAGCTCTGGATACACTGTATTCTAAAATTAAGAGCGACCTGGACAAAAACCTAGCGGAGTATAAAGAAGAAATTGAACACTTGCAATCAACTATATCTGCCCAATCTAAAGAAATAGAACTACTACAAGAAAATATCAAGGAGCTAAAGGTCCAACACATAGCAATTAATGTGGATATGGGAAAACTGACCGTCAAGTTGGCTGACATAGAGGATAGATCCCGCAGACAAAACTTAAAAATTAGGGGTATCCCAGATGAAATCTCTGACCTCGACATCTATCTCAGTGAATTATTACGGACATATATTGACCCCAAGGTTCTGGACGCATTCCCTATTCAAAGGGCCCATAGACTCCCAAAGCCTGCACATCTTAACCAATCTAACACTCCACGGGATGTAATAGTCAGCTTCAATAACACTCGGATTAAAGATGCACTTGTGAGTGAAATGAGGAAAAATCCTACCAAATCCTCCAAATTTGCATCACTTTCCACCTTTGCGGACTTATCATTGACAACACGCTTGGCCAGAAGAAAGTTTGTCGATATAACAACCTGTCTACGTCAAAACGACATACTATACTCTTGGGGCTTTCCAACTAAGCTCCGTATAAGGTTTAAAGACAAAACCCATATTTGTGCTGACCCGCAACAAGCAAAAGAAAAGCTGATTCTTTGGGACTTGATGAAAGATGTTAACTAATACAGGACAACTGGGTGGGAACGGAGGGCGGGATGGGGTATCTACGGGTCCTCAATTATAAAGTATTAAACTGTAATTACCCAGTTAGAGGGGGAGGAGAGGGAGAGGAGGGAGATATATATACATCATTCTTTTCTGTTTTATGTGTTTGTTTTTCTGTCCTCCTTTCCTCCCTCTCCCTCTGCCTGAATGGGGGGGGGGGGGGGGAGAGGAGGGGAGGCGAGATAAAGTTGATTGTCCTAGACACGCTGAGATCTTTTTCATGAGGGCAGGGGGGACGGAGGGAGTGAGAAATCATAGCAGTCTTATTAATCTTGTAAGGGTATGAAAGATCAAAATTTTAAATAGGGGAATACTACCAACTCGTTGATATGTATGGGCTTTGCATCGTTATGGGCATACATTTTTTTTTTCTTCTTCTTATTCTTTTTGAATTTTCTTTTTTCCAATCGCTTTTTGCACGTTTGAATCACCACTAAGGTATAGAAACTGCTTAGCACTGTAATTTCAGGCGAACCACTGACTCTGATCTAAATTATACATTTTTTTATTTTTTTTATTTTTTTTTTTCTTTCTAAATTACTATGAATATTTTAAGACAGCACCATTGGTTCTTATTCACTCTTAGTAATTTATGGACTTGGCTTAAGCTTGTATTTATTACTGCACTGTTTATATGACTAATGTAAGATATGAAGAAGGCTCCCTACTAGTACTAATCGTTGTTTTTTTTTCTTCTCCCCTCTTCTTATTGTCATTATGAATATCGCACAACAATATCAATTGTTTATTGGCCACATTGGAAGATACACTAAGATACAGAATTTGATTAACACAGTAACTGTTACTGCACTATTGCTTCAAGCAAAATATTAGAAAGGACGCTCACCGCCACCCCCCCTTTTTTTTTTTTTTTTTTTTCTAAATTACTATGAATATATTAAGACAGCACCATTGGTTCTTATTCTCTCTTAGTGAGTTATGGACTTGGCTTAAGCTTGTATTTATTACTGCACTGTTTATATGACTAATGTAAGATATGAAGAAGGCTCCCTACTAGTACTAATTGTTGTTTTTTTTTTTTTTCTTCTCCCCTCTTCTTATTGTCATTATGAATATCGCACAACAATATCAATTGTTTATTGGTCACATTGGAAGATACACTAAGATACAGAATTTGATTAACACAGTAACTGTTACTGCACTATTGTTTCACGTAAAATATTAGAAAGGACGCTCACCCCCACCCCCACCCCCCCTTTTTTTTTTTTCTTTCTAAATTACTATGAATATATTAAGACAGCACCATTGGTTCTTATTCTCTCTTAGTGAGTTATGGACTTGGCTTAAGCTTGTATTTATTACTACACTGTTTATATGACTAATGTAAGATATGAAGAAGGCTCCCTAATAGTACTAATCGTTGTTACTTTGGAGGAGGAGTGAGGAGAGAAAAGGGAAAAAAAGGAGAAAACATCAAGTTATAGAAACCATGCAAACACTGAAATTATTATTAACTGTAAGAGGCGGGGGGCTATTAATACCCCTCAGCTGTACTGACAGCCTTTTGCTTATAAGTGGAAATATCACTAATTCTAGAATATTGCATCTAGGTTGCTCCACTAAACACAAAAAATTATGGAAGTCCTGAATGCTATCTAGAAAAGGACAATAATCCTTTGACTGAAGCTGTATGATACAATTCTCTCGGCATTTCCTAAAAGATATATTGCCATGATAAGAAAAACGCACAAACACAAATACAATATAACAAAATCACATACAGCTTCGAATATATTGATCCTTTCAAACCCTGCAACTTGCCTCCCTTGGCCCTCTCCCCCCCCCTCCCCTTTTTGTGTTATTTATTTATTTATTTATTTTCTCTCTCTCTCGCTCTCTCCCTTTCGCTCTTCCTTTATTTTTATTCCTCTGTACTCAGGACCTGAAATCCCCTGCCCCCCCCACCCCCGTCGCACCCTGTTTCCTTTCTCCCCTTGTGCGTGTCCCTTTATATATTTTCACCTATAGGTAACCTGGTGTTATTTAAAAGAAATATACCTATTTCAATTTTGTCCGATTGACTCCCGGGCGCACCCCGGACCTTGCCCCATCCTTGATGGGTCAAGGATTTTGCTGCTCTTTACTTTCGTATGGCGGAGAGATTAAGCTCCTCTTCCCCATTGTATGTAATTGGAGCAACTTGTATGTATGTAAGGATGTTTGCGATGAGTGTGGAAGATTTCGGAGCCGGGGTGGGGAGAGGAGGGCCGGTCCCTGGGAGGACAGCGCCGGGTGCCGTGCATGGTGATGACAATTAAGATGATGACGATCAACTCTCGGGGTTTAAACTCCTCTTATAAGAGATCTTACCTTTACGATTTAATGGGAGTGGATGTAACATTGGTACAAGAAACACACTGGACACAGGGTAATGAGAAACTCTGGAAATATAGTAAATACCCATTTATATTTGCTTCTTCTCTTCCTGACAAAAAAAAGAGAGGCGTGGCTATTATTATCTCAGCCAAAAATAAATTTGAATATCTACACAAGGAATGTGATCAAGAGGGCAGACGCTTACTGTTGATTTGTCGGATCAATGACGTCCTATATTCCCTGATGAATCTCTACGCTCCCTCGGAGGGTACAGTCAGGTTCATAAACTGTGCTATGGAGGTGGCGGAGAGATTCACTCAGGGACTGTTAATAGTAGGAGGGGACCTGAATTCTATAGGAGATCCAGAACTTGTTAGGAGGGGGAATGAGTTATCTAGAAACGAGACCCGGATTAAGGCCAGAGCTAAAGCATTTTCAGGGTGCCTTCATGGACATAATCTATACGACGTATGGAGATCACAACATCCAGAAGATAGAGATTATACTTTTTTCTCATCAGTACACCCTTCCTATTCTCGTATAGATTGTTTCCTAATGACTGGACCCACATTGGAGGACTGTACCGACTCTTGGCTGGGAAATATCACTTGGTCTGACCATGCTCCCGTGTTTGTACATATTAGAGATAGCTCCAGATATAAGACCCGTAGTAAATGGAAATCAAATGAATCTATCCTGAATTCCCAGAAGAGTAAGCAGGACCTAATTGACCAAGCAAAACTTTTCTTGGAACATAATGATAACAAACAAGTATCAGACTCAACATTGTGGTGCACTATGAAAAGCCATCTCCGAGGCTACTTAATTAAAAGAGGCTCATGGCTCAAGAGACAAAGAGGGATAGATCTGGCAGAACTTTATGCCACACTGGCAAAATTGGAGAGGAAGAATAAGGAAGGACCAGTTGGCAGACACAGTGAAGAAATAGGTAAGATACAAGCCCTGATAAGAAAGGCACTAACGGCAAAAGCAGACACAGCACTAGCAAAACTTAAAACTAGCTGGTATTACAACAATAATAGAATAGGTAAAGCTCTCACAAGAAGACTAAAACAAACCTCACAGCAAGTAAGAATAAAGAAAATAAACTATGAGAAGAAAACGCACATATCTCCTCATGCTATTGCCGCTGCCTTTAGATCTTATTACGAATCTCTCTACAATCTCCCCAAACCCAAAGCAACTGACTTAGAAATATCCGAATTTTTGGCCACTTTGGATCTTCCTAAGTTGTCCGTAGAGAATCTGAGTAATCTTAATAATCCCATAACTGTGTCTGAGATATCTGGAGCTATCAAAAACTTAAAAACTAGAAAGGCCCCAGGTCCAGACGGCTTTTCAGCCCTCTTTTTCCAAACACTTGACCAGGTGATATCACCTATCCTAGAGCGGTTATTTAACTCCGTTGGAGATACCTCTGAGTTTCCAGTGGAAATGATGGAGGCCAGCATAGTTCCTATTCCGAAGCCAGGGAAGGACCCTACAGCTGTAACCAACAATAGACCAATCTATCTGATCAACTTAGATGTCAAAATCTTTTCTAAAATATTGGCACAAAGGCTTAAAGAAACACTCCCGAGGCTGGTCCATTCGGACCAAGCGGGGTTTATGCCTCTGAGATCCGGAGAGGATAATACCCGTAGAGTGTTTGATATTTTAGAAATAATACATTAAAAAAAAAAACCCTCTGTCTTACTAGCCTTAGACGCAGAAAAGGCATTCGACAGAGTGGATTGGTCTTTTTTGGAATTAACCTTGAAGGCATTTGGGATAGAGGGGAGCATGCTTAAACGGATCATGTCACTGTATGACAATCCCACGGCCAAAATCTCAGGTCCTTCCCTGGATTCGGAATCCTTTACTATTCGAAACGGAACTAGGCAAGGATGCCCACTGGCCCCCCTTCTCTATGCCCTTACTATGGAACCACTTGAGGAACATCTTCGGAGATCCCAACTAATTCAGGGTATTAAAATAGGCCAGCAGGAACATCTAATCACGCTGTACGCGGATGACGTTCTCTTGACTATGTCCCAGCCTGAACGATCAATACCAGCTTTACTGGAAGTGGTCGAATTATATGGTACCTTTTCAAACTATAAGCTAAACCTTGTAAAAACACAAAGTATCTCCTTATATCTTTCAAAGTCTCAACAACATTTCCTTGTCGGATTAGGTTCTTACATGTTAAGCTCAACACCCATTGAATATTTAGGAATAAAGATCTGCCCTAACATAGAAGATACTGTTCCTCTAAACTATTCCGAACTCTTATCAAGCCTGAAGATACTATTGAATAAATGGGCAAAACTAGAGGTTTCTTGGCTAGGACGTGTTAATGTTTTGAAAGCCTATATTGTCCCTAAACTACTCTATATTTTTAGAACGATACCATACAGGGTCCCAAGGAATATTCTAAAGGAAATCGATCTAACATTTTCTAAATTTGTCTGTCTAGCTAAAAAGCCACGAGTCCCTAGCAGAACACTTAGACATAACCTGAACCAGGATGGTTTGGGATATCCTGACTTAAACAATCTCCTTAATGCTTCACAACTGACACACATCCTTGCTTGGAATCATCCAGGCAGGAGAGAAACAGGATGGTTTAGAATCGAAAAGGAAAGATGCAATAACATTTGGCTAACGTCAAAACAATTTAAAAAGCTCAACATAACATCAACATTAATTAAAGATCTTATGACATCCTTTTTTCGAATCAAAAAAACATTGGAAATTAATGATGTAGTGTCCAAGAAAGCCTTACTTCAGATTGTTCCCTTATGTGTGAACGAACTTGATCTAAAGCTATGGATTAATAGGGGAATACATCATATCGAGGACCTTTATATCGGTGGAGAAATTGCCTCTTTTCCAACTATTAGCAACAAATTTGGCCTTCCACCTAAGGAACTCTTTAATTACCTCAGGGTAAAGTCCTTTCTTCTGTCAAATACCATAGCAGAGCCAAAAGCCTGGGAAAAAATACTTACAGCTGGGCCAACAAATAAAATGATATCTAGAATCCTCAGATTTATTGAATCTAATGAGTTAATGGAGAAACCTAAAGCTTTTTTACGCTGGGAGGATGAAATTAACTTAACTTTCTCAATTGAATCATGGTTCAGAACTTGGTCTATCACTAGAAAGGCAGTCCACTGCATCAACCTTCACGAACTATTTTTTAAACTCCTACATCGTTGGTACTTAGTGCCAACTAGATTAGCTAAATTTCATGAGAACTCGAACAACTTATGTTGGAGATGTCTGACCGAGCCAGGCACTCATTACCACATATGGTGGCGATGCAGACTATTGGAAAATTATAAAAGAAAAACAGCATTGCTGCTCTCCAGCATATGTGGACACACATTTGAATTGAGCCCTCAAACATTTCTTTTCCACCTAGAACTCCCCATTTCAAACAGGCCCATCCATTACCTCTGTATCAATGTACTGCTGGCATACAAATTATGCATCGCAAGACATTGGAGAAGGACAGACCTCCCATCATGGCCAGAGATTAAGGCCCAAATAGAGCACCAAATTAATTCCGAGAAACAAATATACTCTCATGGGGAGGATGTGAGCGCTATTTATAGAGATATTTGGAATATTTGGAACAAAACAACAAATACAGAGATTAATACAAGCTCTATATCAGAGACTTAGTGAGTTGATCGCGTCAACTACGAACGGGAACTAAGTAGAGGTACATCGCTGTGCGGGGTCCGACCTGGCCTGTCACCCCCCAGGGGGGGTGGTGCACCTCTCCTTTCCCGGCTCGGAATCATATGTATGTGGAATGAATGGATTAATTTAATGTTTAGTTATATATTTAATTGGAATATTGAACCATCTAGGGCGGTGGATGGGGGGCCCAAAGAGGTAGGGGCCCCTACTCTTGTCTTTTTGTCTTTCCCCCCCCCTTTTCCTTCCCACCCCCCTATATATAAAATATATATTTTTTTTATCTTATTATTTCCCACCCCCCCTTTTTTTTTTCTCTTGCTTCTCTTTTTTCCATTTCCCTCTCCCTCCCCTTTGCCCTTCTCTCCCCGTTCTTGCCTCTCACAAACTTACCTCCCACTTATTCTCCAATGATTTAAGTATCTGTTTCTGGTAAAATAACAGCTCCTGTTTTATCCTTTAAAGATAGCGACATACTGCTCTTTGTAAAGAATTTGTGGAAGTTTTTTCTTTATGATTGTAAGCTCGAAGATATTCTAATGAATGAGTTTGTTTTTTTCCTTTGTTTTCTTTTGTAAATTATCTATTAAAAATTATATATAAAAAAAAAAAAAGTAACGGTATCGTCTTCATGTGATGCTCTCTGTATCTCTAGCCAATGCAGGGATCAAAACATCTCCAGACAGAAAGTGTGAGGCGGACATGTTTTTGGAGTTTACATATGAAGTCTCTCCATGCTGCAGTGCTGTATTCACATGTCTAGGTGTGTCTTCATGGCGCACAGGTCAGCACTGGGTTTAGACACCCAACTGGATGCCCCTCAGATATCACACTAATACAATGAGCAGAGAGAAGCATGTTTACCCAAACCCACAGACCTTTGTAACAAGCTCACCCCATGTTCATGTTCAGGAATAGACAGTGGAATACCCTGCTGTTTTAAGGAAGTCCCCAAAATATGGGATGGGGGGAGAAACTGGGGGACACAGATACCCTGTTGTTAAGTCAAATCCCCTAGAAAGACACTGGTAGACAGTGTAACTACTCACCCACTGCTTGGGAAGGGAGGCAGGTATGGTGTCAGGGGGGTTACCTTTGGTAATTTCCACCTGTAAGGAAAAGAGGTCCATGATGAGATATCATCACTCCTGCTCATTTAAATATTGTATTTGCTTGAATATAAGATGACCCTGATTATAAGATGATCCCCAAATCTCTGGATCTTAATTTTGAAAACAAAAATAGGAAAAGTCTAAATATAAGGTGACTCTAAAGGTAAATTTTACATCTTGAGCATCCCTTATCGAAAACGCTTGGGTCCAGGCCTGGAGCCAGCATAAGGATTCCTAGGCAGCCGCCTTAGGTTGCCGCAGAGAGGGGGGCGCCAGTTTAAAAAAAAAAAACAGAGGAGGAGGGGAGCAGAGGAGGAGGCTGGGAGAACAGAGGGGGTAGAAAACAGAGGAGGAGGGGAACAGAGGAGGAGGGGGTGAGAACAGATTTGGGGAGAGGAGGAGGAAGAGAACAGAGGAGAGGGGATAAAATAGACATAGGGTAGGAGGAGTAGAGAACAGAGATGAAAGGACGGATGAGAAAAAAGAGATGAGAGGAGGATAGGGTAAGACATATGAGGAGGGGAAGGAGATATTAGAGATATGGGGAGAGGGAAAGAGATATGGGTAGAGGAAATATTGATAAGAGATACAGGGCTGGTGAAGGATTTTTTGATACACAATCAAAAGTGCTTTTTGGTGACTCCCCCCCAACTCTCCCCATATCCATTATCTATCCTCCCTCTCCCCATATCTCTGTTTTCCACACCCCTTTTCTGTTCTCTCCCTCTCCCCATCTGTTCTCGACCCCTCCTCCCGCTATCTCTGTTCTCGACCCCTCTTCCTCTCCCCCATTTCTGTTTTCTCCTCTTACTATCCCCCATTTCAGTTTTCTCCCCTTCCACCCCTCCCCTGTTCTGTTTTCTGAAGTATTTTTATTAATGGCTCATTTCAGATACTGGATCAGTCTCACCAATAAGATATATTACAGCCTCTCAGCACACACGTGTCATTGTATTACCCATTGTGGGCGTGGGGGAGTTTGAGCATGCATAGAAAGGTTATATCTAGATGTTGATTAATATTCTGTCACTGAATGTTCAGGGCCTGAACACACATAAGAAAAGAGGGCTTTTGTATAATACACTGAATGCATACGATACGCATATAGGTTTCATTCAAGAAACACATTGGATAGCAAACATAAAACAAAATTGGGGAGGGAAAAAATATCCTACTATAATTCAAGCGTCAAGAATAGATAAAAAAAAAAGTGGGGTAGCTCTAATTTTCTCAAACTCAATTCTGGAAGAAATTTTCTGCCAAGTACTGGATCCAGAGGGTAGGTTTATCATAATGGTGTGCAAAATTAACAACACTATATACACTCTGGTCAATGTCTACCTACCAAATAAAGGTCCTACTAGGCTACTACAGAAGATCATGAACAAAGTAGATGAAATAAAAAAAGGATGTCTATTAATTGCTGGTGACTTTAACGTTACAATGGATCCAGAGATGGATAAAAAACTGATTAATAAGACAGCCACTTTGGATAGGACAGTCATAAAACAAGCAGATAAACTAAGACAAATATGTAGGAAATACGATTTGTATGATCTATGGAGACTACTCCATCCCAGGGAAAGGGACTTCTCGCATGTGTCCAATCGTCATGGATCATATTCGAGAATTGACCTCTGTCTGGGATGTTTTTCAATGTCCAGTAAGGTAACATCAGCTCTGTTAGTAGAGAATACATGGTCAGATCACAGTATGAATTTGATGACAATAGGTGATAAGGAAATACAGGGGATGTCCACATGGAAATTGAAAGATCAGATTCTTTTTAAACAGGAAAATAGAGATTTTTTGAAAGAAAAGGCCAAATATTATTTCCAGGAAAACAATACCCCAGAAGTCCCCCACACTACAATCTGGTGTGCCTTTAAAGCCACCTTGAGGGGATATATCATCAAACTAGAAAAGATAAAAAGGAGAGAAGATGGTCTACCTTTAGAAGATCTCTACATCAAATTATATAATCTAACAAGTTCCAATAAAGCAGATCCACAAATTGAGAACATCCCAATAATTCAGGAAATAAAAGAACAGATAAATAATAAATGACATGATAAAGTTGTATCCACACTACACAGGCTAAGAATAAATAATTATTACAAAGGCAATCGAGCTAATAAAATCTTAACAAATAGATTAAAAAAACAAAAAGCCAGCAACAGAATCACCAAAATGATAGAGAAGGGAGAAGAACAGTTGGGCCCGAAAGATATATGTAATACCTTTAATAAATATTACAACAGCCTGTATAACCTGACAGCCCCAAATAATATTCCCCAGATTGAAAAGTATTTAAAGGACACCCGGATCCCAAGGATCTCAGAAGCACACAGAGCAGAGCTTAATAAATCATTTTCTAAGAGGGAATTGAAGGAGGCTATTAATAATTTAGAGACATACAAGACCCCGGGCCCGGATGGTTTTGGCAATTCCTTTTATAAAGTATTCGAAGATATCATCTCCCCGAATCTTCTGGATGCATTTAATGAAATCGCAAGGGTAGGGAAAGCCCCAGAAGAATTGCTGAGGGCAAATATATTGCCAATCCCCAAACCAGACAAAGATCACACGAATGTCAGAAATTTTAGACCAATATCTCTAATCAATGTGGATATAAAATTGTATTCATATATATTAGCCCAGAGAATGAAGAAAATTATTTCCACAGTGATTCACCCTGACCAGATAGGATTTGTTCCTGGTCGAGTCTCTGCTAATAACGTCAGGAGATTACTAGATATTTGGGATCAGGTGGATAAAACAGGGCTGCCCCTCCTGACTCTGTCTTTAGATGCAGAGAAGGCATTTGACAGAGTCGGGTGGGGCTACCTCAGTAGGGTCCTGAGAGCATTTGGTTTTGAAGGCTGGATATACAGCGCTATAATGGCCTTATACTCTAACCCAGTAGCTAGAACGGTAGGACCAAACTTCACTGCTGAATGGTTCAGATTGAGCAACAGTACGAGACAGGGGTGTCCCTTGTCCCCTGTCCTGTACGTACTCTCGATTGAACCATTAGCTAACAACATTAGAAACAATCAGGAGATTGCAGGCATTCCCATAAAAGATGAAGAACTCAAAATATCTCTATATGCGGATGATGTTGTGCTGACGATTAAAGATCCTCGACATTCTCTCCCCCCATTAATGGCAGAGATAGACAAATACAGTTGCATATCAAATTATAAATTAAATTTAACAAAAACAACGGTTATACCTAAAAACATAGATCCAATTTTAGTAAAAGAATTAGAACAACAATTTAACTTTCTCTGGACAAAAAAAGAATTTGTTTATCTTGGAATTACCATCACTACAAGATTAGACAATTTAATGGAACGTAATTTTATGTTACTGCTAAAAGAAACTAATAGAAAACTCAAAGATTGGGCCCACCTAGAAACATCTCGGTGGGGGAGAGTAAATACAATCAACTATTATCTTATACCAAAATGGGCCCATATGTTCAGTATGGTTCCTTTAAGAGCCCCGATGGCATGGCTGGACATGCTTCAGTCATCATTCAACTCCTATATATGGAAAGGTAAGAAAATCAGAATTGCCAAACATGTATTAGGTAGAAAAACCAAGGAGGGAGGAATAAGATACCCAATTGTAAAGACAGTCTATCAGGCAAATATTCTAACCCATTTATACAGACTACAGGAAGAAGACTCAAAAAGCGAACCTTGGTATAGGATAGAAGCTGAGGCATACGGTAGTAGCGACCTGGAGACCTTACTCTGGACATTTAATTATCAAAAGATTATCACTAACTTAACGATCAGTTCTGAGATCTTGACCCAGCTAATACAAGAATGGAAAGTTAACAGTATTCAATCTAACATAGAAAACATATCTTTAAATAACTGGAAAACAGAGAATGGTGGAAATATTGAGGACATAATACTAAATAACGAAATTCTTCCATTTGAACAGCTGACAGTCAAACTAAACCTGAGTGAGAGGGATAAGTTTAATTATTTACGAGTTAGACACTTCCTAAAAAAGCACTTAATAGAAAGTGGAAAAAGGACGGGCTACTTAGAAGGTGTCTTTACACAAAAAAGAGTTAAAGGGGTGACTTCTAAAAACAGACAGCTATTAGAACAGTCACAACATTTCTCCCCCCCAGCAGCCAAAGAGACGTGGGAAAAGGAACTTCAAACAAACATAACAATTAAAGAATGGAATAACTCTGTATCACAAATTTCAAAGCATATCCATTGCTTAAACTTGGTAGAGAACCATTTTAAAACGATGCACAGATGGCATTTGACCCCAAGGAGATTATCTAAAATGTATCAAGGTTACCCACCAAATTGTTGGAGATGTGGAGGGGTAGATGGCTCAGCTCTGCAAATCTGGTGGCAATGTAGGGGGGTCAAGCCGCTTTGGAGTCAGATCTTTAATAAACTTAATAACCTAGGTATTCACCCTAAATTTGACCCTAAAACTACTATCTTACATTTAAATATGAATGAGCTCTCTAAAAACGATAAAACTTTAGTTCTACACTGCTTTACGGCCATAAAAATAACTATCTCTAGAAACTGGAAATCAAGTTTGCCTTTATCAGTAACGCAGATGGAAAAGCAATTAAAGCATCAACTAAAGATGGAAAGAGACCTAAGTTGGTCCAGAGATTTGTCTGGTAAGACAGCAAAGAGATACAGAAATTGGCTCAGTAAATGGGAAGGATGGAATAGTGAGGTTAATTAGGCACCTGACATTCAGATATGACTAATATAGTGCTGATGACATATGATCTCCATTTGTCGTTGCTCTGGGTCCTCGCTGTATATGTTTGTGTGTATGTAGATACCCCTGTCATGAGACAAGTGGGTTATAGTATGAATGGTGTATATTTCCGGTAAGGCCACTTTTCGAACTGATAATTGGTCACCAGGGCTATAGGAGGGGTAGTTTACCCTATACAATAGGGTGTTTTATAATGCACTTTAATACATCTTGGCCATCAAGGTCGAGAGAGCCGGGGAGGAGGAGGGAAGGGGAATTTCGTACCTCACTTTTACACACTATGTCACTTATATTTAGGGCTGCACTTCTATACTACTTTTTATTATATATTTAATAACACTTAAATTCAAATGCACACTTTTTTTTTTCCCTCTCTCCTTCTTTTTTTCCGTATCCCTTGTTTCTCACTTTTCACTTATATATCACTTATACCTAGGGCTATATTTACGCCCCTTCTCACTACATATTTATTATTACATAAATTCGCATACACACTTTTTTTTTTTTTTTTTTTCTCTTCCCCCCCCCATTTCCTACGCTCCCTACAACTGCAATATATTCTGGAGAATTATGGAGTTGGAAATGTGTTTGTTACCGGCTATGCTGTCTGTTTTTTTTCTTTGTGTGACATGAATATTTGTATTTTTTCTATCATAAAAAAATAAAATAAAGATTAATGGAAAAAAAAAAAAAAAGAAAGGTTATATCACAGCTTAAGAGGGCTGGGCACTGAATAAACTGCTGTGTGCTGCATACTGAAAGACACTTTTGAGAAAGATACTTTGGAGAGATTTCAGAGAAAGGCTACTAAACTGGTTCATGGGCTGGAGGATAAAACTTACCAGGAAAGGTTAAAGCATCTTAACATGTATAGCTTGACGGAAAGACATAACAGGGGGGATATGATAGAAACATTTAAATACATAAAGGGAATCAACACAGTAAAGGAGGAGAGTATATTTAAAAGAAGAAAAACTACCACAACTAGAGGACATAAATTAGGGTGGTAAAGATTTAAAAGTAAAAACAGGAAGTATTACTTTACTGAGAGGGAAGTGGATGTACAGAACAGCCTTCCAGAGGAAGTGGTAGAGGTAAGCACAGTGAAGGAGTTTACGTGGAATAGACACAAGGCTATTATTGATATTTATGATAGGGAACCGGGGTCTAATAAAAGTATTAAAAAAATTTTGACTGGATGGACCGAATGTTGCTTATCTGCCGACACATTCTGTGTGTGTGAAATTTGCAAACAGTCTTGGATAATGGATCATGTTGGGTTGATTTCTGGAGAAGGGATACTCAACCTGTACTAGCAAATACTTATTTACATGTAAAAAAAAAATCATATTTCATCAAAATATTATTGAAAATGCAATGATTGTTTGTATTTCCTTCCTTTGTCACTTTCCATTCCAAGGGTAACTATTATTTATTGCACCCCCAGGACATGCCATTGCACCTACAGACTAGCAACGCACCCCCAGTCTCGCCTCTGTATCCAGTCCAAAGCACTGGACATTGCATCCCCAGGACTGGCCAATCCAACAACAAACTTGTCAATGTCCTCGGGATTTGCCAGTGGACCCACAGGCTTGGCAATGCACCCACAGAACAGCTAATTAATACACCCCAGTCTTGTCAATGCACCCCCACAACTTGCCAGTGAGCTCCCTGCTTGCCATTGAGCTCACAAGTTTTCCTCTAGTGCATTTGCTTTGAAAAAGAATCCTCATTTTCGAGCAAATAAGATATCTAATTCCCTTAACTGTGTGAAGGGTGATGGGTTACAGAGAGGGCCGGCCCTATAATGGGGCAGAGTGGGGCAGCTGCCCCAGGCGGCACCCTGGCAAAGGCGGTGGCACATACTGCTCAGTGCAGAGGTCTTTTTATTTTTTTTTCTGTTGGAGCTTGATTGAAGGAGGTCTCAGCCAAACAGGTGAGACCTCTCAACTCTTCTGATTGACTGAGAGTTAAGAAGTCTCCCGTGATTGGCTAAGACCCTCCTTCACACAAAGAGCTCAAAGCAGAGAGATGCATGCAGCACTGAGCAGGTAAGATGAACAGTTAGACTGTGTGTGTGTGTGTGTGTCAGTGTGAGTGTGTGTGTGTGTATGTCAGTGTGAGTGAGAGTGTGTATGTCAGTGTGAGTGAGAGTGTGTATGTCAGTGTGAGTGAGAGTGTGTGTATGTCACTGTGAGTGTGTGTATATGTCAGTGTGAGTGAGAGTGTGTGTGTGAGTGAGAGTGTGTGTATGTCAGTGTGAGTGAGAGTGTGTGTATGTCAGTGTGAGTGAGAGTGTGTGTATGTCAGTGTAAATGAGTGTATGTGTATGTCAGTGTGAGTGAGTGAGTGTGTGTGTCAGTGTGAGTGAGAATGTGTGTGTATGTCAGTGTGAGTGAGTGTGTATGTCAGTGTGAGTGTGTGTGTATGTCAGTTTGAGTGAGAGTGTGTATGTCAGTGTGAGTGAGAGTGTGTGTGTGTGTGTGTGTATTTCAGTGTGAGAGTGTGTGAATGTCAGTGTGAGTGAGTGTGTGTGTATGTCAGTGTGAGTGTGTGTGTGTATGTCAGTGTGAGTGAGAGTGTGTGTATGTCAGTGTGAGTGAGAGTGTGTGTATGTCAGTGTGAGTGAGAGTGTGTGTATGTCAGTGTGAGAGTGTGTGTATGTCAGTGTGAGTGAGTGTGTGTGTATGTCAGTGTGAGTGCGTGTGTATGTCAGTGTGAGTGAGAGTGTGTGTCAGTGTGAGTGAGAGTGTGTGTATGTCAGTATGAGTGAGAGTGTGTATGTCAGTGTGAGTGAGAGTGTGTGTGTGTATGTCAGTGTGAGTGAGAGTGTGTGTGTATGTCAGTGTGAGTGTGTGTGTGTATGTCAGTGTGAGTGAGTGTGTGTATGTCAGTGTGAGTGAGTGTGTGTGTATGTCAGTGTGAGTGTGTGTGTGTATGTCAGTGTGAGTGAGTGTGTGTATGTCAGTGTGAGTGAGTGTGTGTGTATGTCAGTGTGAGTGTGTGTGTATGTCAGTGTGAGTGAGAGAGTGTGTGTATGTCAGTGTGAGTGAGAGTGTGTGTATGTCAGTGTAAGTGAGTGTGTGTATGCCAGTGTGAGTGAGTGTGTGTGTATGTCAGTGTGAGTGAGTGAGTGTGTGTGTATGTCAGTGTGAGTGAGTGTGTATGTAAGTGAGTGAGTGTGTGTGTATGTCAGTGTGAGTGAGTGTGTATGTAAGTGAGTGAGTGTGTGTGTATGTCAGTGTGAGTGAGTGTGTGTATATGTCAGTGTGAGAGTGTGTGTATGTCAGTGTGAGTGAGTGTGTGTGTGTATGTCAGTATGAGTGAGAGTGTGTATGTCAGTGAGAGTGTGTGTATGTCAGTATGAGTGAGAGTGTGTATGTCAGTGTGAGTGAGAGTGTGTGTGTATGTCAGTATGAGTGAGAGTGTGTATGTCAGTGTGAGTGAGTGTGTGTGTGTATGTCAGTGTGAGTGAGTGTGTGTATATGTCAGTGTGAGAGTGTGTGTATGTCAGTGTGAGTGAGTGTGTGTGTGTATGTCAGTATGAGTGAGAGTGTGTATGTCAGTGAGAGTGTGTGTATGTCAGTATGAGTGAGAGTGTGTATGTCAGTGTGAGTGAGAGTGTGTGTGTGTATGTCAGTGTAAGAGTGTGTGTATGTCAGTGTGAGTGAGAGTGTGTGTGTATGTCAGTATGAGTGAGAGTGTGTATGTCAGTGTGAGTGAGTGTGTGTGTGTATGTCAGTGTGAGTGAGAGTGTGTGTGTATGTCAGTGTGAGTGTGTGTGTATGTCAGTGTGAGTGTGTGTGTATGTCAGTGTGAGTGAGTGTGTGTATGTCAGTGTGAGTGAGAGTGTGTGTATGTCAGTATGAGTGAAAGTGTGTATGTCAGTGTGAGTGAGAGTGTGTGTATGTCAGTGTGAGAGTGTGTGTATGTCAGTGTGAGTGAGAGTGTGTGTGTGTATGTCAGTGTGAAAGTGTGTGTATGCCAGTGTGAGTGAGTGTGTGTGTGTATGTCAGTGTGAGTGAGTGTGTGTGTGTATGTCAGTGTGAGTGAGTGTGTATGTCAGTGTGAGTGAGTGTGTATGTCAGTGTGAGTGAGAGTGTGTGTGTATGTCAGTGTGAGTGAGAGTGTGTGTATGTCAGTGTAAGTGAGTGTGTGTGTATGCCAGTGTGAGTGAGTGTGTGTGTATGTCAGTGTGAGTGAGTGAGTGAGTGTGTGTGTATGTCAGTGTGAGTGAGTGTGTATGTAAGTGAGTGTGTGTGTGTATGTCAGTGTGAGTGTGTGTGTGTATGTCAGTGAGAGTGTGTGTATGTCAGTATGAGTGAGAGTGTGTATGTCAGTGTGAGTGAGAGTGTGTGTGTGTATGTCAGTGTGAGAGTGTGTGTATGTCAGTGTGAGTGAGAGTGTGTGTATGTCAGTGTGAGTGAGAGTGTGTGTATGTCAGTGTGAGAGTGTGTGTATGTCAGTGTGAGTGAGTGTGTGTGTATGTCAGTGTGAGTTTGTGTGTATGTCAGTGTGAGTGAGAGTGTGTGTCAGTGTGAGTGAGAGTGTGTGTATGTCAGTGTGAGAGTGTGTGTATGTCAGTGTGAGTGAGTGTGTGTGTATGTCAGTGTGAGTGTGTGTGTATGTCAGTGTGAGTGAGAGTGTGTGTCAGTGTGAGAGTGTGTGTATGTCAGTATGAGTGAGAGTGTGTATGTCAGTGTGAGTGAGAGTGTGTGTGTGTATGTCAGTGTGAGAGTGTGTGTATGTCAGTGTGAGTGAGAGTGTGTGTGTATGTCAGTGTGAGTGTGTGTGTGTGTGTATGTCAGTGTGAGTGAGTGTGTGTATGTCAGTGTGAGTGAGTGTGTGTGTATGTCAGTGTGAGTGTGTGTGTGAATGTCAGTGTGAGTGAGTGTGTGTATGTCAGTGTGAGTGAGTGTGTGTGTGTGTCAGTGTGAGTGTGTGTGTATGTCAGTGTGAGTGAGAGAGTGTGTGTATGTCAGTGTGAGTGAGAGTGTGTATGTCAGTGTAAGTGAGTGTGTGTGTATGCCAGTGTGAGTGAGTGTGTGTGTATGTCAGTGTGAGTGAGTGAGTGTGTGTGTATGTCAGTGTGAGTGAGTGTGTATGTAAGTGAGTGAGTGTGTGTGTATGTCAGTGTGAGTGAGTGTGTATGTAAGTGAGTGAGTGTGTGTATGTCAGTGTGAGTGAGTGTGTGTATATGTCAGTGTGAGAGTGTGTGTATGTCAGTGTGAGTGAGTGTGTGTGTGTATGTCAGTATGAGTGAGAGTGTGTATGTCAGTGAGAGTGTGTGTATGTCAGTATGAGTGAGAGTGTGTATGTCAGTGTGAGTGAGAGTGTGTGTGTATGTCAGTGTGAGAGTGTGTGTATGTCAGTGTGAGTGTGTGTGTATGTCAGTATGAGTGAGAGTGTGTATGTCAGTGTGAGTGAGTGTGTGTGTGTATGTCAGTGTGAGTGAGTGTGTGTATATGTCAGTGTGAGAGTGTGTGTATGTCAGTGTGAGTGAGTGTGTGTGTGTATGTCAGTATGAGTGAGAGTGTGTATGTCAGTGAGAGTGTGTGTATGTCAGTATGAGTGAGAGTGTGTATGTCAGTGTGAGTGAGATTGTGTGTGTGTGTATGTCAGTGTGAGAGTGTGTGTATGTCAGTGTGAGAGTGTGTGTATGTCAGTGTGAGAGTGTGTGTATGTCAGTGTGAGTGAGTGTGTGTGTGTGTATGTCAATGTGAGTGAGTGTGTATGTCAGTGTGAGTGAGAGTGTGTGTATGTCAGTATGAGTGAAATGTCAGTGTGAGTGAGAGTGTGTGTATGTCAGTGTGAGAGTGTGTGTATGTCATTGTGAGAGTGTGTGTATGTCGGTGTGAGAGTGTGTGTATGTCAGTGTGAGTGAGAGTGTATGCGTATGTCAGTGTGAGAGTGTGTGTGTGTGTATGTCAGTGTGAGTGAGAGTGTGTGTGTATTTCAGTGTGAGTGAGAGTGTGTGTATGTCAGTGTGAGTGAGAGTGTGTGTATGTCAGTGTGAGTGAGAGTGTGTGTATGTCAGTATGAGTGAGAGTGTGTATGTCAGTGTGAGTGAGTGTGTGTGTGTATGTCAGTGTGAGAGTGTGTGTATGTCAGTGTGAGTGAGAGTGTGTGTGTATGTCAGTATGAGTGAGAGTGTGTATGTCAGTGTGAGTGAGTGTGTGTGTGTATGTCAGTGTGAGTGAGAGTGTGTGTGTATGTCAGTGTGAGTGTGTGTGTGTATGTCAGTGTGAGTGAGTGTGTGTATGTCAGTGTGAGTGAGAGTGTGTGTATGTCAGTATGAGTGAAAGTGTGTATGTCAGTGTGAGTGAGAGTGTGTGTATGTCAGTGTGAGAGTGTGTGTATGTCAGTGTGAGTGAGAGTGTGTGTGTGTATGTCAGTGTGAAAGTGTGTGTATGCCAGTGTGAGTGAGTGTGTGTGTGTATGTCAGTGTGAGTGAGTGTGTGTGTGTATGTCAGTGTGAGTGAGTGTGTATGTCAGTGTGAGTGAGTGTGTATGTCAGTGTGAGTGAGAGTGTGTGTGTATGTCAGTGTGAGTGAGAGTGTGTGTATGTCAGTGTAAGTGAGTGTGTGTGTATGCCAGTGTGAGTGAGTGTGTGTGTATGTCAGTGTGAGTGAGTGAGTGTGTGTGTATGTCAGTGTGAGTGAGTGTGTATGTAAGTGAGTGTGTGTGTGTGTGTGTATGTCAGTGTGAGTGTGTGTGTGTATGTCAGTGAGAGTGTGTGTATGTCAGTATGAGTGAGAGTGTGTATGTCAGTGTGAGTGAGAGTGTGTGTGTGTATGTCAGTGTGAGAGTGTGTGTATGTCAGTGTGAGTGAGAGTGTGTGTATGTCAGTATGAGTGAGAGTGTGTATGTCAGTGTGAGTGAGTGTGTGTGTGAATGTCAGTGTGAGTGAGAGTGTGTGTGTGTATGTCAGTGTGAGTGTGTGTGTGTATGTCAGTGTGAGTGAGTGTGTGTATGTCAGTGTGAGTGAGAGTGTGTGTATGTCAGTATGAGTGAAAGTGTGTATGTCAGTGTGAGTGAGAGTGTGTGTATGTCAGTGTGAGAGTGAGTGTATGTCAGTGTGAGTGAGAGTGTGTGTGTGTATGTCAGTGTGAAAGTGTGTGTATGCCAGTGTGAGTGAGTGTGTATGTCAGTGTGAGTGAGTGTGTATGTCAGTGTGAGTGAGAGTGTGTGTATGTCAGTGTGAGTGAGAGTGTGTTTATGTCAGTGTGAGTGAGAGTGTGTGTATTTCAGTGTAAGTGAGTGTGAGTGTATGTCAGTGTGAGTGAGTGAGTGTGTGTGTATGTCAGTGTGAGTGAGTGTGTGTGTGTATGTCAGTGTGAGTGAGTGAGTGAGTGAGTGTGTGTGTATGTCAGTGTGAGTGAGTGAGTGAGTGTGTATGTCAGTGTGAGTGTGTATGTCAGTGTGAGAGTATGTGTATGTCAGTGTGAGTGAGAGTGTGTATGTCAGTGTGAGTGAGATTGTGTGTGTGTGTGTGTATGTCAGTGTGAGAGTGTGTGTATGTCTGTGTGAGTGAGTCTGTGTGTGTATGTTTGTGTGAGTGAGTCTGCGTGAGTGAGTCTGTGTGAGTGAGAGTGTGTGTATGTCAGTGTGAGTGAGTGTGTATGTCAGTGTGAGTGTGTGTGTATGACAGTGTGAGTGAGTGTGTGTATGTCAGTGTGAGTGAGAGTGTGTGTATGTCAGTATGAGTGAAAGTGTGTATGTCAGTGTGAGTGAGAGTGTGTGTATGTCAGTGTGAGTGAGAGTGTGTTTATGTCAGTGTGAGTGAGAGTGTGTGTATGTCAGTGTAAGTGAGTGTGTGTGTATGTCAGTGTGAGTGAGTGAGTGTGTGTGTATGTCAGTGTGAGTGAGTGTGTGTGTGTATGTCAGTGTGAGTGAGTGAGTGTGTGTGTGTGTATGTCAGTGTGAGTGAGTGAGTGAGTGTGTATGTCAGTGTGAGTGTGTATGTCAGTGTGAGAGTATGTGTATGTCAGTGTGAGTGAGAGTGTGTATGTCAGTGTGAGTGAGATTGTGTGTGTGTGTGTGTGTGTGTGAATGTCAGTGTGAGAGTGTGTGTATGTCTGTGTGTGTATGTCTGTGTGAGTGAGTCTGTGTGTGTATGTCTGTGTGAGTGAGTCTGCGTGAGTGAGTCTGTGTGAGTGAGAGTGTGTGTATGTCAGTGTGAGTGAGTGTGTATGTCAGTGTGAGTGAGTGTGTGTATGTCAGTGTGAGTGAGTGTGTGTATGTCAGTGTGAGTGAGAGTGTGTGTATGTCAGTATGAGTGAAAGTGTGTATGTCAGTGTGAGTGAGAGTGTGTGTATGTCAGTGTGAGAGTGTGTGTATGTCAGTGTGAGAGTGTGTGTATGTCAGTGTGAGTGAGAGTGTGTGTGTGTATGTCAGTGTGAAAGTGTGTGTATGCCAGTGTGAGTGAGTGTGTATGTCAGTGTGAGTGAGAGTGTGTGTATGTCAGTGTAAGTGAGTGTGTGTGTATGTCAGTGTGAGTGAGTGTGTGTGTATGTCAGTGTGAGTGAGTGTGTGTGTGTATGTCAGTGTGAGTGAGTGAGTGTGTGTGTGTGTATGTCAGTGTGAGTGTGTATGTCAGTGTGAGTGTATGTGTATGTCAGTGTGAGTGAGAGTGTGTATGTCAGTGTGAGTGAGATTGTGTGTGTGTGTGTGTGTGTGTGTATGTCAGTGTGAGAGTGTGTGTATGTCTGTGTGAGTGAGTCTGTGTGTGTATGTCTGTGTGAGTGAGTCTGCGTGAGTGAGTCTGTGTGAGTGAGAGTGTGTGTATGTCAGTGTGAGTGAGTGTGTATGTCAGTGTGAGTGTGTGTGTATGTCAGTGTGAGTGTGTGTGTATGTCAGTGTGAGTGAGTGTGTGTGTGTATGTCAGTGTGAGTGAGTGAGTGTGTGTGTGTGTATGTCAGTGTGAGTGTGTATGTCAGTGTGAGTGTATGTGTATGTCAGTGTGAGTGAGAGTGTGTATGTCAGTGTGAGTGAGATTGTGTGTGTGTGTGTGTGTGTGTGTGTGTATGTCAGTGTGAGAGTGTGTGTATGTCTGTGTGAGTGAGTCTGTGTGTGTATGTCTGTGTGAGTGAGTCTGCGTGAGTGAGTCTGTGTGAGTGAGAGTGTGTGTATGTCAGTGTGAGTGTGTGTGTATGTCAGTGTGAGTGAGAGTGTGTATGTCAGTGTGAGTGAGATTGTGTGTGTGTGTATGTCAGTGTGAGAGTGTGTGTATGTCAGTGTGAGAGTGTGTGTATGTCAGTGTGAGTGAGTGTGTGTGTGTGTATGTCAATGTGAGTGAGTGTGTATGTCAGTGTGAGTGAGAGTGTGTGTATGTCAGTATGAGTGAAATGTCAGTGTGAGTGAGAGTGTGTGTATGTCAGTGTGAGAGTGTGTGTATGTCATTGTGAGAGTGTGTGTATGTCGGTGTGAGAGTGTGTGTATGTCAGTGTGAGTGAGAGTGTGTGTGTATGTCAGTGTGAGAGTGTGTGTGTGTGTATGTCAGTGTGAGTGAGAGTGTGTGTGTATTTCAGTGTGAGTGAGAGTGTGTGTATGTCAGTGTGAGTGAGAGTGTGTGTATGTCAGTGTGAGTGAGAGTGTGTGTATGTCAGTATGAGTGAGAGTGTGTATGTCAGTGTGAGTGAGTGTGTGTGTGTATGTCAGTGTGACTGAGAGTGTGTGTGTGTGTATGTCAGTGTAAGTGAGAGTGTGTGTGTGTATGTCAGTGTGAGTGAGAGTGTGTGTGTGTGTGTGTGTATGTCAGTGTGAGTGAGAGTGTGTGTATGTCAGTGTGAGTGAGTGAGTGTGTGTGTATGTCAGTGTGAGTGAGATTGTGTGTGTGTCAGTGTGAGTGAGAGTGTGTGTGTGTATGTCAGTGTGAGTGAGAGTGTGTGTGTATGTCAGTGTGAGTGAGAGTGTGTGTATGTCAGTGAGTGTGAGAGTGTGTGTATGTCAGTGTGAGTGAGTGAGTGAATGTGTGTGTATGTCAATGTGAGTGAGATTGTGTGTGTATGTCAGTGTGAGTGAGAGTGTGTGTATGTCAGTGTGAGTGAGAGTGTGTGTATGTCAGTGTGAGTGAGAGTGTGTGTATGTCAGTATGAGTGAGAGTGTGTATGTCAGTGTGAGTGAGTGTGAGTGAGAGTGTGTGTGTGTATGTCAGTGTGACTGAGAGTGTGTGTATGTCAGTGTGAGTGAGAGTGTGTGTATGTCAGTATGAGTGACAGTGTGTATGTCAGTATGAGTGAGAGTGTGTATGTCAGTGTGAGTGAGAGTGTGTGTGTATGTCAGTATGAGTGAGAGTGTGTATGTCAGTGTGAGTGAGTGTGTGTGTGTATGTCAGTGTGAGTGAGAGTGTGTGTGTATGTCAGTGTGAGTGTGTGTGTGTATGTCAGTGTGAGTGAGTGTGTGTATGTCAGTGTGAGTGAGTGTGTGTGTATGTCAGTGTAAGTGTGTGTGTATGTCAGTGTGAGTGAGAGAGTGTGTGTATGTCAGTGTGAGTGAGAGTGTGTGTATGTCAGTGTAAGTGAGTGTGTGTGTATGCCAGTGTGAGTGAGTGTGTGTGTATGTCAGTGTGAGTGAGTGAGTGTGTGTGTATGTCAGTGTGAGTGAGTGTGTATGTAAGTGAGTGAGTGTGTGTGTATGTCAGTGTGAGTGAGTGTGTGTATATGTCAGTGTGAGAGTGTGTGTATGTCAGTGTGAGTGAGTGTGTGTGTGTATGTCAGTATGAGTGAGAGTGTGTATGTCAGTGAGAGTGTGTGTATGTCAGTATGAGTGAGAGTGTGTATGTCAGTGTGAGTGAGAGTGTGTGTGTGTATGTCAGTGTGAGAGTGTGTGTATGTCAGTGTGAGTGTGTGTGTATGACAGTATGAGTGAGAGTGTGTATGTCAGTGTGAGTGAGTGTGTGTGTGTATGTCAGTGTGAGTGAGTGTGTGTATATGTCAGTGTGAGAGTGTGTGTATGTCAGTGTGAGTGAGTGTGTGTGTGTATGTCAGTATGAGTGAGAGTGTGTATGTCAGTGAGAGTGTGTGTATGTCAGTATGAGTGAGAGTGTGTATGTCAGTGTGAGTGAGAGTGTGTGTGTGTATGTCAGTGTGAGAGTGTGTGTATGTCAGTGTGAGTGAGAGTGTGTGTGTATGTCAGTATGAGTGAGAGTGTGTATGTCAGTGTGAGTGAGTGTGTGTGTGTATGTCAGTGTGAGTGAGAGTGTGTGTGTGTATGTCAGTGTGAGTGTGTGTGTGTATGTCAGTGTGAGTGAGTGTGTGTATGTCAGTGTGAGTGAGAGTGTGTATGTCAGTGTGAGTGAGAGTGTGTGTATGTCAGTGTGAGAGTGTGTGTATGTCAGTGTGAGTGAGAGTGTGTGTGTGTATGTCAGAGTGAAAGTGTGTGTATGCCAGTGTGAGTGAGTGTGTGTGTGTGTATGTCAGTGTGAGTGAGTGTGCATGTCAGTGTGAGTGAGTGAGTATGTCAGTGTGAGTGAGTGTGTATGTCAGTGTGAGTGAGAGTGTGTGTGTATGTCAGTGTGAGTGAGAGTGTGTGTGTATGTCAGTGTGAGTGAGAGTATGTGTATGTCAGTGTAAGTGAGTGTGTGTGTATGCCAGTGTGAGTGAGTGTGTGTGTGTATGTCAGTGTGAGTGAGTGAGTGTGTGTGTATGTCAGTGTGAGTGAGTGTGTATGTAAGTGAGTGTGTGTGTGTGTATGTCAGTGTGAGTGTGTGTGTGTATGTCAGTGAGAGTGTGTGTGTATGTCAGTGTGAGTGAGTGTGTATGTCAGTGTGAGTGAGAGTGTGTGTATGTCAGTGTGAGTGAGAGTGTGTTTATGTCAGTGTGAGTGAGAGTGTGTGTATGTCAGTGTAAGTGAGTGTGTGTGTATGTCAGTGTGAGTGAGTGAGTGTGTGTGTATGTCAGTGTGAGTGAGTGTGTGTGTGTATGTCAGTGTGAGTGAGTGAGTGTGTGTGTGTGTATGTCAGTGTGAGTGAGTGAGTGAGTGTGTATGTCAGTGTGAATGTGTATGTCAGTGTGAGAGTATGTGTATGTCAGTGTGAGTGAGAGTGTGTATGTCAGTGTGAGTGAGATTGTGTGAGTGTGTGTGTGTGTGTGTGTGAATGTCAGTGTGAGAGTGTGTGTATGTCTGTGTGAGTGAGTCTGTGTGTGTATGTCTGTGTGAGTGAGTCTGCGTGAGTGAGTCTGTGTGAGTGAGAGTGTGTGTATGTCAGTGTGAGTGAGTGTGTATGTCAGTGTGAGTGTGTGTGTATGTCAGTGTGAGTGAGTGTGTGTATGTCAGTGTGAGTGAGTGTGTGTATGTCAGTGTGAGTGAGAGTGTGTGTATGTCAGTATGAGTGAAAGTGTGTATGTCAGTGTGAGTGAGAGTGTGTGTATGTCAGTGTGAGAGTGTGTGTATGTCAGTGTGAGTGAGAGTGTGTGTGTGTATGTCAGTGTGAAAGTGTGTGTATGCCAGTGTGAGTGAGTGTGTATGTCAGTGTGAGTGAGAGTGTGTGTATGTCAGTGTAAGTGAGTGTGTGTGTATGTCAGTGTGAGTGAGTGTGTGTGTATGTCAGTGTGAGTGAGTGTGTGTGTGTATGTCAGTGTGAGTGAGTGAGTGTGTGTGTGTGTATGTCAGTGTGAGTGAGTGAGTGAGTGAGTGTGTATGTCAGTGAGAGTGTGTATGTCAGTGTGAGTGTATGTGTATGTCAGTGTGAGTGAGAGTGTGTATGTCAGTGTGAGTGAGATTGTGTGTGTGTGTGTGTGTGTGTGTGTGTGTGTGTGTGTGTGTGTGTGTGTGTGTGTATGTCAGTGTGAGAGTGTGTGTATGTCTGTGTGAGTGAGTCTGTGTGTGTATGTCTGTGTGAGTGAGTGTGTGTGTGTATGTCAGTATGAGTGAGAGTGTGTATGTCAGTGAGAGTGTGTGTATGTCAGTATGAGTGAGAGTGTGTATGTCAGTGTGAGTGAGAGTGTGTGTGTGTATGTCAGTGTGAGAGTGTGTGTATGTCAGTGTGAGTGAGAGTGTGTGTGTATGTCAGTATGAGTGAGAGTGTGTATGTCAGTGTGAGTGAGTGTGTGTGTGTATGTCAGTGTGAGTGAGAGTGTTTGTGTGTATGTCAGTGTGAGTGTGTGTGTGTATGTCAGTGTGAGTGAGTGTGTGTATGTCAGTGTGAGTGAGAGTGTGTATGTCAGTGTGAGTGAGAGTGTGTGTATGTCAGTGTGAGAGTGTGTGTATGTCAGTGTGAGTGAGAGTGTGTGTGTGTATGTCAGAGTGAAAGTGTGTGTATGCCAGTGTGAGTGAGTGTGTGTGTGTGTATGTCAGTGTGAGTGAGTGTGCATGTCAGTGTGAGTGAGTGAGTATGTCAGTGTGAGTGAGTGTGTATGTCAGTGTGAGTGAGAGTGTGTGTGTATGTCAGTGTGAGTGAGAGTGTGTGTGTATGTCAGTGTGAGTGAGAGTATGTGTATGTCAGTGTAAGTGAGTGTGTGTGTATGCCAGTGTGAGTGAGTGTGTGTGTGTATGTCAGTGTGAGTGAGTGAGTGTGTGTGTATGTCAGTGTGAGTGAGTGTGTATGTAAGTGAGTGTGTGTGTGTGTGTATGTCAGTGTGAGTGTGTGTGTGTATGTCAGTGAGAGTGTGTGTGTATGTCAGTGTGAGTGAGTGTGTATGTCAGTGTGAGTGAGAGTGTGTGTATGTCAGTGTGAGTGAGAGTGTGTTTATGTCAGTGTGAGTGAGAGTGTGTGTATGTCAGTGTAAGTGAGTGTGTGTGTATGTCAGTGTGAGTGAGTGAGTGTGTGTGTATGTCAGTGTGAGTGAGTGTGTGTGTGTATGTCAGTGTGAGTGAGTGAGTGAGTGTGTGTGTGTGTATGTCAGTGTGAGTGAGTGAGTGAGTGTGTATGTCAGTGTGAATGTGTATGTCAGTGTGAGAGTATGTGTATGTCAGTGTGAGTGAGAGTGTGTATGTCAGTGTGAGTGAGATTGTGTGAGTGTGTGTGTGTGTGTGTGTGAATGTCAGTGTGAGAGTGTGTGTATGTCTGTGTGAGTGAGTCTGTGTGTGTATGTCTGTGTGAGTGAGTCTGCGTGAGTGAGTCTGTGTGAGTGAGAGTGTGTGTATGTCAGTGTGAGTGAGTGTGTATGTCAGTGTGAGTGTGTGTGTATGTCAGTGTGAGTGAGTGTGTGTATGTCAGTGTGAGTGAGTGTGTGTATGTCAGTGTGAGTGAGAGTGTGTGTATGTCAGTATGAGTGAAAGTGTGTATGTCAGTGTGAGTGAGAGTGTGTGTATGTCAGTGTGAGAGTGTGTGTATGTCAGTGTGAGTGAGAGTGTGTGTGTGTATGTCAGTGTGAAAGTGTGTGTATGCCAGTGTGAGTGAGTGTGTATGTCAGTGTGAGTGAGAGTGTGTGTATGTCAGTGTAAGTGAGTGTGTGTGTATGTCAGTGTGAGTGAGTGTGTGTGTATGTCAGTGTGAGTGAGTGTGTGTGTGTATGTCAGTGTGAGTGAGTGAGTGTGTGTGTGTGTATGTCAGTGTGAGTGAGTGAGTGAGTGAGTGTGTATGTCAGTGAGAGTGTGTATGTCAGTGTGAGTGTATGTGTATGTCAGTGTGAGTGAGAGTGTGTATGTCAGTGTGAGTGAGATTGTGTGTGTGTGTGTGTGTGTGTGTGTGTGTGTGTGTGTATGTCAGTGTGAGAGTGTGTGTATGTCTGTGTGAGTGAGTCTGTGTGTGTATGTCTGTGTGAGTGAGTCTGCGTGAGTGAGTCTGTGTGAGTGAGAGTGTGTGTATGTCAGTGTGAGTGAGTGTGTATGTCAGTGTGAGTGTGTGTGTATGTCAGTGTGAGTGTGTGTGTATGTCAGTGTGAGTGAGAGTGTGTATGTCAGTGTGAGTGAGATTGTGTGTGTGTGTATGTCAGTGTGAGAGTGTGTGTATGTCAGTGTGAGAGTGTGTGTATGTCAGTGTGAGAGTGTGTGTATGTCAGTGTGAGTGAGTGTGTGTGTGTGTATGTCAATGTGAGTGAGTGTGTATGTCAGTGTGAGTGAGAGTGTGTGTATGTCAGTATGAGTGAAATGTCAGTGTGAGTGAGAGTGTGTGTATGTCAGTGTGAGAGTGTGTGTATGTCATTGTGAGAGTGTGTGTATGTCGGTGTGAGAGTGTGTGTATGTCAGTGTGAGTGAGAGTGTATGCGTATGTCAGTGTGAGAGTGTGTGTGTGTGTATGTCAGTGTGAGTGAGAGTGTGTGTGTATTTCAGTGTGAGTGAGAGTGTGTGTATGTCAGTGTGAGTGAGAGTGTGTGTATGTCAGTGTGAGTGAGAGTGTGTGTATGTCAGTATGAGTGAGAGTGTGTATGTCAGTGTGAGTGAGTGTGTGTGTGTATGTCAGTGTGAGTGAGAGTGTGTGTGTGTATGTCAGTGTAAGTGAGAGTGTGTGTGTGTATGTCAGTGTGAGTGAGAGTGTGTGTGTGTGTGTGTTTATGTCAGTGTGAGTGAGAGTGTGTGTATGTCAGTGTGAGTGAGTGTGTGTGTATGTCAGTGTGAGTGAGATTGTGTGTGTGTCAGTGTGAGTGAGAGTGTGTGTGTGTATGTCAGTGTGAGTGAGAGTGTGTGTGTATGTCAGTGTGAGTGAGAGTGTGTGTATGTCAGTGAGTGTGAGAGTGTGTGTATGTCAGTGTGAGTGAGTGAGTGAATGTGTGTGTATGTCAATGTGAGTGAGATTGTGTGTGTATGTCAGTGTGAGTGAGAGTGTGTGTATGTCAGTGTGAGTGAGAGTGTGTGTATGTCAGTGTGAGTGAGAGTGTGTGTATGTCAGTATGAGTGAGAGTGTGTATGTCAGTGTGAGTGAGTGTGAGTGAGAGTGTGTGTGTGTATGTCAGTATGACTGAGAGTGTGTGTATGTCAGTGTGAGTGAGAGTGTGTGTATGTCAGTATGAGTGACAGTGTGTATGTCAGTATGAGTGAGAGTGTGTATGTCAGTGTGAGTGAGAGTGTGTGTGTATGTCAGTATGAGTGAGAGTGTGTATGTCAGTGTGAGTGAGTGTGTGTGTGTATGTCAGTGTGAGTGAGAGTGTGTGTGTATGTCAGTGTGAGTGTGTGTGTGTATGTCAGTGTGAGTGAGTGTGTGTATGTCAGTGTGAGTGAGTGTGTGTGTATGTCAGTGTAAGTGTGTGTGTATGTCAGTGTGAGTGAGAGAGTGTGTGTATGTCAGTGTGAGTGAGAGTGTGTGTATGTCAGTGTAAGTGAGTGTGTGTGTATGCCAGTGTGAGTGAGTGTGTGTATGTCAGTGTGAGTGAGTGTGTATGTAAGTGAGTGAGTGTGTGTGTATGTCAGTGTGAGTGAGTGTGTGTATATGTCAGTGTGAGAGTGTGTGTATGTCAGTGTGAGTGAGTGTGTGTGTGTATGTCAGTATGAGTGAGAGTGTGTATGTCAGTGCGAGTGTGTGTATGTCAGTATGAGTGAGAGTGTGTATGTCAGTGTGAGTGAGAGTGTGTGTGTGTATGTCAGTGTGAGAGTGTGTGTATGTCAGTGTGAGTGTGTGTGTATGTCAGTATGAGTGAGAGTGTGTATGTCAGTGTGAGTGAGTGTGTGTGTGTATGTCAGTGTGAGTGAGTGTGTGTATATGTCAGTGTGAGAGTGTGTGTATGTCAGTGTGAGTGAGTGTGTGTGTGTATGTCAGTATGAGTGAGAGTGTGTATGTCAGTGAAAGTGTGTGTATGTCAGTATGAGTGAGAGTGTGTATGTCAGTGTGAGTGAGAGTGTGTGTGTGTATGTCAGTGTGAGAGTGTGTGTATGTCAGTGTGAGTGAGAGTGTGTGTGTATGTCAGTATGAGTGAGAGTGTGTATGTCAGTGTGAGTGAGTGTGTGTGTGTATGTCAGTGTGAGTGAGAGTGTGTGTGTATGTCAGTGTGAGTGTGTGTGTGTATGTCAGTGTGAGTGAGTGTGTGTATGTCAGTGTGAGTGAGAGTGTGTATGTCAGTGTGAGTGAGAGTGTGTGTATGTCAGTGTGAGAGTGTGTGTATGTCAGTGTGAGTGAGAGTGTGTGTGTGTATGTCAGAGTGAAAGTGTGTGTATGCCAGTGTGAGTGAGTGTGTGTGTATATGTCAGTGTGAGTGAGTGTGTATGTCAGTGTGAGTGAGTGTGTATGTCAGTGTGAGTGAGTGTGTATGTCAGTGTGAGTGAGAGTGTGTGTGTATGTCAGTGTGAGTGAGAGTGTGTGTGTATGTCAGTGTGAGTGAGAGTATGTGTATGTCAGTGTAAGTGAGTGTGTGTGTATGCCAGTGTGAGTGAGTGTGTGTATGTCAGTGTGAGTGAGTGAGTGTGTGTGTATGTCAGTGTGAGTGAGTGTGTATGTAAGTGAGTGTGTGTGTGTGTGTATGTCAGTGTGAGTGTGTATGTCAGTGAGAGTGTGTGTATGTCAGTATGAGTGAGAGTGTGTATGTCAGTGTGAGTGAGAGTGTGTGTGTGTATGTCAGTGTGAGAGTGTGTGTATGTCAGTGTGAGTGAGAGTGTGTGTATGTCAGTATGAGTGAGAGTGTGTGTATGTCAGTATGAGTGAAAGTGTGTATGTCAGTGTGAGTGTGTGTGTGTGTATGTCAATGTGAGTGAGTGTGTATGTCAGTGTGAGTGAGAGTGTGTGTATGTCAGTATGAGTGAAATGTCAGTGTGAGTGAGAGTGTGTGTATGTCAGTGTGAGAGTGTGTGTATGTCATTGTGAGAGTGTGTGTATGTCGGTGTGAGAGTGTGTGTATGTCAGTGTGAGTGAGAGTGTGTGTGTATGTCAGTGTGAGAGTGTGTGTGTGTGTATGTCAGTGTGAGTGAGAGTGTGTGTGTATTTCAGTGTGAGTGAGAGTGTGTGTATGTCAGTGTGAGTGAGAGTGTGTGTATGTCAGTGTGAGTGAGAGTGTGTGTATGTCAGTATGAGTGAGAGTGTGTATGTCAGTGTGAGTGAGTGTGTGTGTATGTCAGTGTGAGTGAGAGTGTGTGTGTGTATGTCAGTGTAAGTGAGAGTGTGTGTGTGTATGTCAGTGTGAGTGAGAGTGTGTGTGTGTGTGTGTGTATGTCAGTGTGAGTGAGAGTGTGTGTATGTCAGTGTGAGTGAGTGAGTGTGTGTGTATGTCAGTGTGAGTGAGATTGTGTGTGTGTCAGTGTGAGTGAGAGTGTGTGTGTGTATGTCAGTGTGAGTGAGAGTGTGTGTGTATGTCAGTGTGAGTGAGAGTGTGTGTATGTCAGTGAGTGTGAGAGTGTGTGTATGTCAGTGTGAGTGAGTGAGTGAATGTGTGTGTATGTCAATGTGAGTGAGATTGTGTGTGTATGTCAGTGTGAGTGAGAGTGTGTGTATGTCAGTGTGAGTGAGAGTGTGTGTATGTCAGTGTGAGTGAGAGTGTGTGTATGTCAGTATGAGTGAGAGTGTGTATGTCAGTGTGAGTGAGTGTGAGTGAGAGTGTGTGTGTGTATGTCAGTGTGACTGAGAGTGTGTGTATGTCAGTGTGAGTGAGAGTGTGTGTATGTCAGTATGAGTGACAGTGTGTATGTCAGTATGAGTGAGAGTGTGTATGTCAGTGTGAGTGAGAGTGTGTGTGTATGTCAGTATGAGTGAGAGTGTGTATGTCAGTGTGAGTGAGTGTGTGTGTGTATGTCAGTGTGAGTGAGAGTGTGTGTGTATGTCAGTGTGAGTGTGAATGTCAGTGTGAGTGAGTGTGTGTATGTCAGTGTGAGTGAGTGTGTGTGTATGTCAGTGTAAGTGTGTGTGTATGTCAGTGTGAGTGAGAGAGTGTGTGTATGTCAGTGTGAGTGAGAGTGTGTGTATGTCAGTGTAAGTGAGTGTGTGTGTATGCCAGTGTGAGTGAGTGTGTGTATGTCAGTGTGAGTGAGTGAGTGTGTGTGTATGTCAGTGTGAGTGTGTGTGTATGTCAGTATGAGTGAGAGTGTGTATGTCAGTGTGAGTGAGTGTGTGTGTGTATGTCAGTGTGAGTGAGAGTGTGTATGTCAGTGAGAGTGTGTGTATGTCAGTATGAGTGAGAGTGTGTATGTCAGTGTGAGTGAGAGTGTGTGTGTGTATGTCAGTGTGAGAGTGTGTGTATGTCAGTGTGAGTGAGAGTGTGTGTATGTCAGTATGAGTGAGAGTGTGTGTATGTCAGTATGAGTGAAAGTGTGTATGTCAGTGTGAGTGAGAGTGTGTGTATGTCAGTGTGAGAGTGTGTGTATGTCAGTGTGAGTGAGAGTGTGTGTGTGTATGTCAGTGTGAAAGTGTGTGTATGCCAGTGTGAGTGAGTGTGTATGTCAGTGTGAGTGAGTGTGTATGTCAGTGTGAGTGAGAGTGTGTGTATGTCAGTGTGAGTGAGAGTGTGTTTATGTCAGTGTGAGTGAGAGTGTGTGTATGTCAGTGTAAGTGAGTGTGTGTGTATGTCAGTGTGAGTGAGTGAGTGTGTGTGTATGTCAGTGTGAGTGAGTGTGTGTGTGTATGTCAGTGTGAGTGAGTGTGTGTGTGTGTATGTCAGTGTGAGTGAGTGAGTGAGTGTGTATGTCAGTGTGAGTGTGTATGTCAGTGTGAGAGTATGTGTATGTCAGTGTGAGTGAGAGTGTGTATGTCAGTGTGAGTGAGATTGTGTGTGTGTGTGTGTGTATGTCAGTGTGAGAGTGTGTGTATGTCTGTGTGAGTGAGTCTGTGTGTGTATGTCTGTGTGAGTGAGTCTGTGTGAGTGAGTCTGCGTGAGTGAGTCTGTGTGAGTGAGAGTGTGTGTATGTCAGTGTGAGTGAGTGTGTATGTCAGTGTGAGTGTGTGTGTATGTCAGTGTGAGTGAGTGTGTGTATGTCAGTGTGAGTGAGAGTGTTTGTATGTCAGTATGAGTGAAAGTGTGTATGTCAGTGTGAGTGAGAGTGTGTGTATGTCAGTGTGAGAGTGTGTGTATGTCAGTGTGAGAGTGTGTGTATGTCAGTGTGAGTGAGAGTGTGTGTGTGTATGTCAGTGTGAAAGTGTGTGTATGCCAGTGTGAGTGAGTGTGTATGTCAGTGTGAGTGAGTGTGTATGTCAGTGTGAGTGAGAGTGTTTGTATGTCAGTGTGAGTGAGAGTGTGTTTATGTCAGTGTGAGTGAGAGTGTGTGTATGTCAGTGTAAGTGAGTGTGTGTGTATGTCAGTGTGAGTGAGTGTGTGTGTATGTCAGTGTGAGTGAGTGTGTGTGTGTATGTCAGTGTGAGTGACTGAGTGTGTGTGTGTGTGTATGTCAGTGTGAGTGAGTGAGTGAGTGTGTATGTCAGTGTGAGTGTGTATGTCAGTGTGAGTGTATGTGTATGTCAGTGTGAGTGAGAGTGTGTATGTCAGTGTGAGTGAGATTGTGTGTGTGTGTGTGTATGTCAGTGTGAGAGTGTGTGTATGTCTGTGTGAGTGAGTCTGTGTGTGTATGTCTGTGTGAGTGAGTCTGCGTGAGTGAGTCTGTGTGAGTGAGAGTGTGTGTATGTCAGTGTGAGTGAGTGTGTATGTCAGTGTGAGTGTGTGTGTATGTCAGTGTGAGTGTGTGTGTATGTCAGTGTGAGTGAGAGTGTGTATGTCAGTGTGAGTGAGATTGTGTGTGTGTGTATGTCAGTGTGAGAGTGTGTGTATGTCAGTGTGAGAGTGTGTGTATGACAGTGTGAGAGTGTGTGTATGTCAGTGTGAGTGAGTGTGTGTGTGTGTGTATGTCAATGTGAGTGAGTGTGTATGTCAGTGTGAGTGAGAGTGTGTGTATGTCAGTATGAGTGAAATGTCAGTGTGAGTGAGAGTGTGTGTATGTCAGTGTGAGAGTGTGTGTATGTCATGGTGAGAGTGTGTGTATGTCGGTGTGAGAGTGTGTGTATGTCAGTGTGAGTGAGAGTGTGTGTGTATGTCAGTGTGAGAGTGTGTGTGTGTATGTCAGTGTGAGTGAGAGTGTGTGTGTATGTCAGTGTGAGTGAGAGTGTGTGTGTATGTCAGTGTGAGTGAGAGTGTGTGTATGTCAGTATGAGTGAGAGTGTGTATGTCAGTGTGAGTGAGTGTGTGTGTGTATGTCAGTGTGAGTGAGAGTGTGTGTGTGTGTGTGTGTGTGTGTATGTCAGTGTGAGTGAGTGAGTGAGTGTGTATGTCAGTGTGAGTGTGTATGTCAGTGTGAGTGTATGTGTATGTCAGTGTGAGTGAGAGTGTGTATGTCAGTGTGAGTGAGATTGTGTGTGTGTGTGTGTGTGTGTGTATGTCAGTGTGAGAGTGTGTGTATGTCTGTGTGAGTGAGTCTGTGTGTGTATGTCTGTGTGAGTGAGTCTGCGTGAGTGAGTCTGTGTGAGTGAGAGTGTGTGTATGTCAGTGTGAGTGAGTGTGTATGTCAGTGTGAGTGTGTGTGTATGTCAGTGTGAGTGTGTGTGTATGTCAGTGTGAGTGAGAGTGTGTATGTCAGTGTGAGTGAGATTGTGTGTGTGTGTATGTCAGTGTGAGAGTGTGTGTATGTCAGTGTGAGAGTGTGTGTATGACAGTGTGAGAGTGTGTGTATGTCAGTGTGAGTGAGTGTGTGTGTGTGTGTATGTCAATGTGAGTGAGTGTGTATGTCAGTGTGAGTGAGAGTGTGTGTATGTCAGTATGAGTGAAATGTCAGTGTGAGTGAGAGTGTGTGTATGTCAGTGTGAGAGTGTGTGTATGTCATGGTGAGAGTGTGTGTATGTCGGTGTGAGAGTGTGTGTATGTCAGTGTGAGTGAGAGTGTGTGTGTATGTCAGTGTGAGAGTGTGTGTGTGTGTATGTCAGTGTGAGTGAGAGTGTGTGTGTATGTCAGTGTGAGTGAGAGTGTGTGTGTATGTCAGTGTGAGTGAGAGTGTGTGTATGTCAGTATGAGTGAGAGTGTGTATGTCAGTGTGAGTGAGTGTGTGTGTGTATGTCAGTGTGAGTGAGAGTGTGTGTGTGTGTGTGTATGTCAGTGTGAGTGAGAGTGTGTGTATGTCAGTGTGAGTGAGAGTGTGTGTGTGTGTGTGTGTATGTCAGTGTGAGTGAGAGTGTGTGTATGTCAGTGTGAGTGAGTGAGTGTGTGTGTATGTCAGTGTGAGTGAGATTGTGTGTGTGTCAGTGTGAGTGAGAGTGTGTGTGTGTATGTCAGTGTGAGTGAGAGTGTGTGTATGTCAGTGTGAGTGAGAGTGTGTGTATGTCAGTGAGTGTGAGAGTGTGTGTATGTCAGTGTGAGTGAGTGAGTGAATGTGTGTGTATGTCAATGTGAGTGAGATTGTGTGTGTATGTCAGTGTGAGTGAGAGTGTGTGTATGTCAGTGTGAGTGAGAGTGTGTGTATGTCAGTGTGAGTGAGAGTGTGTGTATGTCAGTGTGAGTGAGAGTGTGTGTATGTCAGTATGAGTGAGAGTGTGTATGTGAGTGTGAGTGAGAGTGTGTGTGTCTATGTCAGTGTGACTGAGAGTGTGTGTATGTCAGTGTGAGTGAGAGTGTGTGTATGTCAGTATGAGTGACAGTGTGTATGTCAGTATGAGTGAGAGTGTGTATGTCAGTGTGAGTGAGAGTGTGTGTGTATGTCAGTGTGAGTGAGAGTGTGTGTATGTCAGTATGAGTGAAAGTGTGTATGTCAGTGTGAGTGAGAGTGTGTGTGTGTGTGTCAGTGTGAGAGTGTGTTTATGTCAGTGTGAGTGAGAGTGTGTGTGTATGTCAGTGTGAAAGTGTGTGTATGTCAGTGTGAGTGAGTGTGTGTGTGTATGTCAGTGTGAGTGAGTGTGTGTGTATGTCAGTGTGAGTGAGCGGGTGTGTATGTCAGTGTGAGTGAGAGTGTGTTTATGTCAGTGTGAGTGAGAGTGTGTGTATGTCAGTGTAAGTGAGTGTGTGTGTATGTCAGTGTGAGTGAGTGTGTGTGTATGTCAGTGTGAATGAGTGAGTGTGTGTATGTCAGTGGGAGTGAGTGAGTGTGTGTATGTCAGTGTGAGTGAGTGTGTGTGTGTATGTCAGTGTGAGTGAGTGTATGTCAGTGTGAGTGAGTGTGTATGTCAGTGTGAGTGAGTGAGTGAGTATGTCAGTGTGAGTGAGAGTGTGTGTATGTCAGTGTGAGTGAGAGTGTGTGTATGTCAGTGTGAGTGAGTGTGTGTGTATGTCAGTGTGAGTGAGTGTGTATGTCAGTGTGAGTGAGTGAGTATGTCAGTGTGAGTGAGAGTGTGTGTATGTCAGTGTGAGTGAGAGTGTGTGTATGTCAGTGTGAGTGAGAGTGTGTATGTCAGTATGAGTAAGAGTGTGTATGTCAGTGTGAGTGAGAGTGTGTGTGTATTTCAGTGTGAGAGTGTGTGTATGTCAGTGTGAGAGTGTGTGTATGTCAGTGTGAGTGAGAGTGTGTGTGTGTATGTCAGTGTGAAAGTGTGTGTATGCCAGTGTGAGTGAATGTGTGTGTGTATGTCAGTGTGAGTGAGTGTGTGTGTGTATGTCAGTGTGAGTGAGTGTGTGTGTGTATGTCAGTGTGAGTGAGTGTGTATGTCAGTGTGAGTGAGAGTGTGTGTATGTCAGTGTGAGTGAGAGTGTGTTTATGTCAGTGTGAGTGAGAGTGTGTGTATGTCAGTGTAAGTGAGTGTGTGTGTATGTCAGTGTGAGTGAGTGTGTGTGTATGTCAGTGTGAGTGAGTGAGTGAGTGAGTGTGTATGTCAGTGTGAGTGTGTATGTCAGTGTGAGTGTATGTGTATGTCAGTGTGAGTGAGAGTGTGTATGTCAGTGTGAGTGAGATTGTGTGTGTGTGTATGTCAGTGTGAGAGTGTGTGTATGTCTGTGTGAGTGAGTCTGTGTGTGTATGTCTGTGTGAGTGAGTCTGTGTGTGTATGTCAGTGTGAGTGAGAGTGTGTGTGTATGTCAGTGTGAGTGAGTGTGTATGTCAGTGTGAGTGTATGTCAGTGTGAGTGTGTGTGTATGTCAGTGTGAGTGAGAGTGTGTATGTCAGTGTGAGTGAGATTGTGTGTGTGTGTATGTCAGTGTGAGAGTGTGTGTATGTCAGTGTGAGAGTGTGTGTATGTCAGTGTGAGTGAGTGTGTGTGTATGTATGTCAATGTGAGTGAGTGTGTATGTCAGTGTGAGTGAGAGTGTGTGTATGTCAGTATGAGTGAAAGTGTGTATGTCAGTGTGAGTGAGAGTGTGTGTATGTCAGTGTGAGAGTGTGTGTATGTCAGTGTGAGAGTGTGTGTATGTCAGTGTGAGTGAGAGTGTGTGTGTATGTCAGTGTGAGAGTGTGTGTATGTCAGTGTGAGTGAGAGTGTGTGTGTATGTCAGTGTGAGAGTGTGTGTATGTCAGTGTGAGTGAGTGTGTGTGTATGTCAGTGTGAGTGAGAGTGTGTGTATGTCAGTATGAGTGAGAGTGTGTATGTCAGTGTGAGTGAGTGTGTGTGTGTATGTCAGTGTGAGTGAGAGTGTGTGTGTATGTCAGTGTGAGTGAGAGTGTGTGTGTGTATGTCAGTGTGAGTGAGAGCGTGTGTATGTCAGTGAGTGTGAGAGTGTGTGTATGTCAGTGTAAGTGAGTGAGTGTGTGTGTATGTCAGTGTGAGTGAGATTGTGTGTGTATGTCAGTGTGAGTGAGAGTGTGTGTATGTCAGTGTGAGTGAGAGTGTGTGTATGTCAGTGTGAGTGAGAGTGTGTGTATGTCAGTGTGAGTCAGAGTGTGTGTATGTCAGTGTGAGTGAGTGAATGTGTGTGTATGTCAGTGTGAGTGAGATTGTGTGTGTATGTCAGTGTGAGTGAGAGTGTGTGTATGTCAGTGTGAGTGAGAGTGTGTGTATGTCAGTGTGAGTGAGAGTGTGTGTATGTCAGTATGAGTGAGAGTGTGTATGTCAGTGTGAGTGAGTGTGTGTGTGTATGTCAGTGTGAGTGAGAGTGTGTGTGTGTGTATGTCAGTGTGAGTGAGAGTGTGTGTATGTCAGTGTGAGTGAGAGTGTGTATGTCAGTATGAGTGAGAGTGTGTATGTCAGTGTGAGTGAGAGTGTGTCTATGTCAGTGAGAGTGTGTGTGTGTATGTCAGTGTGAGTGTGTGTGTATGTCACTGTGAGTGAGCGTGTGTATGTCAGTGTGAGTGAGTGTGTGTATGTCAGTGTGAGTGAGAGTGTGTGTATGTCAGTGTGAGTGAGTGTGTGTGTGTATGTCAGTGTGAGTGTGTGTGTATGTCAGTGTGAGTGAGAGTGTGTGTATGTCAGTATGAGTGAAAGTGTGTATGTCAGTGTGAGTGAGAGTGTGTGTGTGTGTGTGTATGTCAGTGTGAGAGTGTGTTTATGTCCATGTGAATGAGAGTGTGTGTGTATGTCAGTGTGAAAGTGTGTGTATGTCAGTGTGAGTGAGTGTGTGTGTGTATGTCAGTGTGAGTGAGAGTGTGTGTATGTCAGTGTGAGTGAGAGTGTGTTTATGTCAGTGTGAGTGAGAGTGTGTGTATGTCAGTGTAAGTGAGTGTGTGTGTATGTCAGTGTGAGTGAGTGAGTGTGTGTATGTCAGTGTGAGTGAGAGTGTGTGTATGTCAGTGTAAGTGAGTGTGTGTGTATGCCAGTGTGAGTGAGTGTGTGTGTATGTCAGTGTGAGTGAGTGAGTGTGTGTGTATGTCAGTGTGAGTGAGTGTGTATGTAAGTGAGTGAGTGTGTGTGTATGTCAGTGTGAGTGAGTGTGTGTATATGTCAGTGTGAGAGTGTGTGTATGTCAGTGTGAGTGAGTGTGTGTGTGTATGTCAGTATGAGTGAGAGTGTGTATGTCAGTGAGAGTGTGTGTATGTAAGTATGAGTGAGAGTGTGTATGTCAGTGTGAGTGAGAGTGTGTGTGTGTATGTCAGTGTGAGAGTGTGTGTATGTCAGTGTGAGTGTGTGTGTATGTCAGTATGAGTGAGAGTGTGTATGTCAGTGTGAGTGAGTGTGTGTGTGTATGTCAGTGTGAGTGAGTGTGTGTATATGTCAGTGTGAGAGTGTGTGTATGTCAGTGTGAGTGAGTGTGTGTGTGTATGTCAGTATGAGTGAGAGTGTGTATGTCAGTGAGAGTGTGTGTATGTCAGTATGAGTGAGAGTGTGTATGTCAGTGTGAGTGAGAGTGTGTGTGTGTATGTCAGTGTGAGAGTGTGTGTATGTCAGTGTGAGTGAGAGTGTGTGTGTATGTCAGTATGAGTGAGAGTGTGTATGTCAGTGTGAGTGAGTGTGTGTGTGTATGTCAGTGTGAGTGAGAGTGTGTGTGTATGTCAGTGTGAGTGTGTGTGTGTATGTCAGTGTGAGTGAGTGTGTGTATGTCAGTGTGAGTGAGAGTGTGTATGTCAGTGTGAGTGAGAGTGTGTGTATGTCAGTGTGAGAGTGTGTGTATGTCAGTGTGAGTGAGAGTGTGTGTGTGTATGTCAGAGTGAAAGTGTGTGTATGCCAGTGTGAGTGAGTGTGTATGTCAGTGTGAGTGAGTGTGTATGTCAGTGTGAGTGAGTGTGTATGTCAGTGTGAGTGAGAGTGTGTGTGTATGTCAGTGTGAGTGAGAGTGTGTGTGTATGTCAGTGTGAGTGAGAGTGTGTGTGTATGTCAGTGTAAGTGAGTGTGTGTGTATGCCAGTGTGAGTGAGTGTGTGTGTGTATGTCAGTGTGAGTGAGTGAGTGTGTGTGTATGTCAGTGTGAGTGAGTGTGTATGTAAGTGAGTGTGTGTGTGTGTATGTCAGTGTGAGTGTGTGTGTGTATGTCAGGGAGAGTGTGTGTATGTCAGTATGAGTGAGAGTGTGTATGTCAGTGTGAGTGAGAGTGTGTGTGTGTATGTCAGTGTGAGAGTGTGTGTATGTCAGTGTGAGTGAGAGTGTGTGTATGTCAGTATGAGTGAGAGTGTGTGTATGTCAGTATGAGTGAAAGTGTGTATGTCAGTGTGAGTGAGAGTGTGTGTATGTCAGTGTGAGAGTGTGTGTATGTCAGTGTGAGTGAGAGTGTGTGTGTGTGTATGTCAGTGTGAAAGTGTGTGTATGCCAGTGTGAGTGAGTGTGTATGTCAGTGTGAGTGAGTGTGTATGTCAGTGTGAGTGAGAGTGTGTGTATGTCAGTGTGAGTGAGAGTGTGTTTATGTCAGTGTGAGTGAGAGTGTGTGTATGTCAGTGTAAGTGAGTGTGTGTGTATGTCAGTGTGAGTGAGTGAGTGTGTGTGTATGTCAGTGTGAGTGAGTGTGTGTGTGTATGTCAGTGTGAGTGAGTGTGTGTGTGTGTATGTCAGTGTGAGTGAGTGAGTGAGTGTGTATGTCAGTGTGAGTGTGTATGTCAGTGTGAGAGTATGTGTATGTCAGTGTGAGTGAGAGTGTGTATGTCAGTGTGAGTGAGATTGTGTGTGTGTGTGTGTGTGTGTATGTCAGTGTGAGAGTGTGTGTATGTCTGTGTGAGTGAGTCTGTGTGTGTATGTCTGTGTGAGTGAGTCTGCGTGAGTGAGTCTGTGTGAGTGAGAGTGTGTGTATGTCAGTGTGAGTGAGTGTGTATGTCAGTGTGAGTATGTGTGTATGTCAGTGTGAGTGAGTGTGTGTATGTCAGTGTGAGTGAGAGTGTGTGTATGTCAGTATGAGTGAAAGTGTGTATGTCAGTGTGAGTGAGAGTGTGTGTATGTCAGTGTGAGAGTGTGTGTATGTCAGTGTGAGTGAGAGTGTGTGTGTGTATGTCAGTGTGAAAGTGTGTGTATGCCAGTGTGAGTGAGTGTGTATGTCAGTGTGAGTGAGTGTGTATGTCAGTGTGAGTGAGAGTGTTTGTATGTCAGTGTGAGTGAGAGTGTGTTTATGTCAGTGTGAGTGAGAGTGTGTGTATGTCAGTGTAAGTGAGTGTGTGTGTATGTCAGTGTGAGTGAGTGTGTGTGTATGTCAGTGTGAGTGAGTGTGTGTGTGTATGTCAGTGTGAGTGTGTGTGTGTGTGTATGTCAGTGTGAGTGAGTGAGTGAGTGTGTATGTCAGTGTGAGTGTGTATGTCAGTGTGAGTGTATGTGTATGTCAGTGTGAGTGAGAGTGTGTATGTCAGTGTGAGTGAGATTGTGTGTGTGTGTGTGTATGTAACATAGTAACATAGTAACATAGTAATTTAGGTTGAAAAAAGACACAAGTCCATCAAGTTCAACCCTTCTACCTATCATTACAGCTTTTGATCCAAAAGAAGGCAAAAAACCCCTAAGGAAGCTATTTCGAATTTTGCCTCCTGGGGGAAAAAATTCCTTCTTGACTCCAAGAGGCAATCAGATTTCTCCTTGGATCAATAAGCTCTTTTATTAATGCTTATTCTATTATTAATAGCCCTGTATGTTCTGCTTTGCTAAAAAAACATCCAAACCATTTTTAAATGCATCTATTGTGGTTGCTAGCACTACCTCTCTTGGCAGTGAGTTCCATAACTTTATTGTCCTAACCGTAAAGAATCCCTTCCTTTGCTGTCTATGAAATCTTTGCTCTTCCAGTCTGAGGGGGTGACCTCTTGTTCTTTGTACCTTTCTGTTAATGAACAGGTCACTGGAGAGCTCTTTATATTGGCCCTGCAAATATTTATATAATGTTATCATATCCCCTCTGAGACGCCTTTTTTCTAACGTATATAAATTCAATTTTTTAAGTCTCTCTTCATAACTAAGATCCTCCAAACCCCTTATTAATTTTGTAGCTCTCCTTTGCACTTTTTCTAGTTCCTTAATATCCTTTTTAAGGACTGGTGCCCAGAACTGTACTGCATATTCAAGGTGAGGTCTTACCATTGATTTGTAAAGAGGCAAGATGATATCCTCCTCCCGTGAATCTATACCTCGTTTTATACATGCCAATATCTTATTGGCCCTTGCAGCTGCTGACTGGCATTGGGCACTGTTGCCAAGTTTGTTGTCTATAATTATTCCTAAATCCTTTTCATTAGTAGTTTTTCCCAGGGAAAAACCATTTAACGTATATGTTGCTTTGTTATTATTTTTCCCATAATGCATAACTTTACATTTGTCTATATTGAACCTCATTTGCCACTTTACTGCCCAGTCCCCCACTCTGTCCAAATCTTCCTGTAAAGAAAAAACATCAAGATTAGTCTTTATTGCCTTACCTAATTTAGTGTCGTCCGCAAACACGGAGACATGGCTCTCAGCACAATGTGGCAGATCATTAATAAACAAATTAAAAAGAAGAGGGCCCAAAACAGACCCCTGAGGTACTCCGCTTAATACCCTTGTCCAATGTGAGAATTTTCCATTTACAACAACCCTTTGTGTTCTATCTTTTAGCCAATTTTCAATCCACATACACACATTTGCCCCCAAACCTATTTCTCTCAATTTGTAGAGTAACCTTTTGTGTGGAACTGTATCAAATGCTTTCGCAAAATCCAAATAGATCACATCAACTGCCACACCTAGATCTATATTTTTACTGACTTCTTCATGTCAGTGTGAGAGTGTGTGTATGTCTGTGTGAGTGAGTCTGTGTGTGTATGTCTGTGTGAGTGAGTCTGCGTGAGTGAGTCTGTGTGAGTGAGAGTGTGTGTATGTCAGTGTGAGTGAGTGTGTATGTCAGTGTGAGTGTGTGTGTATGTCAGTGTGAGTGTGTGTGTATGTCAGTGTGAGTGAGAGTGTGTATGTCAGTGTGAGTGAGATTGTGTGTGTGTGTATGTCAGTGTGAGAGTGTGTGTATGTCAGTGTGAGAGTGTGTGTATGACAGTGTGAGAGTGTGTGTATGTCAGTGTGAGTGAGTGTGTGTGTGTGTGTGTATGTCAATGTGAGTGAGTGTGTATGTCAGTGTGAGTGAGAGTGTGTGTATGTCAGTATGAGTGAAATGTCAGTGTGAGTGAGAGTGTGTGTATGTCAGTGTGAGAGTGTGTGTATGTCATGGTGAGAGTGTGTGTATGTCGGTGTGAGAGTGTGTGTATGTCAGTGTGAGTGAGAGTGTGTGTGTATGTCAGTGTGAGAGTGTGTGTGTGTATGTCAGTGTGAGTGAGAGTGTGTGTGTATGTCAGTGTGAGTGAGAGTGTGTGTGTATGTCAGTGTGAGTGAGAGTGTGTGTATGTCAGTATGAGTGAGAGTGTGTATGTCAGTGTGAGTGAGTGTGTGTGTGTATGTCAGTGTGAGTGAGAGTGTGTGTGTGTGTGTGTGTGTGTGTATGTCAGTGTGAGTGAGTGAGTGAGTGTGTATGTCAGTGTGAGTGTGTATGTCAGTGTGAGTGTATGTGTATGTCAGTGTGAGTGAGAGTGTGTATGTCAGTGTGAGTGAGATTGTGTGTGTGTGTGTGTGTGTGTGTATGTCAGTGTGAGAGTGTGTGTATGTCTGTGTGAGTGAGTCTGTGTGTGTATGTCTGTGTGAGTGAGTCTGCGTGAGTGAGTCTGTGTGAGTGAGAGTGTGTGTATGTCAGTGTGAGTGAGTGTGTATGTCAGTGTGAGTGTGTGTGTATGTCAGTGTGAGTGTGTGTGTATGTCAGTGTGAGTGAGAGTGTGTATGTCAGTGTGAGTGAGATTGTGTGTGTGTGTATGTCAGTGTGAGAGTGTGTGTATGTCAGTGTGAGAGTGTGTGTATGACAGTGTGAGAGTGTGTGTATGTCAGTGTGAGTGAGTGTGTGTGTGTGTGTATGTCAATGTGAGTGAGTGTGTATGTCAGTGTGAGTGAGAGTGTGTGTATGTCAGTATGAGTGAAATGTCAGTGTGAGTGAGAGTGTGTGTATGTCAGTGTGAGAGTGTGTGTATGTCATGGTGAGAGTGTGTGTATGTCGGTGTGAGAGTGTGTGTATGTCAGTGTGAGTGAGAGTGTGTGTGTATGTCAGTGTGAGAGTGTGTGTGTGTGTGTATGTCAGTGTGAGTGAGAGTGTGTGTGTATGTCAGTGTGAGTGAGAGTGTGTGTGTATGTCAGTGTGAGTGAGAGTGTGTGTATGTCAGTATGAGTGAGAGTGTGTATGTCAGTGTGAGTGAGTGTGTGTGTGTATGTCAGTGTGAGTGAGAGTGTGTGTGTGTGTGTGTATGTCAGTGTGAGTGAGAGTGTGTGTATGTCAGTGTGAGTGAGAGTGTGTGTGTGTGTGTGTGTATGTCAGTGTGAGTGAGAGTGTGTGTATGTCAGTGTGAGTGAGTGAGTGTGTGTGTATGTCAGTGTGAGTGAGATTGTGTGTGTGTCAGTGTGAGTGAGAGTGTGTGTGTGTATGTCAGTGTGAGTGAGAGTGTGTGTATGTCAGTGTGAGTGAGAGTGTGTGTATGTCAGTGAGTGTGAGAGTGTGTGTATGTCAGTGTGAGTGAGTGAGTGAATGTGTGTGTATGTCAATGTGAGTGAGATTGTGTGTGTATGTCAGTGTGAGTGAGAGTGTGTGTATGTCAGTGTGAGTGAGAGTGTGTGTATGTCAGTGTGAGTGAGAGTGTGTGTATGTCAGTGTGAGTGAGAGTGTGTGTATGTCAGTATGAGTGAGAGTGTGTATGTGAGTGTGAGTGAGAGTGTGTGTGTCTATGTCAGTGTGACTGAGAGTGTGTGTATGTCAGTGTGAGTGAGAGTGTGTGTATGTCAGTATGAGTGACAGTGTGTATGTCAGTATGAGTGAGAGTGTGTATGTCAGTGTGAGTGAGAGTGTGTGTGTATGTCAGTGTGAGTGAGAGTGTGTGTATGTCAGTATGAGTGAAAGTGTGTATGTCAGTGTGAGTGAGAGTGTGTGTGTGTGTGTCAGTGTGAGAGTGTGTTTATGTCAGTGTGAGTGAGAGTGTGTGTGTATGTCAGTGTGAAAGTGTGTGTATGTCAGTGTGAGTGAGTGTGTGTGTGTATGTCAGTGTGAGTGAGTGTGTGTGTATGTCAGTGTGAGTGAGCGGGTGTGTATGTCAGTGTGAGTGAGAGTGTGTTTATGTCAGTGTGAGTGAGAGTGTGTGTATGTCAGTGTAAGTGAGTGTGTGTGTATGTCAGTGTGAGTGAGTGTGTGTGTATGTCAGTGTGAATGAGTGAGTGTGTGTATGTCAGTGGGAGTGAGTGAGTGTGTGTATGTCAGTGTGAGTGAGTGTGTGTGTGTATGTCAGTGTGAGTGAGTGTATGTCAGTGTGAGTGAGTGTGTATGTCAGTGTGAGTGAGTGAGTGAGTATGTCAGTGTGAGTGAGAGTGTGTGTATGTCAGTGTGAGTGAGAGTGTGTGTATGTCAGTGTGAGTGAGTGTGTGTGTATGTCAGTGTGAGTGAGTGTGTATGTCAGTGTGAGTGAGTGAGTATGTCAGTGTGAGTGAGAGTGTGTGTATGTCAGTGTGAGTGAGAGTGTGTGTATGTCAGTGTGAGTGAGAGTGTGTATGTCAGTATGAGTAAGAGTGTGTATGTCAGTGTGAGTGAGAGTGTGTGTGTATTTCAGTGTGAGAGTGTGTGTATGTCAGTGTGAGAGTGTGTGTATGTCAGTGTGAGTGAGAGTGTGTGTGTGTATGTCAGTGTGAAAGTGTGTGTATGCCAGTGTGAGTGAATGTGTGTGTGTATGTCAGTGTGAGTGAGTGTGTGTGTGTATGTCAGTGTGAGTGAGTGTGTGTGTGTATGTCAGTGTGAGTGAGTGTGTATGTCAGTGTGAGTGAGAGTGTGTGTATGTCAGTGTGAGTGAGAGTGTGTTTATGTCAGTGTGAGTGAGAGTGTGTGTATGTCAGTGTAAGTGAGTGTGTGTGTATGTCAGTGTGAGTGAGTGTGTGTGTATGTCAGTGTGAGTGAGTGAGTGAGTGAGTGTGTATGTCAGTGTGAGTGTGTATGTCAGTGTGAGTGTATGTGTATGTCAGTGTGAGTGAGAGTGTGTATGTCAGTGTGAGTGAGATTGTGTGTGTGTGTATGTCAGTGTGAGAGTGTGTGTATGTCTGTGTGAGTGAGTCTGTGTGTGTATGTCTGTGTGAGTGAGTCTGTGTGTGTATGTCAGTGTGAGTGAGAGTGTGTGTGTATGTCAGTGTGAGTGAGTGTGTATGTCAGTGTGAGTGTATGTCAGTGTGAGTGTGTGTGTATGTCAGTGTGAGTGAGAGTGTGTATGTCAGTGTGAGTGAGATTGTGTGTGTGTGTATGTCAGTGTGAGAGTGTGTGTATGTCAGTGTGAGAGTGTGTGTATGTCAGTGTGAGTGAGTGTGTGTGTATGTATGTCAATGTGAGTGAGTGTGTATGTCAGTGTGAGTGAGAGTGTGTGTATGTCAGTATGAGTGAAAGTGTGTATGTCAGTGTGAGTGAGAGTGTGTGTATGTCAGTGTGAGAGTGTGTGTATGTCAGTGTGAGAGTGTGTGTATGTCAGTGTGAGTGAGAGTGTGTGTGTATGTCAGTGTGAGAGTGTGTGTATGTCAGTGTGAGTGAGAGTGTGTGTGTATGTCAGTGTGAGAGTGTGTGTATGTCAGTGTGAGTGAGTGTGTGTGTATGTCAGTGTGAGTGAGAGTGTGTGTATGTCAGTATGAGTGAGAGTGTGTATGTCAGTGTGAGTGAGTGTGTGTGTGTATGTCAGTGTGAGTGAGAGTGTGTGTGTATGTCAGTGTGAGTGAGAGTGTGTGTGTGTATGTCAGTGTGAGTGAGAGCGTGTGTATGTCAGTGAGTGTGAGAGTGTGTGTATGTCAGTGTAAGTGAGTGAGTGTGTGTGTATGTCAGTGTGAGTGAGATTGTGTGTGTATGTCAGTGTGAGTGAGAGTGTGTGTATGTCAGTGTGAGTGAGAGTGTGTGTATGTCAGTGTGAGTGAGAGTGTGTGTATGTCAGTGTGAGTCAGAGTGTGTGTATGTCAGTGTGAGTGAGTGAATGTGTGTGTATGTCAGTGTGAGTGAGATTGTGTGTGTATGTCAGTGTGAGTGAGAGTGTGTGTATGTCAGTGTGAGTGAGAGTGTGTGTATGTCAGTGTGAGTGAGAGTGTGTGTATGTCAGTATGAGTGAGAGTGTGTATGTCAGTGTGAGTGAGTGTGTGTGTGTATGTCAGTGTGAGTGAGAGTGTGTGTGTGTGTATGTCAGTGTGAGTGAGAGTGTGTGTATGTCAGTGTGAGTGAGAGTGTGTATGTCAGTATGAGTGAGAGTGTGTATGTCAGTGTGAGTGAGAGTGTGTCTATGTCAGTGAGAGTGTGTGTGTGTATGTCAGTGTGAGTGTGTGTGTATGTCACTGTGAGTGAGCGTGTGTATGTCAGTGTGAGTGAGTGTGTGTATGTCAGTGTGAGTGAGAGTGTGTGTATGTCAGTGTGAGTGAGTGTGTGTGTGTATGTCAGTGTGAGTGTGTGTGTATGTCAGTGTGAGTTAGAGTGTGTGTATGTCAGTATGAGTGAAAGTGTGTATGTCAGTGTGAGTGAGAGTGTGTGTGTGTGTGTGTATGTCAGTGTGAGAGTGTGTTTATGTCCATGTGAATGAGAGTGTGTGTGTATGTCAGTGTGAAAGTGTGTGTATGTCAGTGTGAGTGAGTGTGTGTGTGTATGTCAGTGTGAGTGAGAGTGTGTGTATGTCAGTGTGAGTGAGAGTGTGTTTATGTCAGTGTGAGTGAGAGTGTGTGTATGTCAGTGTAAGTGAGTGTGTGTGTATGTCAGTGTGAGTGAGTGAGTGTGTGTATGTCAGTGTGAGTGAGAGTGTGTGTATGTCAGTGTAAGTGAGTGTGTGTGTATGCCAGTGTGAGTGAGTGTGTGTGTATGTCAGTGTGAGTGAGTGAGTGTGTGTGTATGTCAGTGTGAGTGAGTGTGTATGTAAGTGAGTGAGTGTGTGTGTATGTCAGTGTGAGTGAGTGTGTGTATATGTCAGTGTGAGAGTGTGTGTATGTCAGTGTGAGTGAGTGTGTGTGTGTATGTCAGTATGAGTGAGAGTGTGTATGTCAGTGAGAGTGTGTGTATGTAAGTATGAGTGAGAGTGTGTATGTCAGTGTGAGTGAGAGTGTGTGTGTGTATGTCAGTGTGAGAGTGTGTGTATGTCAGTGTGAGTGTGTGTGTATGTCAGTATGAGTGAGAGTGTGTATGTCAGTGTGAGTGAGTGTGTGTGTGTATGTCAGTGTGAGTGAGTGTGTGTATATGTCAGTGTGAGAGTGTGTGTATGTCAGTGTGAGTGAGTGTGTGTGTGTATGTCAGTATGAGTGAGAGTGTGTATGTCAGTGAGAGTGTGTGTATGTCAGTATGAGTGAGAGTGTGTATGTCAGTGTGAGTGAGAGTGTGTGTGTGTATGTCAGTGTGAGAGTGTGTGTATGTCAGTGTGAGTGAGAGTGTGTGTGTATGTCAGTATGAGTGAGAGTGTGTATGTCAGTGTGAGTGAGTGTGTGTGTGTATGTCAGTGTGAGTGAGAGTGTGTGTGTATGTCAGTGTGAGTGTGTGTGTGTATGTCAGTGTGAGTGAGTGTGTGTATGTCAGTGTGAGTGAGAGTGTGTATGTCAGTGTGAGTGAGAGTGTGTGTATGTCAGTGTGAGAGTGTGTGTATGTCAGTGTGAGTGAGAGTGTGTGTGTGTATGTCAGAGTGAAAGTGTGTGTATGCCAGTGTGAGTGAGTGTGTATGTCAGTGTGAGTGAGTGTGTATGTCAGTGTGAGTGAGTGTGTATGTCAGTGTGAGTGAGAGTGTGTGTGTATGTCAGTGTGAGTGAGAGTGTGTGTGTATGTCAGTGTGAGTGAGAGTGTGTGTGTATGTCAGTGTAAGTGAGTGTGTGTGTATGCCAGTGTGAGTGAGTGTGTGTGTGTATGTCAGTGTGAGTGAGTGAGTGTGTGTGTATGTCAGTGTGAGTGAGTGTGTATGTAAGTGAGTGTGTGTGTGTGTATGTCAGTGTGAGTGTGTGTGTGTATGTCAGGGAGAGTGTGTGTATGTCAGTATGAGTGAGAGTGTGTATGTCAGTGTGAGTGAGAGTGTGTGTGTGTATGTCAGTGTGAGAGTGTGTGTATGTCAGTGTGAGTGAGAGTGTGTGTATGTCAGTATGAGTGAGAGTGTGTGTATGTCAGTATGAGTGAAAGTGTGTATGTCAGTGTGAGTGAGAGTGTGTGTATGTCAGTGTGAGAGTGTGTGTATGTCAGTGTGAGTGAGAGTGTGTGTGTGTGTATGTCAGTGTGAAAGTGTGTGTATGCCAGTGTGAGTGAGTGTGTATGTCAGTGTGAGTGAGTGTGTATGTCAGTGTGAGTGAGAGTGTGTGTATGTCAGTGTGAGTGAGAGTGTGTTTATGTCAGTGTGAGTGAGAGTGTGTGTATGTCAGTGTAAGTGAGTGTGTGTGTATGTCAGTGTGAGTGAGTGAGTGTGTGTGTATGTCAGTGTGAGTGAGTGTGTGTGTGTATGTCAGTGTGAGTGAGTGTGTGTGTGTGTATGTCAGTGTGAGTGAGTGAGTGAGTGTGTATGTCAGTGTGAGTGTGTATGTCAGTGTGAGAGTATGTGTATGTCAGTGTGAGTGAGAGTGTGTATGTCAGTGTGAGTGAGATTGTGTGTGTGTGTGTGTGTGTATGTCAGTGTGAGAGTGTGTGTATGTCTGTGTGAGTGAGTCTGTGTGTGTATGTCTGTGTGAGTGAGTCTGCGTGAGTGAGTCTGTGTGAGTGAGAGTGTGTGTATGTCAGTGTGAGTGAGTGTGTATGTCAGTGTGAGTATGTGTGTATGTCAGTGTGAGTGAGTGTGTGTATGTCAGTGTGAGTGAGAGTGTGTGTATGTCAGTATGAGTGAAAGTGTGTATGTCAGTGTGAGTGAGAGTGTGTGTATGTCAGTGTGAGAGTGTGTGTATGTCAGTGTGAGTGAGAGTGTGTGTGTGTATGTCAGTGTGAAAGTGTGTGTATGCCAGTGTGAGTGAGTGTGTATGTCAGTGTGAGTGAGTGTGTATGTCAGTGTGAGTGAGAGTGTTTGTATGTCAGTGTGAGTGAGAGTGTGTTTATGTCAGTGTGAGTGAGAGTGTGTGTATGTCAGTGTAAGTGAGTGTGTGTGTATGTCAGTGTGAGTGAGTGTGTGTGTATGTCAGTGTGAGTGAGTGTGTGTGTGTATGTCAGTGTGAGTGTGTGTGTGTGTGTATGTCAGTGTGAGTGAGTGAGTGAGTGTGTATGTCAGTGTGAGTGTGTATGTCAGTGTGAGTGTATGTGTATGTCAGTGTGAGTGAGAGTGTGTATGTCAGTGTGAGTGAGATTGTGTGTGTGTGTGTGTATGTAACATAGTAACATAGTAACATAGTAATTTAGGTTGAAAAAAGACACAAGTCCATCAAGTTCAACCCTTCTACCTATCATTACAGCTTTTGATCCAAAAGAAGGCAAAAAACCCCTAAGGAAGCTATTTCGAATTTTGCCTCCTGGGGGAAAAAATTCCTTCTTGACTCCAAGAGGCAATCAGATTTCTCCTTGGATCAATAAGCTCTTTTATTAATGCTTATTCTATTATTAATAGCCCTGTATGTTCTGCTTTGCTAAAAAAACATCCAAACCATTTTTAAATGCATCTATTGTGGTTGCTAGCACTACCTCTCTTGGCAGTGAGTTCCATAACTTTATTGTCCTAACCGTAAAGAATCCCTTCCTTTGCTGTCTATGAAATCTTTGCTCTTCCAGTCTGAGGGGGTGACCTCTTGTTCTTTGTACCTTTCTGTTAATGAACAGGTCACTGGAGAGCTCTTTATATTGGCCCTGCAAATATTTATATAATGTTATCATATCCCCTCTGAGACGCCTTTTTTCTAACGTATATAAATTCAATTTTTTAAGTCTCTCTTCATAACTAAGATCCTCCAAACCCCTTATTAATTTTGTAGCTCTCCTTTGCACTTTTTCTAGTTCCTTAATATCCTTTTTAAGGACTGGTGCCCAGAACTGTACTGCATATTCAAGGTGAGGTCTTACCATTGATTTGTAAAGAGGCAAGATGATATCCTCCTCCCGTGAATCTATACCTCGTTTTATACATGCCAATATCTTATTGGCCCTTGCAGCTGCTGACTGGCATTGGGCACTGTTGCCAAGTTTGTTGTCTATAATTATTCCTAAATCCTTTTCATTAGTAGTTTTTCCCAGGGAAAAACCATTTAACGTATATGTTGCTTTGTTATTATTTTTCCCATAATGCATAACTTTACATTTGTCTATATTGAACCTCATTTGCCACTTTACTGCCCAGTCCCCCACTCTGTCCAAATCTTCCTGTAAAGAAAAAACATCAAGATTAGTCTTTATTGCCTTACCTAATTTAGTGTCGTCCGCAAACACGGAGACATGGCTCTCAGCACAATGTGGCAGATCATTAATAAACAAATTAAAAAGAAGAGGGCCCAAAACAGACCCCTGAGGTACTCCGCTTAATACCCTTGTCCAATGTGAGAATTTTCCATTTACAACAACCCTTTGTGTTCTATCTTTTAGCCAATTTTCAATCCACATACACACATTTGCCCCCAAACCTATTTCTCTCAATTTGTAGAGTAACCTTTTGTGTGGAACTGTATCAAATGCTTTCGCAAAATCCAAATAGATCACATCAACTGCCACACCTAGATCTATATTTTTACTGACTTCTTCATGTCAGTGTGAGAGTGTGTGTATGTCTGTGTGAGTGAGTCTGTGTGTGTATGTCTGTGTGAGTGAGTCTGCGTGAGTGAGTCTGTGTGAGTGAGAGTGTGTGTATGTCAGTGTGAGTGAGTGTGTATGTCAGTGTGAGTGTGTGTGTATGTCAGTGTGAGTGTGTGTGTATGTCAGTGTGAGTGAGAGTGTGTATGTCAGTGTGAGTGAGATTGTGTGTGTGTGTGTATGTCAGTGTGAGAGTGTGTGTATGTCAGTGTGAGAGTGTGTGTATGACAGTGTGAGAGTGTGTGTATGTCAGTGTGAGTGAGTGTGTGTGTGTGTGTGTATGTCAATGTGAGTGAGTGTGTATGTCAGTGTGAGTGAGAGTGTGTGTATGTCAGTATGAGTGAAATGTCAGTGTGAGTGAGAGTGTGTGTATGTCAGTGTGAGAGTGTGTGTATGTCATGGTGAGAGTGTGTGTATGTCGGTGTGAGAGTGTGTGTATGTCAGTGTGAGTGAGAGTGTGTGTGTATGTCAGTGTGAGAGTGTGTGTGTGTATGTCAGTGTGAGTGAGAGTGTGTGTGTATGTCAGTGTGAGTGAGAGTGTGTGTGTATGTCAGTGTGAGTGAGAGTGTGTGTATGTCAGTATGAGTGAGAGTGTGTATGTCAGTGTGAGTGAGTGTGTGTGTGTATGTCAGTGTGAGTGAGAGTGTGTGTGTGTGTGTGTATGTCAGTGTGAGTGAGTGAGTGAGTGAGTGTGTATGTCAGTGTGAGTGTGTATGTCAGTGTGAGTGTATGTGTATGTCAGTGTGAGTGAGAGTGTGTATGTCAGTGTGAGTGAGATTGTGTGTGTGTGTGTGTGTGTGTGTGTGTATGTCAGTGTGAGAGTGTGTGTATGTCTGTGTGAGTGAGTCTGTGTGTGTATGTCTGTGTGAGTGAGTCTGCGTGAGTGAGTCTGTGTGAGTGAGAGTGTGTGTATGTCAGTGTGAGTGAGTGTGTATGTCAGTGTGAGTGTGTGTGTATGTCAGTGTGAGTGTGTGTGTATGTCAGTGTGAGTGAGAGTGTGTATGTCAGTGTGAGTGAGATTGTGTGTGTGTGTATGTCAGTGTGAGAGTGTGTGTATGTCAGTGTGAGAGTGTGTGTATGACAGTGTGAGAGTGTGTGTATGTCAGTGTGAGTGAGTGTGTGTGTGTGTGTATGTCAATGTGAGTGAGTGTGTATGTCAGTGTGAGTGAGAGTGTGTGTATGTCAGTATGAGTGAAATGTCAGTGTGAGTGAGAGTGTGTGTATGTCAGTGTGAGAGTGTGTGTATGTCATGGTGAGAGTGTGTGTATGTCGGTGTGAGAGTGTGTGTATGTCAGTGTGAGTGAGAGTGTGTGTGTATGTCAGTGTGAGAGTGTGTGTGTGTATGTCAGTGTGAGTGAGAGTGTGTGTGTATGTCAGTGTGAGTGAGAGTGTGTGTGTATGTCAGTGTGAGTGAGAGTGTGTGTATGTCAGTATGAGTGAGAGTGTGTATGTCAGTGTGAGTGAGTGTGTGTGTGTATGTCAGTGTGAGTGTGTGTGTGTGTGTGTGTGTGTATGTCAGTGTGAGTGAGAGTGTGTGTATGTCAGTGTGAGTGAGAGTGTGTGTGTGTGTGTGTATGTCAGTGTGAGTGAGAGTGTGTGTATGTCAGTGTGAGTGAGTGAGTGTGTGTGTATGTCAGTGTGAGTGAGATTGTGTGTGTGTCAGTGTGAGTGAGAGTGTGTGTGTGTATGTCAGTGTGAGTGAGAGTGTGTGTATGTCAGTGTGAGTGAGAGTGTGTGTATGTCAGTGAGTGTGAGAGTGTGTGTATGTCAGTGTGAGTGAGTGAGTGAATGTGTGTGTATGTCAATGTGAGTGAGATTGTGTGTGTATGTCAGTGTGAGAGAGAGTGTGTGTATGTCAGTGTGAGTGAGAGTGTGTGTATGTCAGTGTGAGTGAGAGTGTGTGTATGTCAGTGTGAGTGAGAGTGTGTGTATGTCAGTATGAGTGAGAGTGTGTATGTGAGTGTGAGTGAGAGTGTGTGTGTGTATGTCAGTGTGACTGAGAGTGTGTGTATGTCAGTGTGAGTGAGAGTGTGTGTATGTCAGTATGAGTGACAGTGTGTATGTCAGTATGAGTGAGAGTGTGTATGTCAGTGTGAGTGAGAGTGTGTGTGTATGTCAGTGTGAGTGAGAGTGTGTGTATGTCAGTATGAGTGAAAGTGTGTATGTCAGTGTGAGTGAGAGTGTGTGTGTGTGTGTCAGTGTGTTTATGTCAGTGTGAGTGAGAGTGTGTGTGTATGTCAGTGTGAAAGTGTGTGTATGTCAGTGTGAGTGAGTGTGTGTGTGTATGTCAGTGTGAGTGAGTGTGTGTGTATGTCAGTGTGAGTGAGCGGGTGTGTATGTCAGTGTGAGTGAGAGTGTGTTTATGTCAGTGTGAGTGAGAGTGTGTGTATGTCAGTGTAAGTGAGTGTGTGTGTATGTCAGTGTGAGTGAGTGAGTGTGTGTATGTCAGTGGGAGTGAGTGAGTGTGTGTATGTCAGTGTGAGTGAGTGTGTGTGTGTATGTCAGTGTGAGTGAGTGTATGTCAGTGTGAGTGAGTGTGTATGTCAGTGTGAGTGAGTGAGTGAGTATGTCAGTGTGAGTGAGAGTGTGTGTATGTCAGTGTGAGTGAGAGTGTGTGTATGTCAGTGTGAGTGAGTGTGTGTGTATGTCAGTGTGAGTGAGTGTTTATGTCAGTGTGAGTGAGTGAGTATGTCAGTGTGAGTGAGAGTGTGTGTATGTCAGTGTGAGTGAGAGTGTGTGTATGTCAGTGTGAGTGAGAGTGTGTATGTCAGTATGAGTAAGAGTGTGTATGTCAGTGTGAGTGAGAGTGTGTGTGTATTTCAGTGTGAGAGTGTGTGTATGTCAGTGTGAGAGTGTGTGTATGTCAGTGTGAGTGAGAGTGTGTGTGTGTATGTCAGTGTGAAAGTGTGTGTATGCCAGTGTGAGTGAATGTGTGTGTGTATGTCAGTGTGAGTGAGTGTGTGTGTGTATGTCAGTGTGAGTGAGTGTGTGTGTGTATGTCAGTGTGAGTGAGTGTGTATGTCAGTGTGAGTGAGAGTGTGTGTATGTCAGTGTGAGTGAGAGTGTGTTTATGTCAGTGTGAGTGAGAGTGTGTGTATGTCAGTGTAAGTGAGTGTGTGTGTATGTCAGTGTGAGTGAGTGTGTGTGTATGTCAGTGTGAGTGAGTGAGTGTGTATGTCAGTGTGAGTGTGTATGTCAGTGTGAGTGTATGTGTATGTCAGTGTGAGTGAGAGTGTGTATGTCAGTGTGAGTGAGATTGTGTGTGTGTGTATGTCAGTGTGAGAGTGTGTGTATGTCTGTGTGAGTGAGTCTGTGTGTGTATGTCTGTGTGAGTGAGTCTGTGTGTGTATGTCAGTGTGAGTGAGAGTGTGTGTGTATGTCAGTGTGAGTGAGTGTGTATGTCAGTGTGAGTGTATGTCAGTGTGAGTGTGTGTGTATGTCAGTGTGAGTGAGAGTGTGTATGTCAGTGTGAGTGAGATTGTGTGTGTGTGTATGTCAGTGTGAGAGTGTGTGTATGTCAGTGTGAGTGAGTGTGTGTGTATGTATGTCAATGTGAGTGAGTGTGTATGTCAGTGTGAGTGAGAGTGTGTGTATGTCAGTATGAGTGAAAGTGTGTATGTCAGTGTGAGTGAGAGTGTGTGTATGTCAGTGTGAGAGTGTGTGTATGTCAGTGTGAGAGTGTGTGTATGTCAGTGTGAGTGAGAGTGTGTGTGTATGTCAGTGTGAGAGTGTGTGTATGTCAGTGTGAGTGAGAGTATGTGTGTATGTCAGTGTGAGAGTGTGTGTATGTCAGTGTGAGTGAGTGTGTGTGTATGTCAGTGTGAGTGAGAGTGTGTGTATGTCAGTATGAGTGAGAGTGTGTATGTCAGTGTGAGTGAGTGTGTGTGTGTATGTCAGTGTGAGTGAGAGTGTGTGTGTATGTCAGTGTGAGTGAGAGTGTGTGTGTGTATGTCAGTGTGAGTGAGAGCGTGTGTATGTCAGTGAGTGTGAGAGTGTGTGTATGTCAGTGTAAGTGAGTGAGTGTGTGTGTATGTCAGTGTGAGTGAGATTGTGTGTGTATGTCAGTGTGAGTGAGAGTGTGTGTATGTCAGTGTGAGTGAGAGTGTGTGTATGTCAGTGTGAGTGAGAGTGTGTGTATGTCAGTGTGAGTCAGAGTGTGTGTATGTCAGTGAGTGTGAGAGTGTGTGTATGTCAGTGTGAGTGAGTGAATGTGTGTGTATGTCAGTGTGAGTGAGATTGTGTGTGTATGTCAGTGTGAGTGAGAGTGTGTGTATGTCAGTGTGAGTGAGAGTGTGTGTATGTCAGTGTGAGTGACAGTGTGTGTATGTCAGTATGAGTGAGAGTGTGTATGTCAGTGTGAGTGAGTGTGTGTGTGTATGTCAGTGTGAGTGAGAGTGTGTGTGTGTGTATGTCAGTGTGAGTGAGAGTGTGTGTATGTCAGTGTGAGTGAGAGTGTGTATGTCAGTATGAGTGAGAGTGTGTATGTCAGTGTGAGTGAGAGTGTGTCTATGTCAGTGAGAGTGTGTGTGTGTATGTCAGTGGGAGTGTGTGTGTATGTCACTGTGAGTGAGCGTGTGTATGTCAGTGTGAGTGAGTGTGTGTATGTCAGTGTGAGTGAGAGTGTGTGTATGTCAGTGTGAGTGAGTGTGTGTGTGTATGTCAGTGTGAGTGAGAGTGTGTGTGTGTGTGTATGTCAGTGTGAGAGTGTGTTTATGTCCATGTGAATGAGAGTGTGTGTGTATGTCAGTGTGAAAGTGTGTGTATGTCAGTGTGAGTGAGTGTGTGTGTGTATGTCAGTGTGAGTGAGAGTGTGTGTATGTCAGTGTGAGTGAGAGTGTGTTTATGTCAGTGTGAGTGAGAGTGTGTGTATGTCAGTGTAAGTGAGTGTGTGTGTATGTCAGTGTGAGTGAGTGAGTGTGTGTATGTCAGTGTGAGTGAGTGTGTGTGTGTATGTCAGTGTGAGTGAGTGTGTATGTCAGTGTGAGTGAGTGTGTATGTCAGTGTGAGTGAGTATGTCAGCGTGAGTGAGAGTGTGTGTATGTCAGTGTGAGTGAGAGTGTGTGTATGTCAGTATGAGTAAGAGTGTGTATGTCAGTGTGAGTGATAGTGTGTGTGTATGTCAGTGTGAGAGTGTGTGTATGTCAGTGTGAGTGTGTGTGTATGTCAGTGTGAGTGAGAGTGTGTGTATGTCAGTGTGAGTGAGAGTGTGTGTGTATGTCAGTGTGAGTGAGAGTGTGTCTATGTCAGTGTAAGTAATGTGGAAGGGGGGTGTCATAAAACGAGCAAAATCCTGGCATATTCAATGGCAAAATTGTTGCATATTGAGGGGTTAAATGCTGGAATATTGAATGGCAAAATAATACTGGCATATTGAGGGGTTAAATACTGGAATATTGAATGGCAAAATAATACTGGCATATTGACGGGTTAACTTCTGGAATATTGAATGGCAAAATCATGCTGGAATATTGAATGGCAAAATAATACTGGCATATTGAGGGGTTAAATATTGGAATATTAAATTGCAAAATAATACTGGCATATTGAGGGGTTAACTGCTGGAATAATGAATGGCAAAATTGTGGCATATTGAGGGGTTAAATGCTGGAATATTGAATAGCAAAATTGTGGCATATTGAGGGGTTAAATACTAGCATATTGAATGGCAAAATTGTGGCATATTGAGGGGTTAAATACTAGAATATTGCATGGAAAAGTTCTGGCATATTGAGGGGTTAAATGCTGGAATATTGGAATGGCAAAATTCTGGCATATTGAAGGGTTAATGCTGGAATATTGAATGGCAAAATTCAGGGGTTAGATACTGGCATATTGAATGGCAGAATTCTGGCATATTCAGGGGTTAAATTCTGGAATATTAAATGGCAAAATTGTGGCATATTGAGGGGTTAAATACTGGCATATTGAGTGGCAAAATAATACTGGAATATATTAAATGGCAAAATACTGGCATATATTAAATGGCAGAATAATACTGGCATATTGTTGGGCAAATTGGCTGTGGCTTTTTAATGGCAAAATAATACTGGCATATTATGGGCAAATTGGCTGGGGCATATTAAATGGCGAAATAGTACTGGCAAATAATTGGGCAAATTGACTGTGGCATATTAAATGGCAAAATAATACTGGCATATTATTAGGCAAATTGTCTGGTTTATTAATGGCAAAATAATACTGGCATATTATTGGGCAAATTGTGTGGCATATTAACGGCAAAATAATACTGGCATTTTATTGGGCAAATTGGCTGTGCCGTATTTATGGCAAACTCTGGCATATTAATGGGAAAACTGGTTTATTTTAATTGGCCAAATCATGTAGGTGCAATATGAGTGCAAGCCAAGTCCTGTGGGCAGGGGAGGGCTGGCAGCCTTAGGCCTGGGGGGCAAATCCAGTCAAGTGGCCCATTGCACCATCGAATCGCCTCCCCATCCACGGCCATCTTTTCCTTGTTTTATAACGAATATTGCCAGGATTTTCCCCCACAATATGCCAGGATTTGCCATTTAATATGCCAGGATTATGCCCCTCAATATGCCAGGATTATGCCCCTCAATATGCCAGGATTATGCCCCTCAATATGCCAGGATTTAGACACCCAATATCCCAAAATTTGGGCACCCCCCCCTACCCACGTTGCACACCTACGACATGACCCATAACCCACGTTGCACACCAGGACATGCCCCATCACCACATTTACATGCCTCCATCACCCCATTACATACACATTTCCAATATTATTTGCCATTAATATTCCCCAGCCAATTTGTCCCATAATATGCCAGTGTTATTCTGCAATTTAATATAACTCAGTAAATTTGCCCAATAATATTCCAAGGTTATCTGCAATTTAATATTCCCCAGCCATTTTGCCCAATAATATGCCAGTGTTATTCTGCCATTTAATATTCCCCAGCCGATTTGTCCAATAATATGCCAGTGTTATTCTGCCATTTAATATTCCCCAGCCGATTTGCCCAATAATATGCCAGTCTTATTTGCCATGTAATATTCCCCAGCCAATTTGCCCAATAATATGCCAGTCTTATTTGCCATGTAATATTCCCCAGCCAATTTGCCCAATAATATGCCAGTCTTATTTGCCATGTAATATTCCCCAGCCAATTTGCCCAATAATATGCCAGTCTTATTTGCCATGTAATATTCCCCAGCCAAATTTGCCCAATAATATGCCAGTCTTATTTGCCATGTAATATGCCCCAGCCAATTTGCCCAATAATACTCTAGTCTTATTTGCCATGTAATATGCCCCAGCCAATTTGCCCAATAATATGCCAGTCTTATTTGCCATGTAATATGCCCCAGCCAATTTGCCCAATAGTATGCCAGTCTTATTTGCCATGTAATATTCCCCAGCCAATTTGCCCAATAGTATGCCAGTCTTATTTGCCATGTAATATTCCCCAGCCAATTTGCCCAATAATATGCCAGTCTTATTTGCCATGTAATATGCCCCAGCCAATTTGCCCAATAATATGCCAGTGTTTTTTGCCCCCCCCCCCCCCCCCTTACCTTTTTCCCTGGTGGCTAGTGGCAGGACTTCCCTGGTGGCTAGTGGCAGGACTTCCCTGGTGGCTAGTGGCAGGAGGACTTACCTGGTGGCAGGCAGCATGGTCCCTCCATGCTGCCTGTTCGGCCTCCCGGCGGTTGTGCCGACAGGTCACGTGATCGGCGCGCGTCTGACGTCAGAGCGCCGATCACGTGACTGTCGGCACTTCCGTGTCGGCACACTGCACGGGGAGCCGAACAGGCAGCACGGAGGTTTCTCTGTGCTGCCTGTTCGGCTCCCCGTGCAGCCTGGCAGGCAGAGCGATGGTGGGGGGGGATCTTCCGATCCCTTCTCACCTCAGTCTCTGCCTGCAAGCGAGTTTTATTTTTTTTTTTTTTTAAAACACTGGCCCAGCGGCCGTGTTTTACAATCCTTAGGGCGGCCTGGGGGGCAATTGCCACCCTGCCCCCCGGCCCAGCCCGCCCCTGCCTGTGGGTGCAATATAGGTGCATGGCTAGTTCTGTGGGTACTGTATGGTGCTGTGTTAAGTCCTTTAAGTGCAATGTGGGTGCAGAGGAAGGTAATAAAAAATAGGAATGCAATTTTTCAATAAAATTTTTATTACATATGAAAATAGTTGAATATAATATAAAAAAAAAATCAAATAAGTATAAATGCAACAAGTTCTAGAGAGATGTCTGTGTGTATAGATATGCATTGTTTTCGAATTGTACAATTGTCACCTTGTGGGGGTCCTGTGTGTCGCATCATTAACGGTGGTCCCATGTGTGGCATAATTAAGGGTCTCTTTTGTGTGGCATAATTAAGGGGTGCTTGTGTGTGGCATAATTAAGGGGCACTTGTGTGTGGAATAATTAAGGGGCGCCTGTGTGTGGCATAATTAAGGGGCGCCTGTGTGTGGCATAAATAATGGGGCTCTGGTGTGGGATAATTTATGGGGCTCTTGTTTGTGTCATAGTTATGAGGCTCCTATGTGTAGCATAGTTAATGGGCTCCTGTGTGTGGCAGATTTATGGGGCTACTGTATGTGGCATATTTAATAGGCCATCTGACTGGCATTACTAAGGAATCTGTTTGACATGGTATTGGAGGAAATCCAGGGGGGTGACACCATGAGTTACCGCACCGGGTGACACCAACCCTAGTGACGCCTCTGCTGCCTAGATCTGTTTAGCCACCAAGGAGTTAACTTATCTGACACTGCCTAGATCTGTCTAGCCATCCAGGGGTTAACTCATCTGATACTGCTTATATATATCAAGCAATCCAGGGGTTAACTCATCTGATACTGCCTAGATCTGTCTAGCCATCCAGGGGTTAACTCATCTGACACTGCCTATATATGCAGTGCTGTATTTACCGCGAGGCATCCTAGGCGGATGCCTATGGCGGCAAATTTTGGGGGGCGGCAGCGCCCCCCAGCACTGGAAAAAAAATAAAATAAAATAAAAAATAAAAAAAAAATAAAAAATCGGGCCCTTTAGAAAAAAAAAACCCCACCGCGCTTGCAGGCAGAGACAGAGGTGAGAGGGGATCGGAAGATCCCCCCTCACCATCGCTCTGCCTGCCAGGCTGCACGGGGAGCCGAACAGGCAGCACAGAGAAACCTCCGTGCTGCCTGTTTGGCTCCCCGTGCAGTGTGCCGACACGGAAGTGCCGACAGTCACGTGACGGGCGCGCTGACGTCATACGCGCGCCCGGTCACGTGACCTGTCGGCACAATCGCCGGGAAGCCGAACAGGCAGCATGGAGGGACCATGCTGCCTGCCTGCCAGGGAAAGGTAAGTGCTGATGGGAGACTCTGTGTGTGTGTGTGTGTGACTGAGTGTGATGGGAGTCAGAGTGTGTGTGATGGGAGACAGTGTGTGTGACTGAGTGTGATGGGAGTCAGAGTGTGTGTGATGGGAGACAGTGTGTGTGTGTGTGTGACTGAGTGTGATGGGAATCAGAGTGTGTGTGATGGGAGACAGTGTGTGACTGAGTGTGATGGGAGTCAGAGTGTGTGATGGGAGACTGTGTGTGTGACTGAGTGTGATGGGAGTCAGAGTGTGTGTGTGATGGGAGACAGTGTGTGTGACTGAGTGTGATGGGAGTCAGAGTGTGTGTGATAGGAGACAGTGTGTGTGACTGAGTGTGATGGGAGTCAGAGTGTGTGTGATGGGAGACAGTGTGTGTGACTGAGTGTGATGGGAGTCAGAGTGTGCGTGATGGGAGTAGGAGTGTGTGACTGAGTGTGATGGGAGACAGTGTGTGTGACTGAGTGTGATGGGAGTCAGAGTGTGTGTGATGGGAGACAGTGTGTGTGTGTGTGTGTGACTGAGTGTGATGGGATTCAGAGTGTGTATGATGGGAGACTGTGTGTGACTGAGTGTGATGGAAGTCAGAGTGTGTGTGATAGGAGACAGTGTGTGTGACTGAGTGTGATGGGAGTCAGAGTGTGTGTGATGGGAGACAGTGTGTGTGACTGAGTGTAATGGGAGTCAGAGTGTGTGTGATAGGAGACAGTGTGTGTGACTGAGTGTGATGGGAGTCAGAGTGAGTGTGATGGGAGTCAGAGTGTGCGTGATGGGAGTAGGAGTGTGTGACTGAGTGTGATGGGAGTAGGAGTGTGTGACTGAGTGTGATGGGAGTGTGAGCTTGATGTGAGTCTGAATGATGGGGCATGTCTTAGGTGTGTAACGTGGGTGTGCAGCTTGGGTAGGGGGGTGCCCGGATTTTGTCTGCCTAGGGCAGCACAAAATCAAGATACACCACTGTATATATGTCAAGCAATCCAGGGGTTCTCTCCTCTGACATTGACTATATCTATCTGGATTTTCTTATAGGTCACTGGTTACATAAGGTTTTAAGGAATTGCACAGGGTATTATCATAATCATGTTTTACCATTACTCTCTTTTCACCTTATGGGTGAGCTCTTTGAAAAAAATATTTTATTATGTTTATATAAGGGCTTTAGTGGGCATATAAAAATAACATATTTTTTCTAAGAGCTCACCCACGAGGTGAAAAGAAAGAAATGGTAAAACAAACATTATTATGAAAATAGGCTGTGCAATTCCCCAAAACATATGTGACCACTGACCTATAAACATTGTACATTAAGTTTAAATGCTCAAACATTTAGGGTACACATTTCAATCATGGCCTGCCAGTAGTCGTACCATATCATTTTTGCATATAGAAAGGTACGCTTGCATTAAATTATCACTTCCTGATCAGTTTCATTTTAGTTAAAATTATCACGACTGTGGGCTTTTATTTGGGGGGGGGGGGGGGGAGGGATTAGATTATTGGCATTATAGATTATTAGTGTTATAGATTATCAATACAAAAGAGGATTATGATCATAGATTGTTAGTATTAAGATAGTGTTATTGATGAACAGAAACAAAACATGTGATGATTATAGATTATTAATATTATTATGATGATCGAGTTATATTACTAGATATTAATTTTTATAGATTATTATTGTTATAGCTCACTGTTTGTAGGATTATATATTATAGAATGTTATAACTATAGATTATTATTATTATTATTATATATTGATCATTATTTATAATCGGTATAGATAATTGTTTGTAGGATTATATATTATAGAATATTCTATGTATTATTATTATTATTATTATTATTATTATTAAAAGATTATTGTTTGTAGGATTATATATTATTATAGAATATTATTAATGTATATTATTATTTTGGTAGATTATTTTGATTATTATTATTGTTTTAGATTGTTATTTGTAGGATTATATTTTATTATAGAATAATATTACTATATATTATTATTATTATTGTGATAATTATTTATTATTGCTACAGATTGTTGGTACAATTATATACTATTATAGAATATTATTACTATTTATAATGAATATTATTATATATTATTATCACCTTCGTGACAATGGAGGTGTCGTGCACGTCCAGCCGGCAACGAGCTGGTGCTCAATGTGGAGGCATTAGGATACACCGAAATTTCGGTTCTGGGGCACCCCTGATCGCTCCACAGAGCAGCATGCTCCTGCAATATGGCTGCTGCGCTCTTGTGGGTAAAGCTTTGGAAGTGGAAAAAAAAATCACTTTCGACACTCTGATGCTGTTGCAACATTGCAATAAAAAAAGATTTAATTAGCTAAAATCTTGGGTTAGGGTTAGAATAGTTGTTTGGGTTACACTTAAATTACGACTAGCAAAAGGGATAGAGTTACAATTAAATTAAAATTTATTAAGGGTGTCTCAATGAAACCTGGCTTCACCTGCAGATCCAGCTGCATGCTAACACCTGTTTGATAAGCATAATTTTATACATTTATATTTTTGAAGCCTGTGACTAGCTTAGCGCATTTTTCTTTTCCCTGATAGAATATTACTATAGATTATTATTGGTAATTTACAGAGCACTGTGTGATTGGAGTTTTGGTTGCAGGGCAGTTGTACAATGGAGTTGTGCTCATGTAAACCCCACCCACTGACAGAAATGTGATTGGCTGGCGTTTACGCCTGTTATGAACACTCACCAGTCTGCTGCTCTTAAAAGCATTATGAACAGGATCAGGAGATACTAAAAATATAAAAACAGTGTAAATAAACAAAACAGATAAAAATCACTGAATATGCGGTAATTTTATAAAATAAATAATTCCCCCAAATGAAATCATATCAGTCTTTATGACATTTACCTGATAGAGTGTTAAAAATTAATTATCAAATGCCACATTAACATTCTGAGTAATGATCTCCAAGCACTGCTGTAATGGAAAAAACATTGTGTTAATCACAAAAAGAAAGTGATCTGGAGGATTAAATATGTGTCCCCCCCCCCCCCACAACCCCCTACTGTACCATTTACTGCGCATTCAGAGAGGACTTTGTGATCACTTGGGGTAATATTGGGAGGGTTGTTAAATGGGTCACAAGTCTCTGCCAAACCATCTACAGGTTACATTTATTAAAGGACAGTCAGACATATTGACTCAGAGAAGAGAGAGTCACAAACACTGATTGCAATTAAATAGGGAACGGATATTATCATTAATTTATATTATGCCATCATATACCGCAGCGCTGTACAATGGGCTAACTAAATTTACAAACTGCCGGAATAAGATCCAACTCCAAATCCCCCAGAGATACTTACACTCTCACTCAGATATCAGCAAGTGTGCTGTGTTCTAACCACACTACCTTATATAGCCGGCCATGGTGATGTCACATACAAGTGTGATGTCATATGTTCTAGAACACAGGCAGCAAGGGACTTCTGACTGCACGGTGTTAAGTAAGACATTTAAACAGACACACTCACAAACGTGTTGGGAGAGTAACAAAAGGATGCAGGTGCCATTTCTATCATTTACCTGTAATTGTGTCTTTTTTATACATCCATCCAATTGTTATTGCTGCTTTTTTTTACATGGGGTGCGCTGGTGACAAAAATGCCAGAGCATCCCCCCAAAAATTTTATATATTGCAATCTCCATCCAGTATCTTGTTATCCATTGGCACATGTGGCGCAAGTGACACTATTTGGCACTAATTCCACAGGCCCCGATTATATAAAGAATCCACATAGTGACTCTCTGAAGATGAGATGCACACAGTGTGTGAATAATGATCTGAACTGACCCAAACGTGTGTATCTGTAGCTGTCCAAGCACTAAATGCACACGTATGACTCTAATCACATGTCCCATTCCCATTTTAGGATGCACAGTAAATACCTGACCCAGAATTTTGATACAGGGTCAGATACAGACAGAGCCACCATCAAAAATTGTGGGGCCACTTATAGACTAAATGTGGGGCCCCTATCGCACACTCCATTCCCTCACCACTCCATTTCTCCTTTCATTATTACCCCCATAACCCTATACAATAGCACCTCATTGTACACCCAGGGCATGCCCCATGAACTACATTGTACACCCAGGCCTTAACTCAGGACATTCACAATCGCCACGCTGCACTCCCATAATTTACCCCAGGACGTGCCCCATCAACCACACTGCACCTAGGACTTACCACAGCACCCAGGAAATGCTCCATCACTAAATTGCACTTCCAAGACTTAGCCCAGCCAGCACCTCCACCTCCCTGGTGTCTAGTAGCAGACAACATGGTGTATGAGCAGCTGGGACCATGACTGTTGTATCATCGCCTTTCACTTCGTCTGATGGCAGCCCTGGATAGAGATATTATAATTAAAAGGACACGTAAGGTATTCAATTAACTTTGAGGCATTGAGATTGCATCAAGTGTAGGCATTTTAAAGATAAATGCATTAATGAATAAAATAATTTTTTCAAAATAGTAAAGTTTTAATGAAGCACTTGTCTTGTAGTTGGAGTCCTTCATGTGCCAACTAGGCCAGCTGCGGAGATTCTGTTGATCGAGTGACAGGATACATGGTTCCTAAACTCCTGACATTTGCACACACAGTAATAGTACCCCTGCTAGGCGCTGTCCCCATGTGCACCTCTTTGTTATATAACCCGCAGATTTTTGGGGAAGCCATTATCTTTATAATTGCTCTGTGTTGAACACAGATTTGCTGTAGTTTGAGATAATATCATTTTTTTTTTTTCATTTTATTGATCTTTATTAATTTTCAATATAAAAAGATTTTTTTTAAAAAAAAAAGATCATTTAAAAAATATATAAATACAACATTTTGACAGTACAAATCATTACATACATTTTCCCCATGCCCCAGGGTACGATCACTTCCACCATTTGTATTATGTAGCAGAAGGTTCATTAATCGGTTTCATCTGGGCAGGCCTATCGTGAACAAATTTAACCCTTGGTAGTCATTATGGCCGTTTGTTCCTAATTTCCTGCTATGTTTGTCTAAGTCTTACTCATAGATCCCCTCCTAATTCTAGTGTTATTCATATATCTTCTCTATCATATTTTATGGGCCAGGGGATCAGTACAAGGGGTATCCAAAATGTTAGCGTTCATACATATAATGACCCCACCTGGCTTCCCACAATCCACTTATTCATTCAGCCGCATATCCATACATTCCTTTCTCCCTTCAGTGTCCCCGCACGAGATAATATCTTTGACAGAACCCTCCAACACTATAATTGGAGAAAACTAAGGGCTTGCCTCCCCCCCTAGAGATTATGGGCCCTGGCATTTCGATTTGGGTACAGTGGGTAATGGTGCACTTTTCATTAACTTTACTCATACACCTAGATTGTGCCATCTGTAATTCTGACACACCATGGATTATGTGCTATGTTTGATATGGTTTAGTCAGGTTGTTTTGTATATTTTTATTATGTGTAATGTATAATTCTGTGAGGAGACCACTCTGATTACAATATGACACAGGGGAGTAAAGGATAATTGTTTACCCCCTGTAGTGAAGAAAGCTTGAGGTTGAGTTTTATGTTAACTGGATCATGTCTGAATATAGTTCAATAAATTGGCATTCCTGTTTCAAAGTTACTGGTCCTGTCTCGTGATTTGGAAGTTCTAGCTACAATACTGGTTCTGCCTGGTGGCTTGGGGTGGCTGATACAAGGAAGCAGTCGAGGTACCAGGGGGTCCGTCACAATATCCTCTACTGGGGAACACATTGGTCCTTATATAGATGCACAGCAATGACAATACTTGACAGAGAGTCTGACCTATTTTTCTCAAGGGATTTTATCAGCTTCCTTTTCACTGAAGAAAGATCCCAAGATATTCAGGGGGGTGTTATATATGTAAGTACACTCAACCTTGAATCCAAGGAAAACATTTCCCTTTCATTTTAGTGTATGACTGGTGTTCCCAGCAATGACTGGTTTACGGGACATGTGTGAAGTAGGAGTAGGCATAGGCATGGGCATCCGCAGAAATTTTTTCAGGGGGGGGGCATAATTTTACCGTCATCCTTTCTGCGCCGTGCCTCTTTTTGACAAGTTATCATGAAGTGGAGGAGCTTTGTCATTATCAGTGAAGGCATGCAAAGGGTTGATAAACCCTGCACCAGATACAGATCCACAGCACCAGATATAAACCAACCACACTAGATATAGCCTCACTGCACCAAATATAGATCCACTGTGCCAGATATAGACCCACAACACCAGATATTAACCCACGGTACCAGCTAAAAACCCATGACACAAGATATAAACCACAGCACCAGATAAATATCCAGAGCTCTAGCTGAAACGCCACAGCAACAGATAGAACAACATAGCAAAGATATAACCCCATAGCACCAGATACAACACTATAGCACACAATATAACCTCTCAGCAACAGACACACTATAGCACACAATATAACCCAACAGCACCAGACACAACACTATAGCACACAATATAACCTCTCAGCACCAGATACAACACTATAGCACACAATATAGCCTCTCAGCACCAGACACAACACTATAGCACACAATATAACCTCTCAGCACCAGACACAACACTATAGCACACAATATAACCCCACAGCACCAGACACAACACTATAGCACACAATATAACCTCTCAGCACCAGATACAATACAATAGCACACAATATAACCTCTCAGCACCAGATACAACACTATAGCACACAATATAACCCAACAGCACCAGATACAACACTATAGCACACAATATAACTCAACAGCACCAGGCACAACACTATAGCACACAATATAACCCAACCAGGGCCGGCCTTAGGGGTGTGCGACCTCTGCGAGCCAGTAGAGGCACTGGATTGGGGAGATCAAAAGATCCCCCCTCACCAGTCCTCTGCTGGATCCGGCTGAGGGGTGTAGCTCCACCCCCACCCTGTGAAGCAGAGCAACGTCTGCTTCACGGGGAGCAAGAGAAAGTGCTGCTCGGCTCCCCATGCTTGCATTAAGCATGGGGAGCCTGCATTAAGCATGGGGAGCCGAGCAGCCCTCTCTTGCTGTATAACCCCTCAGCACCAGTATATAACCCCTCAGCACCAGATACAACACTATAGCACACAATATAACCTCTCAGCACCACATACAACACTATAGCACACAATATAACCTCTCAGCACCAGATACAACACTATAGCACACAATATAACCTCTCAGCACCAGACACAACACTATTGCACACAATATAACCTCACAGCACCAGACACAACACTATAGCACACAATATAACCTCTCAGCACCAGACACAACACTATTGCACACAATATAACCTCTCAGCACCAGATACAACACTATAGCACACAATATAACCTCTCAGCACCAGACACAACACTATTGCACACAATATAACCTCACCGCACCAGATACACTATAGCACACAATATAACCCCACAGCACCAGATACAACACTATAGCACACAATATAACCCAACAGCACCAGACACAACACTATAGCACACAATGTAACCCGACAGCACCAGATACAACACTATAGCACACAATATAACCCCACAGCACCAGATACAACACTATAGCACACAACATAATCCAACAGCACCAGACACAACACTATAGCTCACAGTATAACCCCACAGCACCAGATACAACACTATAGCACACAATATAACCCCACAGCACCAGATACAACACTATAGCACACAATATAACCTCTCAGCACCAGATACAACACTATAGCACACAATATAACCCAACAGCACCAGACACAACACTATAGCACACAATATAACTCCACAGCACCAGATACAACACTAAAGCACACAATATAACTCCACAGCACCAGATACAACACTATAGCACACAATATAAACACAAAGCAACAGATTCCCTAAACACCCAAATTCCTAAATCCATGACATTTCTTTATCTCTTTCCCCTTTTTTGATATGTTTTATTCCTCCATGTTTGCCATCTCTTTCCCCATTATTTTATGTGTTTTATTCCTCCATGTCAGTGACCTCTTTTCACCTACATTTTATCTTTTCTGCCCCATGTCACTATTTTGTCTGTATTCTGCTCCAATCAATCACCTCTTTTCATCCTCTATTATCTTTTCTGCCCCATGTCATCCCATTTTGTTTGCAATCTGCTTCCATCTATCACATCATTTTATCCTCCATTATCTTTTCTGCCCCATCCACTTGTCACCATGCTGATGTGAGCAGAGCCTGGTCAGAGGAGCTGCTCAGACTGGACAAATGGAGACCTCAGGGAAATGGGAGGGACCTCCATGGATTTACCCCACTCTTCTATGTACCTTGGTTTTTAAAGCTATTATAAGCTCTTCCTACCTGTTACAGAGGCTCAGCTATGGTCTATGAGTATCTTCCCCTGTTTCCTCCATGATGTTGCACTGCAGGCTCTCTTCTGTCAGTCATGCTGCCACATGGAGGGCTGAGGGGCGGGGCTATAACTTCATATCCCCGGGCACCCCTGTCATTGGCTCTCCAAGGCTACATACTGAGAAAAAAATAATAATAATAAAAAAAAAAAAAAAAAATTTTTTTTTTAAAGGGGAATTGCAAAAATCCAGGGGGGGGGGGGGGGGGGGGGAAGCGCCCTTCCCCCCCCCTGCGGACGCCCATGGGCATAGGGTCTGAATATCTACTACAATGGTCTTCCCTTCTATGGTGGCCTGAAAGCTGTATACGGCTGAGTCATCTTCCATATGAAGACGGCTTCCACCGCATTCTCCTCCACGTCCTTATACTTCAGAGTTGCAGACACGTCGGCTACAAAGCCCTTCACCTGGACGTCCATAGAGTTCCCCCTCTCCGGAACGTCAAATCTATTGTATTATTTGGATGTCCTTTAACAGCCATTAGTCATAACTCTGCCCTCATATATCAAGGATCCAACCAGTGTAATCTTTGATGGAACAAATCACTTGGGACTCTTCATATCAATGGGTGATGGTAGACATTTTGTCCACATACACCTATATTACTCATAATCAAGGCATCAAAGCCCTGTGTCAAAATTTGTCTATTTCTAATTTCGTTTGCAAACAAACACAATTTATGTATGATTTGGCTAACTTTACCCTAAGAAACAATTATTTTTTTCTTCAAGGGCCAGTTCTTCCTACAGATGTGTGGTATCACCATAGAGACTAAGTTCGTCCCCAGTTATGCCAATATCTTTATGGGCACCTGGGAGTCTGAGGTTCGCAACCCAGAGCGTAACGCCTTTCTAGCGGACTTGGTCCTCTAGCCGAGATACATAGATGATGTCATCTTTGTGTGGAGAGGCTCAGATAAAGATTTAAATTAATTCCAATCTTAACTCAATATGAATGATAAGAACATCACTTTTGAATCTGATAGGAAGAATATTAATTTCCTAGATGCACTTTCATTGAGAATTTGAAGGTCAAAACCAATACCTTTTTTAAAACTGTCAACAGTAATAGTTACATCGATAGACAAAGCTGTCATCTTCCCTTATGGCTTAACAACATCCCCAAAACCATAGCAGCGCATTAGGAGGAATTGTAGTGATCTCAATACTTTTAGAGAGCAGAGTATCACTCTTAGAAACATTTTTCTGGAAAAAAATCTAGCCAGTACCCTTGAAACAATTGAAGAGGAAGTGACCCTGATGGCCGTGACTAAATACTTCTCCCCAAACAAAAAGCTACCTATGCCCCAAACTTCCCTTTCTAATCTTGTAAAAAGTACAACATTAAAGCTAGGAAAATAGAAAGTTTTAGTTATGAAGAAAGGCTGGAAAAGTTAAATCTATACACTCTAGAGAAACGGTGGTGTAACGGATCGCCTGGCACCCCGACTGGGTACCTCCGTTAAAGGATGCTCCTAGCGCTTCCTGAGGACTCCAAGCACTGCAGCAGACACCACAACCACCAAACCGGAGAAGCATATGAATCCTCCCAAGCATATGAATGCTGTAGGCAGTTGAATAGGAACCATACGAATAGGTTTACTCTCCTAGCAGTCAAACTGGAACAGCATACAATAAATCCTTCCCCCAATAATGAGACGACACTTCACTTTGAGGGTTAAAACAGGAACTCTTACAGCAAGATTGAACTACTTTATTTGACAAACAACACAGACTTATATACACCAAACTGCAATCAGATAACACTTGATTAAACAATAGAAAACTTAAACACATCACCAGTAAAGCAGTATCTAGCCACTTTAATCTGGAGCCAGAAGCAAGGTAGTCAGACTGGGTGGCTGACATAACTAAACAATGGAAGGCTTAAACACATTACAGACAGGGTCCATAATCTAAAGGCAAGAGGCGGGCAAGCAGCCCCCTCCAAGGACACGTGGCGAGGCCGGTTTCGCCACATTTCTCCCCTTTACCATCCAAACTAACAGGGTATCTGACCTCCTGCCGGTCAGTGCCCTGGTTAGTCCAGCAACCCACCCACGAAGCACAAACAGCAATACAACCCACCCACAATAACTGGTTACTACACCTGGATAAAATAGCAACTTGTCCATGTCCAGGTGCCTCACCACAGCTGTGCGGGGGGCTGGTAGACTGCCTTGGTGGGTTGCTGAGTGGGCAGAGACCAGCGGTACTCTGCCCGGGTGCCAGCGCTACCACTGAAGTAGCCTGGTTGGAGCCTGGTTGGGGGAGGGGGAGACCGACTGTCTCCCCTCTGGATACACTGCTCTGTGGCTGGGGGACAGGACCGACCGTCCCTGCCCCTGGGGCTGCAAGTGCAGAGACTACGGTCCCATCTGCATAGTTGTGGGGCTTAACATCTCCCCTTGGTGGGTTAGGCTGCCGCTGGAGAGAGGGTGTAACAAGCTCCTCTCTCTGAACTGTAGACTGCCGCTGGGGAGAGGGGGTAACCTGCTCCTCTCCCTGACACTCTCTTTGCTGGTGGAGAGGGGGACCAACTGTCTCCCCTTTCAATATTTTGTCCTGCGGCTGGGGTGCGAGACAGATGGTCTCTGCTTCCTGGGGTACACACTGCCGCTGGGGAGGAAGGACGGCACCTTCATCTCCCTGGGGTACACGCTGCCGCTGGGGAGGAAGGACTGCACCTTCTGCTCCCTGGGGTACACACTGCCGCTGGGGAGGAAGGACGGCACCTTCATCTCCCTGGGGTACACACTGCCGCTGGAGATCTGGGCCGACCGCCCAGCATCCCTGTAGGGCCGGTAGAGAGACCGCCATCCCATCTCCACCTGCCACATGTGGGTCTTCCCAGGACCAGTCTATGAGGTCCCCTACTTCTGCCGCTGGTAGTGAAGCAGGGGGTACCTCGGCTGCGTTTTCCCAGCTGTAGGTTGGCAGGTCTGGGTCTCCCAGCCAGTTTTCCTGTTCTGTGTCTATGCCCTGTGGCTGACATGAGTTTAGTAGTTCCACATAGTCCATCTCTAGCTGTCGTTCCATGGCAGCCAAACGGTGGAGGTCTTGTCCCAGTCCCCTAGATCTCGGGCCCTGTACCATCTCACCCCGGTAATAAAAAATAGCCCAGTACCGTGACTCTGCTGGACTGCCAAAGTCGACGTCTTCTGCTAAGGCCTTCCACAACAGGCCAGGGCTAGTGTAGTTCTCCCCCTCCGGCTGGATGCCCTCTGCCCTCCATGTCTCTGGCTGGACAGTGCACCACCACAGTGCCCGGTATGAGGCGTCAAGGCTCAGTTCCCTTTCCACGAGGTACTCAAGTTGTCTGACCTGCTGCCCTCCGGGTTGGTCTCCCAGAAGCGGCATCCGCCAGGCCATTTGTTCCTCCAACCGGTATGCGACACCAGGAAGGCGCTGCTGCCGTTGATACTGGACTTCCTCCAGGGCATTGTACCATAGTTCTTGCCGGGCAATATCTCTCCAGTCCAATTCACCCTCTTCCTCAGGTGTGCGAGGTGCCCAAGGATCCACGAACCCCATTTTCCCAAATCTTTATGTAGACAGGGACGCTGTATAAACACTAGCGTCGCCTTCAATTTGTAAATCCAAACGACTGTGTCTCTGAGCTGCTTTACCTCGCACTAGGACGCCATCCCACCGCTTGCCACCAATGTAACGGATCGCCTGGCACCCCGACTGGGTACCTCCGTTAAAGGATGCTCCTAGCCCTTCCTGAGGACTCCAAGCACTGCAGCAGACACCACAACCACCAAACCGGAGAAGCATATGAATCCTCCCAAGCATATGAATGCTGTAGGCAGTTGAATAGGAACCATACGAATAGGTTTACTCTCCTAGCAGTCAAACTGGAACAGCATACAATAAATCCTTCCCCCAATAATGAGACGACACTTCACTTTGAGGGTTAAAACAGGAACTCTTACAGCAAGATTGAACTACTTTATTTGACAAACAACACAGACTTATATACACCAAACTGCAATCAGATAACACTTGATTAAACAATAGAAAACTTAAACACATCACCAGTAAAGCAGTATCTAGCCACTTTAATCTGGAGCCAGAAGCAAGGTAGTCAGACTGGGTGGCTGACATAACTAAACAATGGAAGGCTTAAACACATTACAGACAGGGTCCATAATCTAAAGGCAAGAGGCGGGCAAGCAGCCCCCTCCAAGGACACGTGGCGAGGCCGGTTTCGCCACAGGTGGCTTAGAGGGGATGTGATAATGTTATCAGAGGCGGCTCTAGACTTTGTGAGGCCTCAGGCGAAACTCGAACATGAGGCCCTCTCTGACACTCATAATTAAAAAAAGATATGCAAGCGATAATAAAAATGATCTGATCAGCATATTAGTGTGTATATGGGTGTTAGTGGTCTCATCTTGGAGACATTTGATCAGATACACTAGAATATATAAACACATTGATATGCTGATCAGATACACACAAACACATCACAGTACCACATTATAGCACCCACAGGGCCATCTACGTGCCCAAACAGCTCTTCAGGGCCATCATTGTCTACAAACACTGTCACTGCCATTGTTGTTCTCAAACATCTTATTAGTGTCATATTTGTGCCCAGACAGCTTATCACTGCTATGATTGTCCTTAAACATTGCCTATGTCCCCAAATAGCTTGGCAGGACCATATCTGTCCCCAAACAGCTTATCAGTGCCATTATTGTGCCCACAGTCATACTCAATCACAAACGCAGCCAGACACACTCATTCATAGACACACTCAGCCAGCACACACTCACACGGCAAACACAGACATTCTCACACGCAGCAAACAAACACTCACAGACACACTCAGCCAGCACACCGCAACTTACAGATCCACCAGCCAGAACATACACACTCTCACACTCAGCTAGCATGCACTCACAGACGCACTCAGCAAGCAAGCACTCACAGACGCACTCAGCAAAGCAAACAAACAGAGACACTCTCAGCAAGCAAACACACACAGACACACTCAGCAAGCATACACTCACAGACACACTCAGCAAGCATAGATTCACAGACGCACTCAGCAACCATAGACTAACAGACACACTCAGCAAACACACACTCACACTCAGCAAACACTCAAAGACATACTCAGCCAGCACACAGTAACTCACAGACACACTCAGCCAGCACAGACTCAGACACTTATCCAGCACACACTCAGACACTCACACACACACCAGCAATTTTTTTATTTATTTATCATCATTATAGGACTGAGATAACGAGCATCGGCGCTGCGGGGAACCATTTTTTCTTTTACACCCAGACCGACATGTCCCCATCCCTCCCTGCTTAGTTTCCTGTCAGGACACCTGCAGGGAGGAAAGGGTAACATTGTTCAGCTTCTGCTGCAGCTCCTTGGTGACAGTGGGAGGGGAGTGCTCCTCTTCAGAAGGTAATAGTGTGCACCCGGGCAGAAGGTATAGATATCAAATAATAATGTTTGTGAAAAAAATAAATTTCTCATTTTTATTTCCTTCCTAAGTTCCCCTTAATTTCAGCTGTACTGCTCTGTGATACACTAATACTAATTCAGGAGCCAGCCTGATTTTTTTTAGGAGACAGGTAAATGGAACGTTTGTAGAGTCCTATTTAAAACAATCTAAAATCTCTACTGCTGGCTCCTTTTTTAAATTGTTTTACTTTAATCTAAAAATGAGTATAAATGTATTTTATCCCCCCTCCCGCCAAGTTCCATACCTTTGTGTGTTTGAAAATGCAGGAGGGTACACCATCCACCTTAGAATGTTGTGCTGCAGAGAATTGCGTGATCACTCGCTAAGACTTGAAGAAATTATATTTAGTCCATGACAGCAGAAGGGATTTTTTTTTTACAGTAAGGACAATACAAATATGAAATTCACTGCCTGAAGAAGTGGTTCTGGCAAATAACTTAGATGTCTGTAAAAGCGGCCTGCATACATTTTGTATGTATATGTTGGAGCATAGAGGGCTAAACATTAATATTTATTTAGTGCTTGTAGATCCAAGGAGAAATCTCATTTCAATTTGGATTCAAGAAGGAATGATTATTTCCCCACTGAAAGCTGAATTGGAAATTGCTGAAGGGGTTTTTATTTGCCCTCTTTTGGATCAACAGCATTTAACATGGGGTAGGAAAAGGGTAGAAACTTGATGGATGCAAGTTTTGTTCAACCTAAACTCAGTGGTGTATCTTGATTTTGTGCTGCCCTAGGCAGACAAAATCCGGGCACCCCCCTACCCAAGCTGCACACCCACGTTACACACCTAAGACATGCCCCATCATTCAGACTCACATCAAGCTCACACTCCCATCACACTCAGTCACACACTACTACTCGCCTCACACTCAGTCACACACTCCTACTCCCATCACACACTCCTACTCCCATCACACTCAGTCACACACTCCTACTCCCATCACACACACTCCGACTCCCATCACACTCAGTCACACACACTGTCTCCCATCACACTCACTCTGACTCCCATCACACTCAGTCACACACACTCTGACTCCCATCACACTCAGTCACACACACTGTCTCCCATCACACACACTCTGACTCCCATCACACTCAGTCACACACACTGTCTCCCATCACACACACACTGTCTCCCATCAGCACTTACCTTTCCCTGGTGGCTAGTGGTAGGCAGCATGGTCCCTCCATGCTGCCTGTTCGGCATCCCGGCGATTGTGCCGACAGGTCACGTGACCGGGCGCGCGTATGACGTCAGCGCGCCCGTCACGTGACTGTTCGGCTCCCCGTGCAGCCTGGCAGGCAGAGCGTTGGTGAGGGGGGATCTTCCGATCCCCTGTCACCTCCGTCTCTGCCTGCAAGCGCGGTGTTTTTTTTTTAAAGGGCCGCGTTTTTGTTTAAAACATTTTTTTTTTTTTTCAGTGCTGGGGGACGCTGCCGCCCCCCAAAATTTGCCGCCCTAGTCATCCGCCTAGGATGCCTCGCGGTAAATACAGCACTGCCTAAACTACTATATAACTATGTAACTATGAAATCACTAAAATATTGGAAAAACACTAGGATGTGTTAAAAACAGATAACATCTTAAGCCCTGCAATAAAAGAAAGGCCTGGTATTATTTTTAGAAAGGCACCCAATCTTAAAAGCTCTGTGGCTCCAAGTTAGGCAAGAGAAATGTCCAAAACAAACACCACACAGTGTACAGCCATACTGCTCTGAGAATGCCCAATTCCGTCCAACCTCTGAAGCTAAGCAGAGCCAGTGAGGGAGACTGATTGGGAACCCCGGGTGATATAGGCTCACTTTTTTGTCTGGTTGCCTTAGTTGGTTTCGGGGGTTGGACGAGTTAAGAGTGCTACCCAGCAAGGTAAGGTTTGCCTATAGCCATGCTGGTCTGAGAGCATCCGATCCCGTCTGATCTTGGAAGCCAAGCAGAGCCAGGCCTGGTCAGTACCGGTGAGGTAGACTGATTGGGAACCCGGGGGCTGTAGGCTCACTTCCACCTTAGCTGGTTTCAGTGCTTGGACGAGATAAGAGAGCTACCCAGCAGGGCAATCTTTGCCTACTGCCATAATGGTCTGAGAACGCCCGATCCCGTCAGACCTCGGAATCTAAGCAGGGCCAGGCCTGGTCAGTACCGGTGCAGGAGACTGATTGGCTAGCCCGGGTGCTGTAGGCTCACTTTTTTGTCTGGTCGTCTTAGCTGGTTTTAGGGGTTTGACGAGTTAAGAGTGCTACCCGGCAGGGGAATCTTTGCCTACAGCCATACTGGTCTGAGAGTGCCCGAACTCGGAAGCTACGCAGAGCCAGGCCTGGTCAGTACTGGTGCAGGAGACTGATTGGGAACCCTGGGTGCTGTAGGCTCACTTTTTTGTCCGGCCACCTTAGCTGGTTTCGGGGCTTGGATGAGTTAAGAGTGCTACCCGGCAGTGGAATCTTTTCCTACAGTCATACTGATGTGAGAACGCCCGATCCCGTCAGACCTCGGAATCTAAGCAGAGCCAGGCCTGGTCAGGGCCAGTGCGGGAGACAGATTGGGAACCCCGGGTGCTGTAGGCTCACTTTTTTGTGCAGCCACCTTAACTGTTTTCGGGGCTTGGATGAGTTAAGAGTGCTACCCGGCAGGGCAATCTTTGCCTACAGCCATACTCGTCTCAGAACACCTGATCCCATCTGACCTTGGAAGCTAAGCATAGCCAGGCCTGGTCAGTACCGGTGGGGGAGACTGATTGGGGAACCCCGGGTGCTGTGGGCTCACTTTTTTGTCCGGCCGCCTTATCGGGTTTTGGAGCTTGCACGAGCTAAGATGCTACTCGGCAGGGCAATCTTTGCTTATAGCCATACTGGTCTGAGAGTGCCCGATCCCATCCAACCTTGGAAGCTACGCAGAGCCAGTTTTGGTGAGTACTGGTGCTGGAGACTGATTGGGAACCCTTGGGTGTTGTAAGCTGACTTTTTTGTCTGGCCACCTAAGCTGGTTTCGGGGCTGAGATGAGTTAAGAGGGCTACCCGGCAGGTCAATCTTTGCTTACTGCCATACTGCTCTGATAGCGCCCGATCCCAACCAACCTCGGAAGCTAAGCAGAGCCAGGACTGGTCAGTAACGGTGCAGGAGACTGATTGGGAAACCCTGGGTGCTCTAGGCTCACTTCACTGCTGCTCTGTTTTTCAGCTGTTTTTGCATCCCCTCATTCTGCCTATTGTTTCCTGTCATAAGGTGACTTTACCACAATATTTTCCCTCTGTACTATACTGTACTACTCGGATTTACTCGGATGGGGAGCACAATGCCGTTCCACATCTACTAGTGGATGTTGGTCTTATCACAAAAAGAGACTACATATCAATTGCCTGGAACTTCTGGCTGGAGAATATGTGGTGCAGAGGTTTAACCAATATGGAACCAGATTGGAACTTCTGTCACTTCACAGACTCCAGCGATTGGAGACCTTACCAGTCTATTTTCCAACGACTGTTGCGCCTCTGGGACCCTCTGAAAATCGACCTCTTTGTCTCCCATCTGAATTCTCACCTGCCTCAATTTTACAGTTGGAGACCAGACCCCGGAAGCCATGGCGAAGGATGCTTTTTCTCCAACAGTGGCCAATCCCCATACATTACACATTTCCACCATTCTGCCTGATATCCCACACATTGCTTCTTCTTCATCGCAGCACAGCATCTTTGGTAGTGGTGACTCTCAATCGTCCATAGACCTTCCTCGCCTACTTCCACTCTGGGAAGACCTTGTCACTATATCCAGGGGTCTCCACACCTATTGTAGTCTGCAGGTCAACTGCGATTCCTGGCCTGGCTGATATCAGGGGCCCCTGGCTCATCGCTGATGTTTCATGAATGAAAGGAGGAACATTACGGTTTTTGGACCCCGGACCCGAACACGGACATTCCACTGTATGTTCGTGTTGGAGTTCGGGGTTCGGCTATAAACCAAAAGTCTATAAACCGAATGTCTTTCGGTTTATAGACTTTCGGTTTATGGAATACATGTAATGCTATTGGCTTTCTATAAACCGAAATAGAGTCCCCATTCATAAGAAATTCTTATGAATGGGGACTCTATTTCGGTTTCTAGAAAGCCAATAGCATTACATGTATTCCATAAACCGAAAGTCTATAAACCGAAAGACATTCGGTTTATAGACTTTCGGTTTATAGAATACATGTAATGCTATTGCTATTCTATAAACCGAAAGTCTATAAACCGAAAGACATACGAATAGGCCAGTTGACCTATTCATATTAATGGGGACTCTATTTCGGTTTATAGAATAGCAATCGCATTACATGTATTACATCTGAGAGTCAAATAGAACCGTCAAATACTGTGCTTACAGCGCACTTTGAAAAATTCTAATAGTTTTGGGTGGTAAATAGTACATTTGCGTCTTGTGGTGCTCTTCATATCTGAGAGTCAAATAGAACCGTCAAATACTGTGCTTACAGCGCACTTTGACAAATTCTGGCTACCTCCTACTCCTCCTCCTCCAGCACCGCTTCCACCTACACCGCCACGGTCACCTCCTCCTCAACCTATGGGTCACTTAGTATAAACTGAAAGAGAATACCCTGCACTCCAACCCTCTCTCAAATGGATAATTCTGTTGATCCTCCTGGCAGCCATGCTTTAGATTTAGATTTATGTTCTTCAAAAGCTAAAATCAAAGATTCCATCTAGTGCTATTTTATGGCTCAGCTGTATTTTTAATTTGTATGTATTTTATGTTATTTGAAGTTATTTCCATATCCATATTTGTTTGCAGGGCACTTGTCCTACTCTTACCCACATTTTAATTCCTTTTGCAGCCCTCTAGCCTTTCCAGGGCTTTTTTAGAGGCATTTTAGTGCCCAATTCACAATGCACAATGCAGGGTTACTGATTCTGCTACTTGAGCTCTATAGTTGCTGAATCCTTTTCTACATAATCTCACTTGCCGGGGTAGATGACATTATACTGGTTTAAATTATTATTAATTTTATTCTTTCCCTCACTCACCACTACACCCCCTTCATTTTTGTATTGCCCAAGGTCCCTTAGCTTCTTCCAAACTACCATTGATTTAATTCACCCCATTGGCAATTAACATTAATATTAACATAACCTATTGGCCAGCTTCCCTTAGATCCATCCTTTCATCCTATTGGTCTCTCTCTTTACCTTGAGATCGTCTGGTTTCTGTTTACGCCCTCTTCTTTATTCATGTTTCTTCTACCTGTACAGGAGCTGCTAACTGGTTAGATGATCTTTATTTTTTAACCCTTTCAGTGACACCCTTCTGGCAATCAAAAGGCAGAATGCTGCTGTGATTAGATTTTGTTTTGTACATTTGGTTTATGGGTTTTGGTAAATGAGGGGGCTGCAGGTGGCAGAGGTCAATGCAAAGGTGGCACCAGCTACATGCTGGCTGGAGCATCACATTGTAATGGGTAACATAATAATAATACAGAATGGTCAGGCACCTTGTTATAGGAAATGGTCATTCAGTTAGAATATGGTTGGTGCATCACATTGTAATGGGTAAGGTTGTGATACATTATGGTGAGGCATAAGGAATATTAAAAGATAATGCACAGCATACATTATACATAATGATTTCCCTTAAAGGGACACTACCACTTACATAAGATATAACTCAATTTCCTGCGTATTTAAAACAAACACATATAAAAGACATATGCCACTGTTTTTTTTTATGTTTGAATTAATTGGATATAAAAGTTAAAATAAAATTAGGTGTCTATCTCCAGCATCCATTCTGATTATTATACCCATGATGCAACATTCTCCAAAATCTACTGGCAAGTCTCACTTTACAACTGTGGCTAGGGTTGCCACCTTTTCCTCCAAAAAATACCGGCCATGTGTGGGTGGAGCTACAAGAGGGAGGGGCCATGAGGGGTGGAGCCACAAAGGGGGCGGATTATCACTGAAATGATATATATTATTTGTATATCATGCCAGTGAGAAGCGTGTGTGTGTGTGTATATATATATATATTTATATATCATATACACTGTGGCAAGGTCAGAGAGGCTTTCTATGTTATAGATTGGAGCGCTCTCTATTCCCAGCATGATGGGGTTAATTGGTGGGAGTCACTCCTTGACTATTATCACCCCGGTGAATGTAATTTAACTGGGGTTTTAAAAGGTTAGCCTCTGAAGTCATGCCAGAGTCCAGCAGCTGGGAGAGAGAAGGCAGTTAAGCCTGAGACTCTGAGGAAAGAGGTATTGTGTGAAACCCGTTTAAAGTACTGTGTTTACTTTTGTTTAAAACTGGGAACCGGATTAGCTGGCCAGTTGGATAGTTAGAAATACTGTTGTTTAGTAAGTCTCCAAGTTGGAGTAGGATTTATTTTCTTTTTGTTTCATTTTGTGGGAGAGCACAATGTTGTATATCCTGTGGAAAAGTGACAATAAACTGCAGTAATATTTTATCCCGACTGTTGCATTTGACGTTTATGGTAAAGAGCCTGGCCATCCTGCCACAACACACACAAGCTTTTTCGCACACACACACATGCTGTCTATCACACACACAGACAAGCTGTCTATATCACACACAAAGACAAGCAGTTGCTCACACACAGACTGTCTCTCTTGCTCACACACAGACTTTTACTCTCTCTCTCACAAACTCCCCCTACCTCTCCGACAATATCTCCCACCCGCCCCACCTACCCTCACAAGCATGTTTTCCCGGTCCAATGTAATATGAAGGGTGGTTGGAAGCAGTTGGTCAATATGCCAGTAATATTTTGCCACTCAATAAGTCAGTATTTTGCCACTCAGTATGCCAGTATTTAGCCATTCAATATGTCATTCTTTTGCCATGTAATATGCCAGTATTTCTCCCCTCAGTATGCCATTCTTTTGCCATTTAATATGCCAGGATTTTGCCCCTCATTAGCGTTTAATAGCCATTTAACAAGCCAGGATTTTGCCAATTAATATGCCAGGGTTAATGCCAATTAATATGCCAGGATTTTGCCAATTAATATGCCAGGGTTATGCCAATTATTATGCCAGGATTTTGCCAATAAATATGACAGGGTTATGCCAATTATTATGCCAGGATTTTGCCAATAAATATGACAGGGTTATGCCAATTAATATGCCAGGATTTTGCCAATTAATATGACAGGGTTATGCCAATTAATAGGCCTGGGTTTGCCACTCAATATTCCAGGGTTATGCCAATTAATATGCCAGGGTTATGCCACCCAATATGCCAGGGTAATGCCACTCAATATTCCAGGGTTTTGCCAATTAATATGCAAGGGTATTGCCAATTAAAATGCCCGGATATTGCCACTCAATATGCTCGTTATGCCACCCTCCTCCCCTCTTCCCCAGACTTCAGTACTTACCTCCTTGCTGCTGTCTCCCGATGCAGGTCTGTGGCTGTGAGGGAAGCGTTGTGCGTTCCCCTCCAGCCAATGCGCATTTAATAAAGTTTGTTGGAAAAAAAAAGTTTAAACAAACTTTATTGATCCGCGCGGCTGGATGGGAACTCACAACGCTTCCCTCACCGCCACGGACCTGCACCGGGAGGCAGCAGCAAGGAGGTAAGTACTGGGGAAGGAAAACCCTAAATACTGGCTGTGCCGGTAAATTACCGACCGGGTGGCAACCATAACTGTGGCCAGAGCCTGCATGATGGTGTCATAAAATACACCCTGCTCTTTTACTGGCTCCTGTGTATCACTAGTGGGCAGGAGTAGGTGGCTGTGTACAGATTTATTTTTACCTGTGTTCTAAGAAAAAAAGTACATCTTTCTAGAAGAGAGAGGAGATTGATCTTAACAAATCATATCATAACTCTGCCCCCTTGTGATGTAATGGTAACATTTCCCTCCCATTCAATGCAAGTCTATGGTCAGAATTCTGACTTATAGACTGCATTCTGGGTCCCTAGCCACATAGTGAAATACTAGGGCTGTAAAAGTCACTGTGGGGTGGCACCCCCAAAAAAACACTATATTTTATTATATTAAATAAACTTACATAACAAAAACAAAACCTATATCTGAAATCAAAAATACAAAATAAAAAAACGATACATTTGTTGGTGGGAGATTCCCCCCCCCCCCCCCTCAAAATGTGTATACATGGCTGCAATATGCATGCCTTCTTACTATGCATCACTGCAAAAAAACTACTCATTGCTTAATTTCAAAAGTATACACTTACAAATGTTATATATTTATTAATATCTATACACATCTCTCTCTCTCTCTCTCTCTCTCTCTCTCTCACTAATTTCATTTATACTTATATGAACTTCTTAATATTATATTCAACATTTTCATTTGTAATAAAAATGTTATTGAAGAATTTCTTGTTTTTATTCCCTTTTTTTGCACCCACATTGCACCTAAAGGACTTAACATAGCCCTATAGAGTAGCCATAATACTTGGCTTGCACTCATTTTGCAGTTTGGCATGCCACAGTGTAAATTTGCCCCCAAGAACATACCACAGTGTCACTTTGTCCCACTGAACTGCCCCTGCAGAATAAGCCACATTGTCACTTTCCCCCTAGTACATGTTATTTTACTGTTGAACATGTTATACTCACCTCCTGATTGCTCTGGACGTCTCCTCCGTGCAGTCTTCCCTCCTACACGGAGGAGGGAAATACAGCCACCAGGTCATATGCGGTGGCAATGATTTTTTTTTTCCCGCCAGCTGCATCCAGCGATGTGCTGCAAAGAGGATGCACAAGGGCCTGGGGCAGCTGCCACATTTGCCCTGTCCTTCAGGACAGACCCTTTGAAACAATTTTGGCCATTCTGGACAAGGGCTATTTTAACATTTATGTGCTGTTTCTGTTTAGCTGTAATTTTCTTCTTTGTCATTTGCTGTCCCCACACAAATTATATATTGTTTTTATCGGGACAAGAAGGGCTTTCTTTAGATATCATCATTTTGATCATATCCTATAATCAGTCCTGGACTGGGAATGAAAACCAGCTGTGGAAATAATTGCATACCAGCCCCATAGCATTGGGTCATTATACCATCCCCATAGTATTGCTTCTTTATACCCGCCCGATAGCACTGCTTCATTAAACCAGCCCTAACAGCATAACTTCATTATTTTGTTGTTCGTTAAAAGGGAAACCATGCATTTTAAAGCACATTTGAAGAATATATTATTTATAGATAAGACAGATAGATACAGTCAGTCCGTCACACACACACACAGTCACACACACACACAGTTAGTCACACACACACAACACACAGTCAGTCACATACTTATACTATAGATCTTCATTGGGATTTATTATTTTCTAAATATTATATTGTGTCAATGTGTTATTTGTCAAATTGTTTAACAGATTATAGAATTTATCAGAATTATAAACAAAGTATATCAAATATACACCACAGTCAGTCACACATACGGGGATGGGACACTTCATCGCGGCTGCTTCCGCGCAACCGCTTCACCGCCGACAGTACAGCACAAGACAGATCGTCGCTGGAGATTTCATCGCGGGACATTTCATCGCTAAAGGTAAGTATTTTACCGATTTTTGTTGGTTTAGAATTATGGTTTAGGGGGTTAGAATTAGGTTTAGTGTTTAGTGTTAGGGGTTAATTTTACTATTAGGGGTCGGGGTTAGTATTAGGGTTAGTATTAGGGTTTAGGGGGTTAATTTTAGTATTAGGGGTCAGGGGTTAGTATTAGGGTTAGTATTGGGGTTTAGGGGGTTAACTTTAGTATTAGGGTTAGTATTGGGGTTTAGGGGGTTAACTTTAGTATTAGGGGTCGGGGATTAGTATTAGGGTTAGTATTAGGGGTCGGGGTTAGTATTAGGGGTCGGGGGTTAGTATTAGGGTTAGTATTGGGGTTTAGGGGGTTAATTTTAGTATTAGGGGTCGGGGTTAGTATTAGGGTTAGAATTAGGGTTTAGGGGGTTAACTTTAGTATTAGGGGTCGGGGGTTAGTATTAGGGTTAGTATTGGGGTTTAGGGGGTTAACTTTAGTATTAGGGGTCGAGGATTAGTATTAGGGTTAGTATTAGGGGTCGGGGTTAGTATTAGGGGTCGGGGGTTAGTATTAGGGTTCAGGGGGTTAATTTTAGTATTGGGGTTAATTTTAGTGTTAGTATTGGGGTTTAGTGTTTAGTGTTACTATTGGGGGGGAATCATTTATTAGGGGGGGTTATTTTCGTTTTACTTTTAGATTGTAAGAGCTGACAGTTCAGGTGAAACGGCCGCGTTATACTTCATTGCTGACAGTTCAGCGTTCTAACTGCCGCGCTGAACTGTCAGCGATGAAAATGCGGCGAAGAAGTGTCCTAGACCCACACATACACCCTGTTCCAAATTATTATGCAAATTATATTTTTCTCATTTACCTAAATAATTGATGTAAATAACAGTCAGCATAATTCTCGTTATCAACTATTAAGAGTACAATTCAAATTTTATTGAACAAACCTCCTAATGATAACAGTATTTTTTTTAAACATAAAAAACTTACAATGCATTGTTCCAAATTATTACGCACAGTAAGTTTCAAAACACTTTATAGGTTGTAAAGAACGGAAAATTGTCATTTGTTGTGTTTGCAACATATTTACTGAAATCAAAAGGTATTTCACTCAAACTTATAACAACATTTTACATTTTCAATCATTTTAACAGGTCACGTTACATTTTAACATAGGACCCCTTATTTGATAGCAGCTTCACAAGTCTTGCATCCATTGAACTTGTGAGTTTTTGGACAGTTTCTGCTTGAATTTGTTTGCAAGATGTCAGAATAGCCTCCCAGAGCTGCTGTTTGGATGTAAACTGCCTCCCACCCTCATAGATCTTTTGCTTGAGGATGCTCCAAAGGTTCTCAATATGATTGAGGTCAGGGGAAGATGGAGGCCACACCATGACTTTCTCTCCTTTTATCCCCATAGCAGCCATTGATGCAGAGGTATCCTTTGCAATGGTGCATTGTCATGCATGAAGATGATTTTATTACGGAAAGCATAGTTCTTCCATCTGCACCAGGGAAGAAAGTGGTCAGTCAGAAACGCCACATACTTTGCAGAGGTCATCTTTACACCTTTGGGGACCCTAAAGGGGCCTACCAGCTCTCTTCCCATGATTCCAGCCCAAAACATGACTCTGCCACCGCCTTGCTGACGTCGCAGCCTTGTTGGAACAGGGTGGCGTCCACCAACCATCCACTACCACATCCATCTGGACCATCCAGGGTTGCACGGCACTCATCAGTGAACAGTTGTGCGCATTGGTTAGTGGTGGCAGAATAGAAGGTTTATGCACAGTTGCAAGACTCTGGAGGACTCTACACATGGTATTTTAGCAGCTGCTCTCTTGATCCGATGCATGGATCTGGCAGAAATCATCCTCAGTGTGCCTTTATCTGCCTTTATCTGCACGAACCCGTCTGTGCTCTGAATCAGCCACACATCTCTTAATAGTGCGATGATCACGCTTAAGTTTTCGTGAAATCGTGATCAAAAGAGCCCTGAGACACAATGCCATCCATCAGTTAAACTGAAAAACAAAATATTTAATCTTTGTGACACTTAAATAGAATTTGTATAATAATTTGAAACAGGGTGTACACATACAGCCAGTTATACACACACATACAGTCAGTCTCACACACATACAGTCAGTATGTAACGCCCCAGCAGTGATGGCGCCATGGCTAAAAATACCCATATGCCAGGTCTAATTTTCTGGTTGCCACGGCGACCTGGGATTTGTCGAGCACCGGCCTACCCAGATAATTATAATATAACAGTAAATAATGCCTTCATCCCAATCCCCTTCCAAATAAATCTATTACAAAATACGATTCCTTCACCACCCCCTTTTTTTAGAGTACCCCCTCATAAATCTAAATGTTAAAATATATAATTCACTCAGCTCAAGTATTAATGTTTACTTATATCATTGCATCTGTCCCCCACCTGAGGTACCATGATATATTTTAATATGGGCCACATGCTATAGGATCAGCATCAGAGTTGTGAGTCACAAAATCAATAATTTTCTACATTGTTGGATTAGGAAACACAATTTTATCTTCAGGTTTTTGGCCATTTTTATAACAGAAATCATTTAACAACATCTGTCTTAATTTTCTTTTTTAAATAAAATAGCAAATCAAATCCCATGATCATATCTCAAATAATATACTGATAATATTTCTTGCACTCCATTTTGCATCTATTATGCAATATAACATAAGTGTTTTAAAGATATTTCTGGACCATATTACAGTTAGTTTACACAATTTAAAAGAATACTTGTTATTCATAGAAAATGCAGATGAGCTCTCTTGTCCAAGCTCAGCACTGTCCATGTGACGATCTGCATCTCATCACCAGACAGTACATGCAGAGGGAAGTGGTTGATCAGCGAGCACTGTAGCGGAAGTAGCGTTGCCGGATATGACTTCATATGCTCATATCCGGCAGCAAGCAGGAGCATTAAGCAATCAGCCAAGGGAGGGCATAGAGGAAATAAATCTTTGTCCTTTGGCAAATCATGGTGTATAGGATCGCGGGAGGGAGAAAAAATCGCTGGTGGCCGCGGCAGGGCACATAGGGATAAAAACAATGTTGCAGTCACAGCTCAAAGCAGCCCCAGGGCCCTGCCTATAATATAATATAAAAAATAATAATAAAACATGGTGAAAAAAAAACCACACAAATTTTCTGAATTTATTTGAAAAATCTTTTACTCATCTGCAAAACCTCATGAAAAAAACAGCTAAATAGATTCTAGAGAAGGGCAAAACAAAATGTTTTGTTTCGTTTTCGTCCATGTTTTGTTTCGTTTTCGTCCATGCGGACGAAAATGTTATTTATTTCGTCCAAAACAAATTTCGTCCATTGCTGCATTCGTTTCAGACGAAATTCGTTCATTAATTTTGTTTCGTTATATTCATTTGTACGAATGGAAATTAATTCACCTATTGGATTATTCGGTTCAAAGAGTCTAATTAATCCGAATTTCATCCCCTACCTTATGTTTCTGAGCTGTTGAAATTCGTCACTCTCATCCGAATTTCCCAACCTTATACTATGTATTGAATGAACATACAGGTGATACTCGAAAAATTTTAATATTGTGCAAAAGTTCATTTATTTCAGTAATGCAACGTAAAAGGGGAAACTAATTTATGAGATAGAGGTATTACATGCAAAGCAAGATAGTTCAAGCCGTGATTAGTCATAAGTGCGATGATTATGGCTTACAGCTCATGAAAACCCCAAATCCACAATCTCAGTAAATTAGAATATTGAGAAAAGGTGCAATATTCTAGGATCACAGTGTCTAATGTGGTCAGTGGTCCAAAGCAGTGGCGTCCCGAGGGGGTGGCGGGGGGGGCGGACCGCACCGGGTGACACCTCCAGCGGGGGTGACACCCGTGCTGCCGGCACCCCCCCGCATCGCGCTGCTTAACTTTTTTTCTAGCAGCCGCATCCGCTGGACGCGGCCGCCGGAAAAAAGTAAAAAAATCAAAAAAATCACAGCAACCGGATGTGACGTCACGTCACATCCGGTGACTGTGTTTCCCTCCTCCGTGCAAGAGGGAAGACTGCACGGAGGAGGCGTCGGTCCGGGAGCAGAGAGCAGCCTTTAGGTAAGTGATGGGGAAGGGGGAGGAGGGTGGTTTAAAACGAGCAGGGCTCTGACTGGCACTATTTTACTTGGCTCTGGCTGGCACAATATTACAGGCATCTGGCTGGCACTATATTACTGGGCTCTGGCTGGCACTATATTACTGGGCTCTGACTGGCACTATATTACTGGGCATCTGGCTGGCATAATATTAAAGGCATCTGACTGGCACTATATTACTGGGCTCTGGCTGGCACTATATTACTGGGCATCTGGCTGGCACTATTTTACTGGGCTCTGGCTGGCACAATATTACAGGCATCTGGCTGGCACTATATTACTGGGCTCTGGCTGGCACTATATTACTGGGCATCTGGCTGGCACTATATTACTGGGCTCTGACTGGCACAATATTACAGGCATCTGACTGGCACTATATTACTGGGCATCTGGCTGGCACTATATTACTGGGCTCTGACTGGCACTATATTACTGGGCATCTGGCTGGCACTATATTACTGGGCTCTGGCTGGCACTATATTACTGGGCTCTGGCTGGCACAATATTACAGGCATCTGACTGGCACAATATTACTGGGCATCTGGCTGGCACTATATTACTGGGCTCAGGCTGGAACAATATTACAGGCTTCTGACTGGCACAATATTACTGGGCATCTGGCTGGCACTTTATTACTGGGCTCTGGCTGGCACAATATTACAGGCATCTGGCTGGCACTATATTACTGGGCATCTGGATGGCACTATATTACTGGGCTCTGACTTTCACTATATTACTGGGCATCTGGCTGGCACTATATTACTGGGCTCTGACTGGCACTATATTACTGGGCTCTGACTGGCACTATATTACTGGGCATCTGGCTGGCACTATATTACTGGGCTCTGACTGGCACTATATTACTGGGCATCTGGCTGGCACTATATTACTGGGCTCTGGCTGGCACTTTATTACTGGGCATCTGGCTGGCATTATATTACTGGGCTCTGGCTGGCACTATATTACTGGGCTCTGGCTGGCACTATATTACTGGGCATCTGGCTGGCACTATATTACTGGGCTCTGGCTGGCACAATATTACTGGGCATCCGGTTGGCACTATATTACTGGGCTCTGAGTGGCACAATATTACTGGTATCTGACTGGCACAATATTACTGGTATCTGACTGGCACAATATTACAGGCATCTGACTGGCACACTATTACTGGGCTCTGACTGACACAATATTCCTGGTATCTGACTGGCACAATATTACAGGCATCTGACTGGCACACTATTACTGGGCTCTGACTGACACAATATTCCTGGTATCTGACTGGCACAATATTACTGGGCTCTGTGTGGCACAATATTACTGGTATCTGACTGGCACACTATTAATGGGCTCTGAATGGCAGACTATTCCTGGTATCTATAATTGTACAATTTTCAAACATTGAAAAAATTGTGGGTGTTTTCTTACATTTTTATTATGGGGGGGGGGGTGCCACACTCAGGGTCCGCCCCGGGTGCCAAATGCTCTAGGTACGCCCCTGGTCCAAAGTCCTTTTTTCTGATGAGAGCAACTTTTGCATCTCATTTGAAAATCAAGGACCCAGAGGAAGAATGGAGAGGCACACACTGCAAGATGCTTGAAGTCCAGTGTGAAGTTTCCACAGTCTGTGTTGATTTGGGGAGCCATGTGATAGAAACATAGAAACATAGAATGTGTCGGCAGATAAGAACCATTCGGTCCATCTAGTCTGCCCATTTTTTTTTTTTTGAGTACTTTTATTAGTCCCCCGTTCCCGGTCTTATAGCTAGGATAGCCATGTGTCTATCCCACACATGCTTAAAATCCTTGACTTTGTTTACTTCTACCACTTCTGCTGGCAGGCTATTCCATACATCCACTACCCTCTCAGTAAAGCAATACTTCCTGATATTACTTTTAAATCGTTGCCCCTCTAATTTAAGACTATGTCCTCTAGTTGTGGTAGTTTTTCTTCTTTTAAATATACTCTCTTCCTTTACTGTGTTGATTCCCTTTATGTATTTAAATGTTTCTATCATATCCCCCCTGTTACGTCTTTCCTCCAAGCTATACATGTTAAGATGCTTTAACCTTTCCTGGTAAGTTTTATCCTTCAACCCATGAACCAGTTTAGTAGCCCTTCTCTGAACTCTCTCCAAAGTATCAATATCCTTCTGGAGATACGGTCTCCAGTACTGCGTACAATACTCCAAGTGAGGTCTCACCAGTGCTCTGTACAATGGCATGAGCACTTCCCTCTTCCTACTGCTAATACCTCTCCCTATGCAACCAAGCATTCTGCTAGCATTTCCTGCTGCTCTATTGCATTGCCTACCTACCTTCAAGTCCTCTGAAATTATTACTCCTAAATCCCTTTCCTCAGATGTTGAGGTTAGGACTGTACCAAATAGTCTATATTCTGCTTTTGGGTTTTTACGCCCAAGGTGCATAATCTTGCACTTGTCCACATTAAATGTCAGTTGCCACTGCTCTGACCATTTTTCTAGTTTAGCTAAATCATTTGCCATTTGGCTTATCCCTCCATGAATATCAACCCTGCTGCAAATCTTTGTATCATCAGCAAAAAGACATACTTTGCCAACAAGACCTTCTGCAATATCGCTAATAAAAATATTAAAGAGAATGGGTCCAAGAACAGATCCCTGAGGTACCCCACTAGTAACACGACCTTGCATCGAATATACCCCATTGACTACAACCCTCTGTTGCCTGTCACTCAGCCATTGTCTAATCCATTCAACAATATTGAAATCCAAACTCAAAGATTTCAGTTTATTGATAAGCCTTCTATGTGCGACAGTGTCAAAAGCCTTACTGAAATCTAGGTAAGCAATGTCTACTGCACCACCCTGATCTATTATTTTAGTCACCCAATCAAAAAAATCAATGATTAGTTTGGCATGATCTCCCTGAAGTAAACCCATGCTGTCTCTGATCTTGAAATCCAAGCGACTTTAGATGTTCAACAATCCTATTCTTTAACAAGGTTTCCATTATTTTCCCCACTACTGAAGTAAGACTTACTGGTCTATAGTTGCCCGCCTCCTCACTACTACCTTTCTTGTGAATGGGCACAACATTAGCTAATTTCCAATCTTCTGGAACTACTCCCGTTAACAATGATTGGTTAAATAAATCTGTTAACGGTTTTGCTAGTACACCACTAAGTTCTTTTAATAACTTTGGATGTATCCCATCAGATCCCATCGACTTATTTGTCTTTACTTTAGACAGCTGAAGTAAAACCTCTTCCTCTGTAAACTTACATGCATCAAAAGACTCATTAGTCTTTTTCCCTAAATGAGGTCCCTTACCCTCATTTTCATTTGTAAAAACTGAACAAAAATATTCATTAAGGCAGTCTGCTAAGCCTTTATCCTCTTCTACATAGCATCCTTCTTTTGTATTTAATCTAACTAATCCTTGTTTTACTTTCCTTTTCTCATTTATGTATCTAAAAAATGTTTTATCCCCCTTTTTCACTGACTGGGCTATAGTCTCTTCTGTGTGTGATTTGGAAGCTCTTATAGCTTGCTTTGCCTCTTTCTGCCTACTCTTATAGATCTTTCTATAGTGATCTGCTGGTGTTGGTCCACTGTGCTTCATTAAGTCCAGGGTCAATGCAGCTGTCTACCAGCAGATTTTAGAGCATTTCATGCTTCCTTCCGCAGATGAGCTTTATGGGGATGCTGACTTCATTTTCCAGCAGGACTTGGCACCTGCCCACACTTCCAAAAGCACCAAAGCCTGGTTCAGTGACCGTGGGATTACTGTGCTTGATTGGCCAGCAAACTCGCCTGACCTGAACCCCATAGAGTTGGCTTTATAGGGCCAGTAACCTTTATTAAGGCTACTTTGTACTCAAGTTTGAAATTCCTGTCTCAATTCACTACAGTTTCTCTCGTGGAGTATACCCTTCAGTGACCACTTAAGATATATGGTTCATGCATGCTTTGACAGTATCCTTGGGAGGTAGATTGACAGCGCCACCACGCATGGGCATGCGCAGTATTCAGTCTCCAGTGTCCCAGACACCAGAGAACAGATGAAGAACATGGTGTTGCAGTTTTTATTTCCGCTGTTTTGACGAATTCTACCTCTCTTACGAAAAGCGGAGCACAGGTAGAGCTCGACGGGACAGGGTGACAGACCCCCAAAATCAGAACTGTCCTGCAAAAACTCTTAGAGCATGTTACTGGTATATTACGCCATTAAGTCAGAGATACGCCTAAGGCATGCGTTAACCCTTAAAGAACCAGGGATTTTCCAGGGCTAGTGACCGGAGGCGATTTTTCCATTTTGATATGTGGTTGATTAAACTTGGTTTTCCTCTCTCTCATTTAAAACGCACCCATACAAGTTATATGTTATAATTTATTTTATTTGGATGGATACCATGAACATATTAATGATCTACAATTTAGTATTCAAAAATACATATAAAAGGGGAGACATTTAAAGTTTGCTCTGGTCAGAATGACAGCACAGGCCTACAGGAGTTAACTGTAATTAAATTAATACATGAAAAGAATATTAGTAATATAGTAAAATTGCAAAAAATAAAAATTATAAGAAAAAACTAAACGAGTGCCATTAACTTGGAAGGAAACGGATGACAGTAAAAAGCAACTGTGATCAGCAGGGGAAGAGTTAATTTTTTTTTAAACAGGAAATTCGTTTTTTTTTTTTCCTTTCACTGTCCTTTTGCTGTCATTCTCTCTCTGTACTTCACAATCAGTATGTGAAGTGCAGGGAGTGAATTGGAGGCAAAGTCAGTGTATATAAGCATATAACATATATGCTAATTATGGATATGACATTTAAACTTTTCTTTAAAAATATATTACATGTTAAAAAAGTTTATGAATTTCACATCCATAATTATCAAGATGCTTAGAAAACATTTTACAAAATTGACAAATACAGACAGGCATACAGTTTATAGATTTTTTTTTTATTTCAAACTGAAAGCAATTCCCCAACCCTATACTAGTAGTTTGTCTGAGCTGTGGAATTCGTCCATTCATTCAATTCGGCTTTTAGGCTGTTGTATTTAATGCTAATAGCATTAAAATACAACAACTAAAGTCGAAATTGAGTGAAATTATAGTGAAATGGTGTTGAAATTGAGTCTTTTGGGTCTACTGACTAAAATTCGAATTTGGAGGTCGACCACTAAATTCGAATTTTAGTGAAATAGACTCACTTTATTCGAAATTAAGCCGAATTGCCGAATTCCACAGATCAGATCAGAGTCATAAGACAGTCATTATTCATTTAGGATCAGTTTTCTTCTGCCTAGAATAATGTTATGCAGAATAAAAACTGATCCGATATGAATACTGAATGTCTGATAACTCTGTTCTGTGGAATTCGACAGTTAGGTCAATTTGAATTCGACTCTATTTCACCTCTATTTCGGTGACAACCTGCACCCATGTCCCATTTGGGACATTTTTAAAGCCAGCCAGTGTATTTTACCCAATCAAGCCATATATTTTTTAAAAGTAGAGACCCTAGGCTATTTCAAATGGTGGTATATTAACACTTCTCATGCACTAATTATACCACCAGGATTTGACCAAATTTTGGGTAGTATTTATTTGGGTCATTTTTTCACACACATTGTACTTCAGACATGAATTCAGAGATTTTGGTATGTGTCACTGCCACCCATGCATCGGTTTGTTAGCTTGTTTGGGGGTTAAAAGGCCACATTTCAGAGGTGCGCTTTTTACCTTGGAATTTTGACATGTAGAGCAAGGAAGGGGTTAATAGCTCTTATAAGCCTATGAGCCTTTGTAGTACTGTACAACCCCCCCCCCCCCCCAAAAAAAAATAATGCACAGATAAGATAAACTGCTGTGCAGTGATCAGTGGCAGGGAAGGGTTTAATACACTGGGTACACTATACATAGGGCATGGCTTTTATAAAAGCCATTAGGTCTCACAATTTTGTAACATTTTATTTCATATATTACAATTAAAAACTTACATTATACAGATCTGTCTCTCTCCCTCAGTAAAACTCAAGTGAGGACCAGTTACTCTGGTTGAATTTTTTTTTTTTTTTTAACAAACTTTATTGAAGCCGCGCGGCTGGAGGGGAGCGCATAACACTTCCCTCACAGCCGCGGACCTGCAGAGCACCGGGATACAGCAGCAAGGGGGTAAGTACTGGGGAATGGGGGAGGAGGGTGGCACTTAACGAACATATTGAGGGGCAAAATCCTGGCATATTAATTGGCATAATCCTGGCATATTAATTGGCATATTGAGGGGCAAAATCCTGGCATATTGAAGGGCTAAATCCTGGCATATTGAGAGGCAAAATCCTGGCATATTGAGGGGCAAAATCCTGGCATATTAATTGGCAAATTCCTGGCATATTGAGGGGCAAAATCCTGGCATACTAATTGGCAAATTCCTAGCATACTGAGGGGCAAAATACTGTCATATTAATTGGCAAAAGAATGGCATATTGATGGGCAAAATACTGGCATATTAAATGGCACATTGAGGGGCAAAATACTGGCATATTTATTGGCAAAAGAATAGCATATTGAGGGGCAAAATACTGGCATATTAAATGGCATATTGAGGGGAAAAATACTGGCATATTAAATGGAAAAAGAATGGCATATTGAGGGGCAAAATCCTGGCATATTAAATGGCAAAAGAATGGCATATTCAGTGGCAAAATACTGGCATAATAAATGGCACACTGAGGGGCAAAATACTGGCATATTAATTGACAAAAGAATAGCATATTGAGGGTCAAAATACTGGCATATTAAATGGCATATTGAGGGGCAAAATACCGGCATATTAAATGGCATATTGAGGGGGAAAATACTGGCATATTAAGGGGAAAAATACTGGCATATTAAATGGGAAAAGAATGGCACATTAAGGGGCAAAATCCTGGCATATTAAATGGCAAAGGAATGGTTGAGGGGCAAAATACTGGCATATTAAATGGCAAAAGAATGGCATATTGAGGGCAAAATACTTACTTATTGAGTGGCAAAATATTACTGGCATATTGAGTGGCGGCCCTGACACTGATAGAGTAAAGCAAGCAACCTTTGCTCGCTTTCTTTGCTCTTTTTAATGCATCATGTGTCACAAATGACATGTTTATGCGTGGCGTTCCTGGCACGCCATGTGTCGGGAAGGGGTTAAATGGCAAAGAGAAAAAATTACAGCTAAACACAAACACCACAGAAATGTAAATACAGCCAATGTCACTAAGGGATTAATAAAGTTGTATGTAATGTATAATCATATAGGTTGTTTATATTCTTTATAAGCAACTGGGGTACCAAAGTTAAGCAAAAAAATAAGTTCTGTTTAACTGAATGATTTCATCAACTGTAGACATGTTAGAAAAAATGCAAATAAAGTATCTCATTAAATATTATTTGCTTGTATAGCTATATCAGGAGGCAGACATCATGTTTAGAATCTTTTGGTCCGATGACCCAGCCCCCTTATAGTATTCAATAAGGTGATTTATTTAGATTCATTAATTCGAAAATTTCTGTTTAAAAAGCCTACACTTGATGTACTCTTTCAATTTAAAAAAAAGCGTAATTTGTCTTTTAATATAACAGTGACTTTTTATAATGTAACCACTGTTTTTCAGTATCGAATTCCTTGCCTTCCGATCACACTGCACAGCGCCACCTGTTGGCTCTTCTGTGCGCATCCACTTTGCAGTCCCTTTTCCTCTACAAGTGCAGCTGCCGCAGTGCTTTCTGGTAGCTCCTCCCACTCCGGCATTGAGGAGGCGAACGGGGCATGGTTCCATTGCATCAGAATATTCGGTAAGTCTCATTGGCCCCAACGTTGGTGAGACCCAATGGGTGCACATTGGAGGAGGTGCTTAGCAGTGACCGTGCAATGAGCGGCCCTGGGACAAGGTTCCATTGCATTGTCTGCGAGTCCCGGGGACTGGAGAATCACAGGTAACAAATCCACGGAACCGAGTGTACGCTACTTTCCCGATTACACCTAACCTACTTATGTGACTGTGTGCGAGGTTGGGTGCTACATCATGTACCTGTCCCCATGCACATAATAGTGTAATCAAGGGCATGCTTAAACAGAGTGGCAATCTATCTGTTATGGACTGCATATCCTTTAAGAGATTAAGCTATCCTAATTAACAGAGCATCATATGGGAAATGTCTGGCTGAACATCACAGGGAATGCAATGTAAAGGTTACCAATCACAAAGTCTGCACATAAGTGCACCCCTTTATGTGTTATACTGTGATCTATCTACGTGTGGGGTAGTTTCATTTCTGATTGGTGAATGCAGTAATATGAGATTTCTTCATGCAGTAAATGTGATTGGATTGTGTACACGGAAAGCTGCCCTCAGTCTCTCAGCTGCTGTGTGATTCAGAGCTCAGCCTGTAGTAAACAATAGCACTCAGCTCTTATGTGACTAAGAACAACTGTCATATTAGGGTCATTTTCTAAACCGTGGGTATGTCAAATGCAGAGTATGGGGCATTTCTTCTCCTTTATAATGACATATGGACTGTATATTTTTCGTCTTGATTGGTTCACTTTTGGGGATTTTTTGTCACTTTTTAATGTTTTTGTTTTGGTCCGAGATAAATGTGTGATAATCATGGATCACAAAGGAACAATGAATAGATTATATGGGTTTCAGTAGTTAACGTAATACTCCTAATCCAAAGCTACTCCTTACACACCAAAGAGATTGCAAAAACATACAACATTTTTGATTATGTCTGTGAAAGAGGAATTACTAATGCCTGAAATGGTTAATTGGGGATTTGCCATTTTTGGAGATCTGGAGAAACCCCTTGTGACAAAAGCTGTATTTCTGCCAAAGTCTGATCCTCATAGGTTTAGTAGCAATGAGGTTGGGTCACAGGCAGCTGCCTTTGCATAGTTCTTTCTGCAAGTACTTTTTAACATATCTAATTGGTTGAAGATATTTGGAGTGAGCTAGTGCCGATTGGAGGAGGAAACGTGCAAAAATAGTGTCAGCTTGCATCCCTCCCCTGTAACTATTTTGAAAACAATGGTTGCTGGTTTTCATTCTCTACTCCCCTAGAGCATTTGCATCAGCATATCACATAAGTCTGTGGTTGCTCAGCAACCTGTAAACTCTCTAAATGAGGAAGTGATATGCTGGTGTGCAGTATTCCCATATTCAGCTTTATTTCTATGTTATGGATATCAGACAAGCAACTTAACCCTGAAACTTTCCTTAAAATATGCATGTCTGCTGGGAAAGTGTTTTTACATTAATCATAGGGACTTTTCAACTTATTTTATAGCTTTTCATCATGAGTTTAATAATGCCATGTCTAAATTTGGTACTGAAAAGAGACCTATGTGTTATGGGGATGGACATAGCTATACTTTCACCCAAGTGATGTTATGTAAACCCTGGTTACCTTTAGTGCTTGAAGTGCTTATGTTTAAACAAATAGTTCTGAAGGAGAGGGGAGAAAATGTACAGGCTGTATACTTTGTAACGGCTAAAAGCATAAATTTTAAGGGGACCTTAAGTCAGTTGTTAAATAACTTAGACCCAGTCTAAAAGTGTTGATATTGCATATGCAAACCTCCAGTGCATATTATGTGGTAGCTGTGCCATGGATGTTTACTTATGTGCACAGGGCCGGCCCAAGACATTGTGCTGCCTGGGGTGAAAAATGAAATTTTTACCTGCTCAGTGCTGCAAGCATCTCTCTTTGCTGTGAGCTCTCTGAGGCTCTCTGAGGTCTCAGCCAATCACGGGAGGTTTCTGAACTCTCAGCCAATCAGGAGAGTTGAGAAGTCTCACCTGATTGGCTGAGACCTCCTTCAATCAAGGAACACAGAAAAAAAAAAGACAGCTGCATGGAGCAGCAAAGTGCCGCCTCTGCCAGGGTGCTGCCTGGGGCAGCTGCCCCATTACAGGGCCGGCCCTGTATGTGCACACCAGTCTATGCTGCCTCATGGCTAATGCAGACAGAGCTTTACCCTCTGTTGCCAGGGCCACAATACCTGGCCATATTTTGTTGTTGCTTTGACAACATGTTTTGTGAAAGCATCAAAGAAGGAGGTCTGTGTGTTTTTTTGTTTTTTTTATATTGTTATTCTGTCTATTTTCTTTCTGTATAGATGTCTGTTGTCTTTAACTTCTTAAAGAACCAACCAAGTCCCATATCTATTACATGTTTGGAATTTGTCAGTGTATTATTTTATACCAAAGCAAATCATGGTAGTGGATAACTGACCCTTTAAGAGGAAAGGCAAAGGTGAACACATGGTGAGCAAACTTTCTGGGTATTATTGGAGCATCTGTACCTGAGTGCACAGTGACCATTTTCATTTTAGAATAAGTTCATCTATACATTTGCTGGGATTTTGGCTACACTGTGGTATAGATGAACTGTTATTCTATCTAAAAGCGTAATAATTGCAGGACAGAACGTCTATTCGATCTTTATAAGTGCAGAAAGCAAAATGGGTCTACTCACATCTGACTATGCATACAAAATAATCCAATATATATCCAAATATATTTAAACTTCAGCCTATATTATCATTCTTTTTGAAAATTAGCTGCTCCCGAGTGGGTACCATTTTCCAGGCTCTGACCGTCCTTGGTTGAGCTGATCTCACAAACAATGTTGTTGTTTTTTCTTTTCTTTGCGCTAGGACATGTTCAGATTTGTGTCCTTAGCTGGCTATGCTACATGGGTGATACAGGCATGTCATGGGGCTGATAGAGGCATGTCATGGGGCTGATAGAGGCATGTCATGGGGCTGATAGAGGCATGTCATGGGGCTGATACAGGCATGTCATGGGTGTGATGGAGGCATGTATCATCCCCATTACATGCCTCCATCACCCACCATTACATGCCTCCAACACCCCAGGACATACCCTGGTGGCTAGTGGCAAGCAGCATGGGATCCTACCATGCTGCCTGGTCGGCTTCCCGCGGTGAGGGTTGATGGGTCACGTGACCCGGCGCGTGTCTGACATGAGAGCTCCGGGTCACGGGACTCGTCATAAGCGATGCCCTGCCCGCTAAGAAAAAAGGCATGGGCTTTTTTTCCAGTGTAATTTGATCTAGGTATTCTACATAAATCACATTTGTAGTATTTGACTCAAGCCCTCCCCCAGTGATTACACTGCATATTTACTGCAGGCGCAGCAGCTCTGATTATATAGACACTGATAGTATACAAGTTTTGTTTCATTTAGACACTTCCTGTGCTGCTGGAATATCATTTTTTGTGTGTGAAATGTAGTAGACCTGCTCTTGTACACAGTAGGATCTCAGTGCAACACATTGTCTGATGACATCACTAGAGAAACAGGAAATTCCATTCATTTGAATGAAGTTATTGTCATTGGTTCCTGCAGCAAAAAAAGGGAACTAATTTTTACTCAGGTAGTGTGGGATGTCCTGGTTTCTTGCAAACTGCTCTAATTTCACAAATTCATCTGTTATTTTTTTTTTACTAATATTTTAAGCAATGTAAAATGCATAACATGCATTTTAAAGTACTTTGAAAGCGCATTAATATGCATTAACATTTGGAACCAATTACCATCTATCTTTCATCCTTCTTAACCCCTCATTTTCCAGGTTATTGTACACATGCACAGTTTGTCTTTATTGCATTGTGCTTTCCATTTTGTCAATTTAAAAATGTGGGGGTTTTGGTTTAAGTAGCAACATAAAACATTGATTCTAATGCGCACTCAAATTTTGGAGACTAAATTTTGCGAAAAAGTGCGCATTAGATTTAAGTAAATAGGGTATATGTTTCATGCCTAGTGGTGCTATCTAAGTGCTTCATTTTAGCATAAACCTAAGGCTTTCTGCAAAACTTTTGTATTTCCTTTTATTTGTGTCCATTATATGTATTGTCTCTGAAGCTAAAGTGCCAAAATATTTTAATTAGTTTTGCAACATAATAAAACCAAAAACATTGTTTTGTTTTTGCCTGTGCAGATTTCTCCCCCAAGGACTCGTTCAATTCTATCGTATGAAACCATTAAAGCAAAAAGGAAGTAAAACCACAGGTTTTTGAAGTGCAGTAAAGTCTGTTTCAGTTCTATGAGTGATCACATCTTTGTGTACATCCATTGATTCTTGCCTGGTGGAATTTGAGTACTTAAGTCAGTTTATCAGTGAGTGAGAGTCAGTTAGGGGATGATCAGCCTCAGTACTTCTCATTTAAACATGGAGTCTGCCAGACAGAGGATAAAATGGCACCTATCTTAAAACGTACATGTTATTTTAGATATTCTATAATAGAAGCATAAGTGTGAACATTGGTTGGCACTTTATTTAGTGAGACTAACTGCAGAATCTGCAATGTTTAACTTGTGTGATAATAATGTAGTAGGCCTTTACACATTGAGGGCAATGTCCAGCAGAAGATTAAGATTTACAATGTGTCTATAAAGAGATGTTGTTGATTAGACAATGATATTCTTTTCCTTTTATAGCAATGTAGCTTGATAGTATATCATGAGTTCATGGCACTATGTTCATGTTCTATGGATGTCTCATTCCTTTATTATAGCATTCCACAGAGTTCTGGGCTGGAAGCTATACAATTAATTGTCTAGATTTTATAGTTTTTGATGGAATCCATAGAATTGTTTATCATCATATGCAAATGTATTCATGGGTAGATGGGAGTGGTGCCACATGTTTGGGGATGCTAATCCATTCAAAGTATGTATCCCCTGGCATGTTCAATTTATATCAACAACTTGCTTTACTTATATAACTTACTTATGTAAATAAGATGAGATTCAGTGTACGTAATACAGCTGACAGTATACACAGGTTACAAGTATCATTAAGAAACCTATTCCAGTGTTCAAACTGGACTCCTATTATAACAAATTACTCTTAGTCTAAATTTGAGTGTTTTAGCCTTTTGTGACGCACACTCATTACATCCTATTTCCCAGTCATTGTAGGCATAGAAAAAATGGACGAAAACAGGCAGCCAGGCAATTGGCTCAAGTGTGAGGGAATGTAAAGACGTGGACACAGATGTATTTGTTGCTCACATGTAAAACAAACAAAATAATTTCATCCTGAATAGATTTTATGCGATAAGTTAGATTAAATACTTTTTTACAAATGGTCGGTGACCTAAGAGAGAGGGGATAACCCTCAAACACTTATAGAAATGGGTAGAATGGAATTGGTAAGTACTTTCTATCCCAAGACCCCACAAAGTCCCCTGAACAAGTGGCAATAGTACTTACTCTTCTCGATTTAAGTGCAATTATTTCTGGTTCTGTAACAAGATATATCACCAGATAAACAGGACAGCAATGGGGACATCTTGTGCCCCCACATATGTGAATCTATTTATTACTGGGAGGTGGGAGGAGGACCTGTTTGCGAACCCGCGAATGTCAAATCATCATACACACATTAAAATGAGGAAACAATATATTGACGACATATTGGTAATATGGACCAGCTCAGAGGATCAATTTAGAGATTTAGTGGTTCTAAAAAGGGAATATCAAGGGGCCAAAATGTCGGACAGACACCCTTTTGACTGACAAACAAGTTCAACCAGACTCCTCCCCGATTTAATTCATTGCCACATATGATACTGGCTGGTACCAGGTTAAATCCATCGTAATGCTTTTGGCCTATAGTCATGTCTGAATCTGTCCTGGCCCCTTTAATAGGCGAACATCCACAGCTAACAGCCCCGAAGAAGCAAAAACCTTCGGGATCTTCAGGTCCATAGCCACCACAAATGGACTCTCCCAAAAACATGGCTTCAACATTTAAAAGGCTGCAAGGCCTGTCGGTTAATATCTTGGATAAAGACAATCAAGAATTTGTGTTAAGATTCATGAACTGCAAAACAGCAGGATATATATATATATATATATATATATATATATAAATATTGCATAGTTGCCAACATTAGCGATGATTACCACATTATGGACATTCAGTTCACTTAAATGGTTCCCAGTCCCCCTAATATCGATCTGGGGCCATACCCTTGGCTATGCCTTCGTTCCACCTCTTCAGGCCCAGGGAAAGGGGCCACCAAAAAAAAAAATAGTCCAGAGAAGGGATTTTCTTAATAAATTCCTTAACCTTATATTTTCTTAATGCTGCCTAGGCACTTATCCCAACACCCCCCCCCCCCCCCCCCCAATCTGGTCCTGGCTCACTAAGGTTTCAGATATCTGTAACATGGGGGAATTGATTTTAGGAGCCATGACTGAATGAACACAGACAGCTGTTGGGCCCCATGGTTTCAGTTTGTCAAATCCAACTCCTTTAAAACGTAACCTTCACTTATCCAACTGTTGACTCCACATGAGAGGCTTGACAGTTTTAAGGAACAATCTTACTGCCCTTATTTTTGACTATTTAAAAAAAAAAAAAAAAATGTGTTCCCTTACCCCTGTTGGTTATATTTTGTAATTTTTTTTGTTTTATTGAACTATATGTATTACAGTCTGTTTTATATCTTTATCATTGCCATCTATGTATAATCAAACTTTCCAATAAGGGCACAAAGGAATCTGTCACTTTTCAATAAATGATTTAGTGTCTGAGAACCTCCACAAAACACTGCTAACGGTACCATTCCCGTACTGTAAAGTGATGGAATGTATAAAAAAAAAAAAGTGCAATTGTTCTATATGACAAACTTTACAGTGCAGAGATTTTATACATAGCTCCCCAAGACCTTGGGTTGCCATTTGAACAAGCAGCCCTACAAATTCCCTCACCAACACTTATGTGCATTCATATCATTTGCTTCACACACAGCCATTCGCTGTGCATCACCCAGCTGGAGATGTGTTTATCATCTCTGGTGCTGTTCACTAGTCTGAGTAGTGCTAAAATGGAGCTGTAGCTCCATGACCTTGCAGCCTGGAAGTTTACTTCCAGAGTGAGTTTAACTGCTTTTGAGAGGTTCTCCCTGGGATTGAAAAGCACTTTTTTACTCTGACAAATATGCTGTTTTTAGAGTGGTTAGTTCCTCGTTAAACTTGTTTAACAAACCATATAAACCTGTAATAAGATGTTATGAACATGGTGTGCTCTATTCATGAAAGAGGGAATTGCAGGGAATTCAGCTGAACTGGAGACTTTTATTTTTTTCCCCAACTCTTCTACTTTGCCCCTAAGTTTGAAACTCCCTTGCCTATCCCTTGTAATTTGTGTTTAATAAATATAGCCCAATTGTTCAATTTTTATAAAGAATATAAACCTATACCTTTTTTATTTTTTTTTTATTTTGTATTAATTTTTTTGTTTTCTCCCCCTCCCAGAAAATCGTAAAATGTGGCAGAGTGTGGGCTTAACGTTTCTGGTGTTTGTGGCTACACTGATCTGTGTCCTGTTGTTCATGCTGTGCGGTAAGTCCTTTTTATATTCTTTTCTTTTCTGGCTGTGAGCACATGGCTCTGAATATCAAGAGGGATGAACATTTTAAATGCAGTTGAAAAGTATATTTGTAACATAACATTTTAAATCTGGAAACCGATAATGCGATTAAAGAAAACTGAAGTGCTTAATCTGTTTTGCACTGATGTTTTAAAGGGACATTAAACATTGTTTAACCCTTTCTTCCTTTAAAACATGTCCCGGGACATTTAAGTAAACCCGACGTGTACCTTAATACATACACGCAGGTTTACTATCTGCTGTGTCTCACAAATGCAAGACACAGCAGTTCCTGGTTGTTGCGTGCTGCCAAATGTCAGCACGTGCACAGCCAATCAGAGCGGGGACTCGCCTCGCTTGACAGACTAATTCGAAGGTCTCTCGCTGCTAGCGCAGAGAGAGACCCTCGTTTTTGCATGGTATCAGCAGGGGGAACCAAGTTAAGGTCCCCCCTGCTGAAACGAGGGGCTTTGTCTGCGCTAGCAAAGAGAGTTGGTAGCCGACCAGACGGCTGCCTGCTTCCTATGGAAGCATGGCAGCCGTCGGTCAGAAGTTAAACTGGCGTGTACTATCTAAAGTATATGCCAGTTTATCCTCATACTAGGGACAACTAACTTTTCACTTGTGCTTCTATATTAGAAGCACAAGTGGAAAACAACGTTTAGTGTCCCTTTGAGTAATACATCAAATTTTCTACATATTTATGTTCAATACGGTATTCTATCTTGCAAAAAATATTAAGACTGCACGTCAAGGTCCTAATCCACTAGTATATACACCAATGCTTAGTTTTAAATTGGGGGAAAAAGGTGGACATGGTCAAAGTGAATTGGTAAATGTGTTGAGTATATTTGCATACCTCATATTAAAATCTCACAGCTCATGAGATATATTCTGCACATATTTGTTTTCCAAATTTTCCTGATGCCAGTGAGGATGCCAAGTTTTTCCACTGAGATAGACCAAAATGACCCTTTTCGATTTCAATAGAATTGCAGGATGACAATATTCTTTCAGAATTGTTTACCATACCAGCCTGGCCCATTGTTAACAGGTCCGAAAAGAGGGTGTAAATCCCATAATTTATAAATAAGGATTTTATTATTTTTAAAATTTTGGCTTTTCTTCCTCTTTTTAAGACCGCTTCCCTTCAAAACCCCCTCCCGACATTGGACGTACCAGGCACGTCATCAAATAAATGTTACTTGGTGGCTATGGATGTACCTGGTACGTCTGGCGCTAAAACCTGCCTGATCTTTGCCGGTGTTGCTATGATTCCTCGATGTTGAGGCATCATGCAACACTGAAATTTGCCCCCCCTTCCGGGCACCATGATAATCCCACTTGTTGATCTCAGTCACCATTTATATGGTGTTTGCCCATATATCTGGCTAGAGTCGCTCTGTTACTGTTGCTTGACTGACCCTAGAGGCAGTAGGCAACATTAAATTAAAAAAGGAAAAGGCTAACCCTAGATCTATTAGGATTTCAGATGAGTTAGGGTAAGAGTTAGGGTTAGTGTCAAAATGTCACTGTAGGAGAAAATGGTTAGGAAACAAAAAGCACTACTTTTGGTTATTGCCCTATAATTTGCAATAAACAACTGAAAAACATGTAAACATGCACATTTTTAAACTTACAACAAAATTTAGAATCTATTTAGACATTTTTTTTAACCATTTCTCATATGTGTGAAAGATTGTTCAGGCTTTTTATAGTAAATTAAATGATGAAAATAACTGTATCCAAAAAAAGTCTCGGTTTTATGGTGATAAAACCAGTATTTTATATTTGTGGGTACATTAAACGAGAGGAAAATTACAACTAAACAAAAACACCAACACAAATTTCACAACAGTCCATTCACTAAGGGGTTAAAAATGTATATTAGAGCGAATAATGTGAAAATAACACAAATGTGCTTTCTCAAAAAAGAATTTAAGTAAAGTATTCCCAAACATGGTCAGTAGGAGAATTGAGGTTTCACCCACCAAATGAAGTTGCTAATTGCTTTGGTTGTTTACCTGTCTTTTCTACATACCATCACGTTTACATTCTCATAAAACAAAGTAATATGTGGAATGTTTTTGTTGCTGCTCTCTGTAGGATGGTATGTAGTGTGGCATCTCTTCCTGTCCAAGTTCAAGTTCCTCAGAGAACTCGTCTGTGACAGCGGGTCCCTACAGGGAGAAGGGGAGTCCACTGAACCACTCACAGAACCAGACGCTTCGCCAACACCACAGAGATCTAGACCCAAAACTGCAAGACAAAGGAGAACGCAAGCTGAAGAGGCGACCTAAACCAGACGACATGAGTTAATCGATGATAAATTCAGATACCATATTTTCATCATCTGCACTGTAGGAATCAACACTATATAATTTAATGGAAATGCCTGCTTGGAGAAAAGGGGGCAGGAGTGTGTGATGGATACATACATTTTATCATGGCACTGCTTAGATTGGATTATGAGGTCTATTTGCTGCTTACTCATTGGGTAGGATGCATTCATTGCATGCATCTGAGTGGATGTGGAGCATAAAAAAGTCATCTTGTAATCTGCGTCAATTATCTGGTAGTCTTCAGAGTTTGCATTTAGCATCGTAAACCTTCTTTGTCATGCTTTTACGTGCTGGATTGTCTTGCTCAGTTGCTTTTATTTTTTTTTAGATAATATGAACATTGGGCTTACAGGCGTTTCCTGGACATATGGACCCATCTTTCTATGAGCTGTCATGCAAACTAAAACCTATAAACCTTGCCTGTACCAGCCTCCAGCATGCCTATTTCTAGAGCCTTGCCTCCAGAATCTTAATTTTTACCAACATCATGTATGCAAAGAAGAAAATATGTACACATCAATAATCAGAATTCTGAAGTATATATAAGTATATAGAATGTGTATACTACAATGTATATATGTAAAACAAAAACCTCTAATAGTTTCCAGGTGTTTTGCTAAACTTGTATAAGACAGTTTGTTAGGTAGAATATATCTCCACTGTTCAACCTCAAGGAAATATCTAGCTTGCGTTGATCCTGGACTTTAATTGCTTCTCAAAGTAGATTTGTCAAGACTCCTGCTGGACGTTACAAATTCAGGTTTATTTTCACAAGCATGTTTGAGGCACTTGCCATCAAACCTCTTCTATTCTTCATCGGGTGGATCTTACATGGTTTCCGCTGCATCGTCTACTAGCAAATGGGAAAATTGTTACTTCTAAGACTGCAACACTGCTGCTATTCTTTGCACAGATATCTGCATTGTACAAAGTTTAAATAAAAACCACCTACACAGATGCAGATGTGAAATAGTTTTATTCAATGTACTTTAGTACTCTTCCCCTTAAAGTGGTCGTATCATCTTAAATAAATAAAACTCCAATAATGACTAATTCTTAATTATTTGTATGTTAAATAACCAAAGTTATGCACTTTTAAAAGTTTAATGAAATCAAGCCAATAAAGAGTGGAAATATTCTTGGATATAGTTTAAAGTGCTGATAAAATGGTAAAGGGTATGTTTAGGTATCACCTAAACATTGTTTATGTATGATCTATGTGTTGTGTTAGCACAATTGAGACAAAATGCATAGAATAATAGAAACATACCTTGTGGCTTGATATGACAATTGAAAAGTAGATCATTTGCATATATACACATTTTTTAAAAAGTATTTTTTTTTTTTTTTTTTTAATCCATTCATTTGCCTGCAGTTCTGCTAGAACAATGCGTAAATCAATTTCTGTTTCTCTCTAGCCTCTGTGTAAACTTATGTGACAGTATCTCAACACAACATTCTATGTGTGAGCAATGATTGGCCCACTTCAATGCATAGTGTTGCGGAAGCTACCTAGCGGTTATTTTAATGGGTGATGTGTCTACTGTACCGACTACTGTACTGACTGCAGCAATTGAAAGTGGATTGATTAGGCCAAAAGATTTTTCACAATTTATAAGTTGTAACCAATCTGAGTGAATCATGTTTTTTTGGAATCTCTGCACCTACCCCTGCAATTTACTTCCCGATTGAGAAAAATTAGGTACTGACTTAATTAACAGTTTTTGTGATAACTCTCCTTTGTATGTATATAATGTGTATTTTGACTTTAAACCATTACAGTTTCATTTATTTATTATGCCATTTTAATAATTACAAATGAACTGTGCAATAATGGGTGGGGTATGTTTTCGTTAATATTTAGTACAACGTTTGTTTTTCTGTAGATACAAGTTATGTAACTAATCTGAATTTCACACGTATGAATTGCCTTTGAACAAACTACTAGGTGATTTTATATTCATCTGCAATAAAAAGGAGGCTCCCATAGTGTGAATGTAGAGAATACAATATATCAAAAATGCTATATATAAATTAAGTTTGCAAAATAACAAACAAATGTGTAAATTAAGACAAACAATGTTGTTAACAATATAGCTCACCGGCACATTAATACACTATTTTCTCTGGAATTATGCATTTGCTTCCAACTTTGCGATAACATCGATTTTGTTTCATTTTTCTCTCTCTCTATATTCAAAGAGTAAACAGTGGTTCGTTGACAGTCCCTTAAAGGCTTTTGGTGTTTTACTCTACGACTACAACTTCTGCCTTATGAGCACAGTCCTTATCATGCAATGAATTGGTAATATTTTTAAGTACATTGCAAATGTTCTGACCATATAAGCTATTGTCTTTAAACTGTGGTTCTCTCGTGCCTCATCCAAATATTGTTAATATTTTGTTACTATTTTTACATGCACCGTCCAGTTTAAATAAAGGAATTGATAAATCTTAATTCTGGGATTGCAAATAAAGACTGAAATCCATTTTTCTTTTCGAAATAGTTTTTTGTTTTTCCAAGACAGTTTGCCTGAATCGTATGAGTTGTTAAAATCTTTATTTTATACAGGGCTTGACAAATCCATGGAACCTACTGCTGGTTCATAAATATATATACATATACATATTATTTATATATATATTTTTCTTAATTAACTCAAATGTCTATGGATGTGCCATTTCCTGGCTCCTAAAATGAACCAGACTGCCTCCTAAATTGGTGACTCCTAAAGTGGAATCGGGGATTAAAAATGTATTGGCTGATTCCGCGATGACTATGGCATAAATGTTTACACCAAAATGGGTCTGTGTTCATTTTATGGCATTTCTCCTGTAGGATAAATAATGTTGATACAGCTGACAAATGTTTTTTGTTCTTGTAGTTGCCTCTTCAGTGTTATGAAATGTTATTAAAAATTATACATTAGAATTTTGTTCTTTTCGCTTGTTTTTAAATTACATTGTTTACTGTTGTAGGTACTTTTCGTTTCTGTTAATGTTATTCTAATTTACTAAACAGACTCCAATGATGGTTCTCTTGTAAAAACAACATTTGGTCCTTAAAATAACAGCACGTTTTAACAATCCAACAGTGTCAACATCAACCTAAAACTTTTTGTCCTTAAAGGAAGTCATAGGCATGCTTCCTGTCCAAGCAGGAAGCCCTCTTCTTGGGCGAAACGCATCGCAGTACTTCACAATCACTCACTGTCCATTTTTCGATGCGAGTCTGTGGAACTTCGTGGCTTATACTGATGTGCATTTTAAAGCTATCTTTCATGTAAAATATATATTGCATTAAACCTCTTTGCTTTATACGCCTCTTTGTTCACAAGTTGCTTATCTTTTTGGAGCTACCCAGATTCAAGATATAGGCATTCAAAGCACTGATATTATCTGATTCTGTGAGTCCATCTAATAAACTGGGGGTAGACACATAGATTTAAAGACATACTGCAACATTATGTTTCTGTATGTCTTTTCTTTCAAATACTGAAATTCACAAAGAGGACTACAATATTGCAGAGATCTGAACCCATGTATGCACTCAGGGCACTGGAAATACAGTATTGTGTGAGTACATTTTATTCCCTGGGGCATCCCTTATACGCATTTGACATATTGCACTATTACGTTTTTTTTTCTTCTGGGTTTTCTACCAATATTATATCATTGAAGAATGAGCAGAACACACACAGATGAATAAATGTATTAACCTTTGAGTCTGTATCACACATAGTGGTGGGGACTATAGTTTTGACATTTGTGTTACTGAGCGCACTAATGCCACTTTTTCCCCCAATACGATGACCTGTGATTTGTTAGGTGTTCCCGGTATACAAGTAGCTGCTCCATACCATCTAGCCCTGTGATCACCATACCCCTGTATTTCTGAATCTATTGCATGTTTGCAAGGTGTAAATGTAAGATAGATAGACAGACATATATATATCACAAACTTCCAAATACAGAGGAGTTGGACTCTTCACTTCAGTGAATTTCCAAGTTGACCATTGTTCATTTATCATATTGAAATAGCACTACTATTACGCCATATTTGAAGCTACTCTATTGTGTTGAGTGCAGTATCATGCCTAGTACAATTTTTTTTAAAAATGAATGTTTTTATATAATTTTATGCCATGAATATCTTCCTTTTATATATATACAGGGCCGTCTTTAACGCGGGGCAAACGGGGCAGCTGCCCTGGGCCCATTTACTCCTGGGGGGCCCCAAGGCAGCTGTCCCGTGGGCCCCCAGCCCCTGCTGCCGCGTTCACAGCGCATTGCGCTTGTGAACGCTTTTTTCCGGCAAGCCGCATCCGATGGATGCGACGGCCGGAAAAAAAATAAAATAAATAAATAATAAAAAAAAAATGACGCCGGATGTGACGTTGCGTCACATCCGGTTTCTGTTTCCCTCCTCCGTGCAAGAGGGAAGACTGCACGGAGGAGACATCCGGCGGGGGACACCGAGCAGCTTCATGTAAGTACGGGGGGGGGGGGGGGGGGGGGGCTGGCTGGCACAATATTACTGGGTATCTGATTGGCACAGTATTACTGGGCATCTGATTGGCACTATATTACTGGGTATCTGATTGGCACTATATTACTGGGTATCTGACTGGCACTATATTACTTGGCATCTGATTGGCACTATATTACTGGGCATCTGATTGGCACTATATTACTTGGCATCTGATTGGCACTATATTACTGGGCATATGATTGGCACTATATTACTGGGTATCTGATTGGCACTATATTACTGGGTATCTGACTGGCACTATATTACTTGGCATCTGATTGGCACTATATTACTGGGCATCTGATTGGCACTATATTCCTGGGCTCTGACTGGCACACTATTACAAGCATCTGACTGGCATAATATTACAGGCATCTGACTGGCATAATATTACAGGCATCTGACTGGCACAATATTACAGGCATCTGACTGGCACAATATTCCTGGTATCTGACTGGCACAATATTATTGGTATCTGACTGGCACAATATTACTGGTATCTGACTGGCACATTATTACTGGGCTCTGACTGGCACATTATTACTGGGCTCTGACTGGCACAATATTGCAGGCATCTGACTGGCACAATATTGCAGGCATCTGACTGGCACAATATTACTAGGCTCTGACTGGCACAATATTACTGGGCTCTGACTGGCACAATATTACTGGCATCTGAATGGCACAACAATTATGGCATATGTGTGTGTGTGTGTGGGGGGGGGGGGGTAACATCGCGATGGATGGCGGGATTGCATGCAGGGGAGGGGGCAGGATCCAGGGGGCCCAAGCAAATGCTTGCCCAGGGTCCAATCACTATTAAAGACGGCCCTGTATATATATATATATATATGTCTGAGGAGGTGTAAATAAAATAAACTGTTCTTCTAGCCACAAGATGGCAGTATAACACATGTATAATTACCTGGGAGAGAAATACCACATATAATAATATCCTGTGTTTTGTATGGCTGTTTTCATCCTAACCAAAGTACTTTAGTGCACTTGGTCAGACTGGATTGAATTAGTATCTGATAATCAGATTTTTTTTCACCCAACTCAATGGTCTTCTTTTTTTCATTGATCATAGAATGATCAAGAGCTGACTTGATCCTGTTGACCTGGCAAAGGAGCGACACTTTTGAGGGGAGTTATTGATAGCTAGTATTATAGTTGCTTTGCTTATAGATTGTTTCTGTAAATAAAACAAATGTAGACACATTGGGAGTTATGTATAAAGACGGTGCACATACCAGCAATGAAGAATAACACAGCCGTTTGATCGCAGACGCGGCTATGTAAGAGCTGACAGTTCAGTGCTGACCTGTCAGCTCTTACAAATGTAAAAGTAAAAAGAAAATACCCCCCCTAATAAATGAATCCCCCTTTGGCTACAACCAAAAGTAGCTCCCTCCCTGATTGGTTGCCACAAACGCAGTACATTGAGTAGGTGCGTCCCTGATTGGCTAAGAGTTTAGAGGGACGTAGGCACCTCTGATTGGCTGAAAGTTTAAAGAGCCAAGATAAAGGGTTTAAACGGCTGAAATCACTCACACCTAGGGTTTCATTGGTTGCTCTTCTCCTGGCTTCCTTCTGATTGGTGCTTGACAGTTCAAGCACCAAATTTGATTGTGTTAGCCAATCAATGTGTTTAAGTTCCTTTGGTCAAGTTATATATTATCTGATCTCGGTCTGTATAAATATAATGTCTGCTCTGCATTAAATTGTACTTCAACTGCTGTTCAAGATGTCCTTATTCTGAACATATAGCAGTAGTTCCAGAGGTGTTTTGCTGTTCCAGCTGTTAGGAGTGTTACAAGCAGAGGGTCTTCCCTATAACGAGCAGTGAGTCTACTAAGCCTGGTAGACGTCTTGTTACAATGTGGTTTTCCACCTGGGAAATATCAGTGAATTACATTCTGACATATCACAGTTTGGAGTAGTGGGCTAAGCAACATATGGCCAAATATTGTGACTAAATCTCCAATGTGTCAATTTTGGTCACTCCAGTGGTGCGCTATATAACATATGCCGGTTATGGGGTGCTGTCCAATCTCTATTTTGTGTATATACCTATAAGACATCGAGGTGGACAATGTTTTTAGTTATTCTGACCCTGCCTCTGAGTGCAACACATAAGCATACGGTGCTTTAAACTCTGTAAGTGCGATTTTGGAGAGAGACAGAGTTTATAGAAGATGGAATACAGATTGTGCAATGTTTTTTTTATTATTTTGTTTTATTCATGTACGCAATACTAAATGACCGCATGGAGTTTTGAAGAATCCACACACCCTCATTATTGTATAAAAGTAGTTCTGACTAAAAAGTGTTCACAAATGGTAATATCCCTTCTCTTTTTCTATCTGCATATAAAGTATATACTATAATATTTAATTTTGTTCACCCTATCTTTGTATATTTTAACCTGTTTATCTAATAAAGTTCATGATTCTTAAGTTCAGTCACCCTATCAATGCATTTGAGAGCCTTTTAATGGCAAAACTTAATTGTGCTACAGTATGATTTTTACCACTTGAAATGTGGTGCAATAGAGGCGTTGTCTTATTTATTAGTTTGAACTAGTAATCTCACCAACATACTCCTACATCCATAGGGGAATTTAAGGTGAACAAAATAAGGCTAGGGAGGGAGGGAAATAGGGATAAACAGGAAACAAAACATGGTTGAATAATAAAAATACAGACAATTAGGAGGGGAATAAAAATTGAGGGAGTGGAGGGGAATAAAGTTGTGTTGAAAAATGTAGACAGACAATAACTTATCTTTTCATCAATTTTTCTTCTGCATAAAAAGAGTTAACATATGAATCAATGTTTTAAAGAAGTACATTTTGCGTGGCTGCTTTAAAATCCCTTCTGTTCCATACATTTAAAAAAGAAAGAAAATACTTTCTTCCTTAAGAGATTCAGTGTTGAATTCTAGAGGGCACGCTATTCCCTGGTACTTTCAGTTTGTTGTACATTTTGTACTTTTCATGTACAGTACAAAGGACAACCTGTCTTTATTAAATCAACCTAGTGTAAAAAACAAAACCCAAACAGATTATAATGACATCCACTAGGTGTCACTGTTCTTCAATAATGATCACTGTTCTTCAGTAATACTACTGCATAATGTAATACGGTATATTACACTGTCAAGGGCAAACAGTGTACTTAAAATAGATAAAAATGCTACTCAAACACCTAATGCAACAACAATTATCCTCTTATTACATGTATAGTATATGCTTTAAAATATTGCATTAAGTTGATAAAATTGACCAAATGTGCAACTATAAATTAATGCTAGTGAAAAATAAATGATTGGTCATTATTAAGGTTTTGAATGATTATTATATGTTATGTTTAAATATGTTAATATTTGATTTTTAAATAGTACCACTGTAGACAGGCCTAGACAGAATGGACTTTATGAAACATATGTACTATTAAACTTATCTCCTATCCAGATGCATGTTTTGTAGTTTGAGGCTGTAAAATATGCACTGCAAGCAGTGATGTGTGCCTCCTTTGCTGATCCCACCCTCAGCAACGAATACACACAGTCACACATTCAGATGCACATGTACACACACAGGCACACATGCACCTGCAGCCACACATACACAATGTCTCAGTCTCACTTGCACAGACACAATTGTAGTAACAAAGCTACAATATCAATAGAACACTGTCATACTGTCATTTTATTACACTCTTCTGCTCAAACACACACTCTTCCTGCTCACACACACTCGCACAGACACTGCCACTCAATTTAAATAAATCAGACTTGCCCCAGCACCCAGATGCAGAGTCCAGTAGCCTCTGCCTAGCTCCGGCACCAGCGTGCTTCTAAAAAACATACACTGAACTGCAAGCAACGGGATATATGTATCCCAGGAAGCAGATAGTGCCCCCCAGAGTCGGAACCCTAGGCAAACGCCCAGTTAATTTATTGGTAGCGCCGGCTCTGCCTATGCTACACTACACACTAACTTGTTTGTTGTTGACTCCCATGATATACAACTAACCATTACTGGCTGAACATCATAGGAATTGTAGACCGAGGTATTTGTGACTAATCTTTACCAGATGTTCTCCTTCATGGAGTCTGATAGTCTCCAAAACTGTCATGTCTCTCCATCTATGTGCACAAGATAGGCCAATTGGTTCTTAGTTCTTATTCATTGTCACAGTCATGTAGGAATGTGCTGAATCGAGCCCACCTAATCTAAAACTGTATAGGACTCCACAGTCTGTTTTCCTGTTGGATTTTATGCACGTTCAAAGCTGGTTTAAAATGTTTATTTCTATTTAAAAATCTCCAGTGCCTGTACATCCAGTTTCATAAGAAAATCACTAGTCTACAAACACACTCCAGTGCATTCCAGGTCACATAGCAACACAAGTACACCTTATTGTGAGTTAAACGTTTATTTTCTGGATGTTGAAAACGTTTAATATATGTGTTATGCACTTATTATTACTTTAAAACTATTTACAATGTTCGTCTTTAAAATACTTATCCCCAACAACAGAGCTATTTTAAATAAATCAATCTTCGGGGCAGTCAGATGGAGTCAAGGACTTTAACAGAACAGTCAGCAAAACTCTTTAAAGCAAGCTAGGGACATTTTATAATACAGTTTTGTATGTGACTGGATATGAAAGGCAAAGCTGTAAATAAAGCATATATTCTAAAAAATAACCGTGTCCATGTAGTAATTAGACAAAGGTTTTCTTGAGAGGAGGGAAAATTGATTGTTTTTTCACCAACCTGGATTACAATCTAAGATTATGCAATAATTACGACCTGTGAGTATGTGATTCTTTTTTGCCTGCTTTGGCTGGCTGGTTCACTACTGAAATATCTAACAAATACTGCCTTTAATCCAATGCAAGCAGTGAAGAAAACCTCACACATTTCTCAATACTTTTTATAGATTGTTTACAGCTGTTTGGATGTCTCCCAGTCCAACAGAACAATTACTATCAAAATAAAACTAGGAATCCTTCTAAAACAAACATTTTAATGAAAAAATAACTTTTTACATAATATTAATAACATACATTGCAGACTGCTGTGATTTGTTTTCTTCTGTCCATCTTCTAGCAGTTTTCTTAAAGGGGATACAGCCAAAGGATGGTAAAATGAACTAACAAATACCAAAAAAAAAAATATATATATATATATATATACACAAGTCCAACGAAGAAAGTAGAAAGCACGCACTCACGGGACTGATTCAATCAATTTTTTGTAATCTTTTAGTCGATACTCCAGATGATATACCATACAAGTAGTCGACGTTTCGGTCCCCCTCAGGAACCTTTATCAAGACTATATATATATATATATATATATATATATATATATATATATATATATATATATAAAACATAATAATGAACCCTGGCTGTAGAAGGGATACTAAGGTCTCCAGAGGAAAAAAACCATCTGTCTGAGGGGCCCATGCAAAAATAAAATTATGGTATATCCGTTATCGATATGCGGCAAAATGCGTTAACATGTTTTAATTGTTTTTTGTGTCCCTAATCTTGGACTATATAGTGCTAATTGTACTTATAAATATGACTTAGATTCCTACGAATGTGATGTTATGATTTTATGTATTTATACTGGGACAGTGTCTATCAATTGTTTATATACTTTTGTATTAAAATTAAAAATAAATAAAATGAAAAAAAGAAATAGTGACAAGTTTGCTTAGTGAAGGACTGCCTTACTTCCCAGTAGTTAATTGGTATACATATTATTATCATTATAAGGACATTATTAAATTTTATTTCTAAAAAGTTGAAATCTAGACATACTTGCAAGTACAGTTAACCCCTTAGTGACAAGACATTTTCACCTTGACTTTCCCTTGGTGACAATGGCTGTTTTGACATTTCTGGGGTGTTTGTGTTTAGCTGCAATTTTCTTTTTTCTCAGATACTGTACCCACACAAATTATATGTTGTTTTTATCATCATAAGAAGGGCTTTCATTAGATACCATTATGTTCATCATATCTTATAATTTACTACAAAACAAATCATAAAATATGATGAAAATTTAAAAAAAAAAACACTTTTTCTAACTTTTACCTAAAATATAATTTAGACAAATACAATCATTAAAAAAAGACCCCGTCTAAATAGTTTCTAAATGTTGTCCTGAGTTAAGAAATATTCATGTTTCCATATTTTTCTGTATTTTTTTGCGAGTTATGGGGCAAAAACCAAAAATAGTGTTTTTTGTTTTTTTCCTATATTGACCTTTTGACCCCAACCCGAACCCAAAATTTTACCTTAACACTAAATTTGAACCCAACTCTAACCTTTATGCTATCCCTTAATATATTTTAATGTAATTTTAACCCTATCCCTTATGCTAAAAATTATTTAATTTGAACCCTATAGGATAATCTAACTATATAACCAGTTTTTAGTTAATTAAATATTTATTTAAAATTTTTTCCATTGCTATGCTACTTAACTACCACTAGGGGCAGTCAAGTAGCATATTCAGAGCGACGGAAGTGAAGTTACTTTCACTTCCGAAGCTCAGACCGCCAGAGGGCATAGCCATATTGACGGAGCGATCGTGGGGGCCCCAGATAAGAAATTTGGGTGCTGGCTATTGCCTTGACATCGTGATCGTTGATCGTGAAAACCGCTTGATTCACGGACGTGTTGTCATTAAGGGAGTTTCTCCCAGGACGTACCTGACACGTCCATTGTCGGCAAGGAGTTAAAAACATACAATTGCAGTGTACATATGTATAACAACGATTGTGGGTGGCAGATATTTTCAGTGAAATTTTAGGCACACTTTTGCAGGTAGCGCAAACTCCTAACGTTTGTCGGTAGTTAGGGTTATACATTGGTTCACAGTGGTGGCTATTCACTAAAGGGTGAGTTGCAGATGAGATTAACATTTAATTTCACCAATTTAGCTATACATTGTGCAGGGACAGTCCTGGCGAGTTTGCTTAGTGGGGGAACTAACCAGATTTATACTTTCACAATATATAATTAAACTGGTGAAATTAAATGTTCATGACACATCAACCCATCTTTTAGTGAATAGACAGAGATTGCACCACTATTAAGTGTTATTCTGTTTGCCAACTTTATAAATCCCCACTACATTTAAAGAAGGGGCAGTTTTATACAGAGAGGAATAATTTGTTTGTGTTGACTTAGAGGGACAGTTTAGTCCCCAAACTCATGAAACAAAATGTATTTGTAAAATTAAAAAGTACTAACATACAGTAAACTACATTATTGTGTAGAAACAATAGTAACTGTATACAGTTTTACTGGATCATTTTTTTCTTCATGTTAATAACACTCCGATCTCAGTTCATCGCTATCTCCTCCTCTCAAAATCCATTCCCTGCTTCCACTAAAAGAGATATCTGCCAAACCCCAGTGTTTGCCTCTGTGTCGTGGCTTAATCTGTGCCAAAGATGAATAGCAGACACAATTTATACCATATGGTAGAATATTTATTTTTACAATAAGATAAAGTGCAGTTAGCAAGGACACAACATTTCAACCATCACTGACAGTGTCCCTATTGAAAGGTATAGAATATTTTTTTTTTTTTTTTGCATGGCTGTAGCTATTGAATACCATCAGTGAAAGAGAGTTTGTAACTATGCAGTGGTTAGTGTGACTACAGAGCATACAAAATGCCCCCCAGATCAGCTATAGATTTTTACCAGAAGCAGGTCAAACAAATAAATAGATTATTTGCTTTGGCTCCGTTTCAGTGTTTCCAATAAATATATTTGCAAGACAGGTATATGTGCATGTGTATAGTGATGGACAGATTCCCCATAAGGAAACCTAGACACTGGGACCATTCACTAAAGGTCAGTTGCAGTTGAGTTGGGGTGAGACAAACATCTCTTTTCATCAAATTAAATATGCAGTGTGCAGAGACAACCATATGCTGCATAAGTTCCATTAAGTTTGACTATTAACTATTAAAATAATTTTTGTGTATGTCCTGTACATTTTTGCCTAAGTCACGATCCCACAAAGCTATAAAAATGGCCCCATTTTCTTCAGTACCTGGGTAGATGCCTACATTTTCTCTGCCTAGGGGAAGCTAGAATATGAATGTGTTGCTATATATATATATATACCAGTCCAAAAAACCAGAAAAAATACATGCACTCACGGGTCTTTACAATTGAGGAAATAGTGGTCTTTATAGTCGATAACCAAGTAGTAGTATTTCAAATACATAATGACATGTGGTCATTATGTATTTGAAATACTACTACTTGGTTATCGACTATAAAGACCACTATTTCCTCAATTGTAAAGACCCGTGAGTGCATGTATTTTTTCTGGTTTTTTGGACTGGTATATACTTGGAGCCACACTGCACCCGGGCATGAGCTGAATTCATTTGCTTCCCATTAGCTGAGTGCACCTTCTTTGGATTACGTATATATATATATATATATATATATATATATATATATATATATATATATATATATATACATACATACATACATACATTACATAGATTTCATACAACTACATAGGGCCTTGCAATGTTTCTTATAAAAGTTCATGTATATACATGATTCCATTATTTTAGTATTTGTTGACAATAAGATATATATCATATCAGATATATAAGCCAACCAACATAGTTTTGCATTAGTTCATAAATAAAACTCATACAAACTGTGTTATCATGTTTGTTTTTTTTTATTTATTCATCTCTCTCTTAATGTGTTTCAACCTTTGTAATTTCAAAGCAGATCATTTGTAAACTAGGAAATGATTGGTGACGTAATAAGTCTCATACAGTAGCAAGAAACAATTTAGAATATAGCATTGCTTTCAGTCTTTCTACTTTAATAAAAATCACTGTAGGAAAGAATTTACAGCTACTCTGACCCAAGGTACACCATTCGTTTTGGGCCTACCTGCCAACGGATGAGCCTGTGGCTACCTTAAATACTTTGTATACATGACATACCCCAGGATTCTAGGTATGTCCCTCTGTTGTCTTTTATTTAATCTGCTTCTGCTTTGAAAATGCAATGTCATGTAATCAGAATTTACATGACAGGCTGCACCATTTGTCAATGATAGCATTTCATCTATTCACACACTTTATAAGGTGCTCAATATTTAAGGTTAACAAGAATAATGTTACTATGTAACACATTACATTTAAATGGCAATAAAAGTATGCCTCAATAATTTGCTCAAAATAAAAACCTCACCCACATATATGTTTTTTTTAAACAATATAAAAAAACTATAAAAATATAACAATATATTTATACAGAATACAATGTGTTTCTAGTAACTTATTGACAAGGTATATACATGTCCATGAGTTAATTTCTCCTTACAAAGATGCCATCTGGGCCAACGAAAGTTTAAAAAGTTGTGCCTGGTTAGACAGTTCTGTCACTCGGTCCACCATTTCTTGCAATGACCCAGAGCTGGGATAGTTCAAGGCTGCCATCTTTGTTGCCATGACAATGTTTTTAAGTAGTTCACACAGCTGGTTGCTGGAATTCATCAGTCTGTTACTAATTTCCTGTGTAACGACCTGTCTTGACAGAGTGTCTCCAATGAACACTAGTTTGTGGGCACTTAAAATGACAAATTTGCTGTGAGCAACAAAAATCCTTGGAGGCTGAGCTGTGCTCATGCAGTTAAAAAAGGCGTCGATAGCATTTAGAAGAGAGATGAAGAGTGTCTCACACTGGTCAGAGTAAAAATAAAGCAATTGTTTATCTTGAGGTGCCAGAGAACTGCTCTCAGCTGGGATGCTCAGAGGTGACTTCCACTTTGAGATATCATTTTCCACTGGTGCAGTAATCTCTCTCTCCAGCTGCTGGAACTGACTCAGCTGAAACACAGATAAAAAAAAGTTCTTCATCTCTTTTTTCGTCATTTCTAAAAATAACAGTAAAAAGATAGGCAGAAAGGCACTAAGCTTACCTGATGTTGCTCCAGTTGTGGCTTACTATGCTTTATGATATTTTCCTTTTCTAAAAGTTCTCTCTGGTGACGTTCAAATTCTTCTTTGCCCTAGATAAAAATAGAAAACCAAAATTTACGGGAAAGTACTTTCATTTTGGGGAAATCACTAAAGTAATCTCAGTCTCATTTATGCTAATAGCTAGATGAACCTCATAGAAAGTGCTTTAAAATGCTCCAAATTGCTAATTTTGAGGATTATTTATAAAGCTCAATTCTGGGGGAAAGTTTTAAAAATAGTCAAAACATAAAAACTATTATATTGGTTTTCCAGAACTAAGTTTTAATATGTAATGTTTGAAATCAGTGGAAGCCACCAATTAACTACTCATGTGTATTAGGAGACTGGAGGCAGGGCTACACCATGTGCAGTACCATTGTATTAAACATAGTGTCCATTTCTGAGGCCTACTTGGTCATTAGAAAGTGTCCTGCCTAATAATTTGAAGGAGTGGAAGGTAGGTGCCATCCTGACTGAGACACCCTGTGCAATAACCTCAGGTCAAAAGCATGTCTAATCACTGAGTAAGATTAGAGGAAAGTACTCCATTCAAACCAGCATACATATATGCTAAATAATGCAAACAAAAATAAATAAATACATCTTCTCACACAAAACAGTGTACTACTTTTATCTTCTTTCCATAAAGTAAGCTCAGTAAAATATAAATTATTTTTTATAAATACAAAGTTAATACTAATAAAATGGAAAATAAAATCATATATTAAAAAAACTAAGCTTAGCAAATAACATAAATCTCGGTTTGCATTGTGGTTGTTTGACTGCAAGGCCTATTAAACCAAAATGAATATGAACAACAATTTACTGAAGATAAAGGAGCCAAATTTCTTGTCAGTCAAATAAGAAAAACACATTTCCAAATCTATGTCCAATTTTATAGTTTTCTCTCCTCTGACTTTTTCATATGGTAGAAGTCTAAAACTACCCATGGTACATTACTGAGATTTCATCATGTGGCATAAGGAATAAGATTAGGTTGACAGTTAGGGTGATTAAAATCACTGTTTTATTCAGGAATTCTTATGAAAAATGCAATTTCCAGAGCTGTAGATCAGCCTGCAGTCTTCATTTCACTTAATTCAACCTGAACAAGGCATGTTTCTAAAGGTAATTGAGCAGCAATGTGTTTAATCTACAGTAGATGCATGGAACGTTCTACCACTGCTCTCGTTGCTATGCTAGAATGGACATGAATGGTAGGTAAGCTTAAACGTCAACTTCTGGCATTACACAGCATAATTATCTGATTGTAACAGTTGAAAAATGTTTAGCAACATTTAAAATATAACTGTTTACATTGACAGAAAATAGTTTCCAGTTACTCTTCTGATTTCAATTTTGTCAGAATTAGTTACCTGTAAGTGAACATAGTCATAGTCATCCATCCAACTCCTCAGTGACCCATGCTGACCCTTGTAATTGATGTGATGATCTTTCATATTGTGCGACTGTCCAGGACTCTGAAGATTATCTTCCTGCAATATCTGAGTCTTGGTAATGTTGTATATATAGTCTGGAACAGTACTTACTGTCTCTGACGGCCTCTTTTTGTGGCTGTTTACTGTTGCTTGCTTGAACAAAAGCTGTGCATTGACACTGATGGTGGTTGTCAGTTGTTTAGAATCATCTATGATTGTCCTAGCTACCATAACAAACCTCTCAAGACTGTCACACTTGCTGTTTGCTTTATTAAAGGCAAGAATGTTCACTGACCAGCTGGAATTGCTAAGATCTTGTCTGGTTTGGGTGAGGATTTGGTGTGAATCTCCTAGTCTTTGCAATTCCCTTTTCATTTTATTATAAAGGTTTGGTTCTGAAAGGCAGGAAGCATTACCCGTGGACCCTCTTGCAAACTTGAGATATTCATTTAGAGTTTGCTCTACTTTGTCCACAGCAGCATGGATCTCATTTACATGTCTCTCCATGTAAGCATAGGAGCGCCATTCTGTATTTACAAAGGCTGTGAGTCTATCTACAGAGATCTCTACTGACTGCTGCAGCCTCAATAGCATTTCTATGGCTGTGTCTGGATCCAATATCAGCCTCTTGTCCTGAGAAGGAGAGGATGCAACAGAGGATTCCTTGGATGTTGTTGAAGACGTTGACATGTTGCTTCTTGTACTTCCAGTACTAGAGAAAGACAATCTATTTACTCCATCTGTTACATCATGAATCGCTTTACTGTCCTGAGCAATCTGTGGTGGGAAATCATACACCCCATCCTGGTCATCTGATGTGAAGCCTTCACTTTCTCCAGAGAACTGAATTCCTCGAGGAAAGTCATAATCATCAGACTGGTGAGCCTGCTGGCTTCGAGGAAAATCATACACACTAGGTTTTCTAGATGTAGGCTCAGCATTTAATGAATTAAAGCCATTTGTTTTTCTGCACTGCTCTTGAGACACAGCTTTAGTACTTGGGGGAAGAGTGTCATAAGTTGGTTCAGCCCTCTGATTTAATGGAGATGGAAAGTCGTATGTCTTCTCCATGGTAGATGGTAAAATACTGTAAATCTGGGAAGTCAAACAAAGCCAAAATTATTTATTACACCAAACAAACATTTTTCAAAGAGCATTTACAATCCGTGTAATAATTTGGTTTACTGATGATTTCTAGCCCACTACTAAAAAAATGGTTATAATGCTTTTCAGCTGTTCTGGAACTAGTTAGAAGGATGCTACGCCTGCCATCCTTTCTAGAACGGCAAATAACAATTTATAACAATCAATTATACCTTTTGCAAGATTGTTGATAACACCTCCATGCCATAACAAAAGTCGCTTGTGATTCATAACTATTAACTTACACCTTGTGAAGAAGGAACATCATAAATTCCTTGATCTCTAGCATCTCTCAAAGGGCTTAAATAACTGGAACTTTTCATCGCTGGAGGAACATCATAAACCTACAACAAATACATATAAAATGATGTTAAAATATTTTACTAATACTAAATGTATTCTGGATGTTACCTTACATAGAATAACCCAGGCTTAAAAAATACTTAACTGATAGTAAGTTGTCCACTTGGCATTAGCAACAATTTTTAAAAGTTAAATAAAAATAATTGTTTTCCTTCTTTAATTGCAAAAATTACTAAATTACACACAGATATATTATATATGTATACAGTTAATTTATCTTGAGTCTCTTTATATGCAGATAGTCTACGTAAACCAGACATTTCACTTGAGTAATATCTTCACCACATTTTCTTACTGCTCTTTCATCTATAATCAATTTCCTCTGCCCCCCCCCCCCCATTCTTTACTCTCTGCTGTGTTATCTTCCCATCCATGTTGACATATGTATTCTTTTTTTTTATCCCATAGACTTGCTTTGTCAGAGAGAGTAGACTTAATGGACAGTGATAGTCTTATTGAGTACATACCCCTTGAGGTCTTGTAGGAGGAATATCGTAGACATTTCCTTGCCATCTGGGAGAATTTTCCCATCCCATCATATTTGGGGTGTTTACCTAATAATGGAAAGAAAATTAACATTATCAGAACAATAAATAGTTGATATAAATTCAGCCTAACCAGGTAAAACATGTAGAGACTGTACAGAATGGATCTTATTAAAAGGCACAAAACAAAAGAGCTAATTGTTTAGAACAGACTGATAGTCATTTTTGTCCCGAGATGTTTCAAAGACAGTCTTCGTTGCCAGTGTTTTTGTAGGGAAATAGATGCCAAACTGGCTTTGACTCATCATGCACATAAAGAGTTTCACTGTCCCTAAAAGGATAAAAGTGCTTGTTCCTTCCTTGAAAGAGGAGGATAGACATCGACAAAAAAAGAAGGTGCACAGACATCCAGTAGCTGTGCTCTTACATTTCACAATGAGACAGTGATTAAATAATGCAGTACAACTGTTTCCTGAAATTGTCACACTGTATCGAGCACCAAAGTTTATTTTTTAGCTTATCATGAGCAGAGCCAACATCACCGCCTGTGTATTGGACCAGTTCTACTTTAAATGCTACAAATAGTCCAGACAAGTTTATTGGCAGTGTAATGTCAGATGATTCCACCAAGTGTGGACAAGAAATAGTAGAAAGCAATTAACTCGTTTTGTCTATTGGTAGCATTTCAAGTTGAACTGGTCCTTTACACATGATATATACAATTTTACAATTTGTGGTCACCTTCTCTAGTAAAATTTTGGGCAATAAAATATCCAAACGCCAGTTCTGATCCCACAAGGATGTTGTTGTAATCTTCACTTAGTTCCTTGGTGCTGTAGTACTATCATATGTCCAACATGAACACCAGATGAAATCGAGGAGATGTCCAGGTAAGTAACGTCATCAAAAAAGCATTCAAGGTCCGTGGACCAAATAAAAGCAGTGAGTGGCTGGTAGGTAGGCTCAATGCTTGACATGTTACGCACGCAATGTGCTATTCCTAATCATTTTGGACTTTGTTTAAATCGTGGGCACACTACCACTCAAACCAAATGAATGGTAAACATGCCCGACCAATACATCTCACAGCAAAACAATGGATTTTCTTTTTCAGGCAGAACAGTCTGGCAACTCCACCATCTAAAAAGGTTTAACTGTCTAGAGACAAGAAAAATCTCCAGTTAGCCATCATTGACGTTTGAATGAAGACGCTAACGTGTATAATTATAGGTGTGAATCATTACAGGCTTAAAGTTAACTGTGTACACGTGTCAAATCCTGTTAACCATGAAAGAGTAAAAGGTTCTTATATTTTGATGTATTTATAGGTTACTTGTTATTGCAATAATTAATACCCAAAGCTAAATATGGTGTTCCATGATCTGATCCTTCATGCACTAACAGAATTTGGAACTGGGCTGCAACACAACTTTTTCAAAGAAAATGACCATGGCAACATGCACATCTGTAATAGATGAAAGGAACAATACTCCAACAAAGTATTCTTTACTTGTATATAGAGTTTGCAGAACTGCAAACCAAGATCTTTGGTTCAGAATGATTTAGCTGACAAACCCAGAAATGTGTGGACAATGACTTCTGGTCAACTGACTGAGAATGATAGGATTTTTAGCTAAGCATAGCTAGGACATACTTACATACTAACAGGAAAGATATTAAAGAATAAATAAGTGTTTAGAACAAAGTTACATTCTGCCAATACAGGTTATCTTTACTATATAAAGTAATGTTCTAACAGATACATTGGGAAAATGATGCGGCCATTGTATTCTTTGTTAATTATATCATCTTTTAACAACAATGAAAACATCCTTACATATTGGGATTTTTTCTTATGTCAATGGGTGAACTCCTGCAAATATATTACCTCATAGCTCTTATTAACATTAAAGAAGCGAATCAACTTTTCATTGAACCTAACTGAAGCGTGTTTTATTGCATGCCAACCACACGTTTATTGCTTGTCAGTAAGACAACACACTTAACATGGAAGAATATACAAGCCTCTTGTGAGCAATATGTTCCCTGTGGGGGGGCTCTCTGATGAGACTTTGGTTTCACAGATTACTAAACTTCACAACAACATCAATCTCCAAGAGAATAAGAAGCAAGCACAGCCTTTAAAAAGCCATATGGTTTTATGCCTTTTTTAATGTGAAAACACAGACATTAGCAGGAAAGAATGCAAAGAATGTTTAGTTTCATATGCACGAAACCAAGGTTTTTCCCATTTGCCTACTGGTTGAGAGTGGTCAGAGTTATAGTTCAATACCAGCTAACAGGCAGCTAGCTGTGTGCAGCACAGCATTGTATGCAGTTGTTAGAAATTGTAATAAATAATTCACAATAAGCAATGATATTTAATTTAGTAAACTGTATTCATGGGATATTTTAGAATAGCCCACTAGCACTTATTGGGTGGGGTGGGCAAAAAAATAAAATAGCCCACATAGAGCAGCAATCAGGAAGTGCTTATACTAAAGGGAATGCAGTATCAAAGTCCTTCTATCATAGTATAAAATAGTGCACATTCTCACTATAAAGTGGAATGTTTTCTCTGATTAATGGTTGTTATTTATTCTTTTGTTCCTGTACATAGGACTTTTGTGAAATAATCCCTTGTGGTATGATTGGTATTTTATGAGTGTCTGAAAACCCTCACCTAGTAAATTGAAAACAGGGACATTCCAGACCGGGGAAAGATTTCCATCCTACACTGGCAGACGTGCTGATTCTCTTATTGTTTTGGAATTCTCTTCCTTATGTGCATGTAAATGAACTGTAAGCCATTCTGTATGTTTAGATTTTTACTGCATTCTTTCAGTCATCTGGTGAATGAAAACACTGCATTCCTAGTTGGTTAAACTTGTTTACACATTACAAGAAATAACCTAAGAACTGTTTCATCAGACAATATCAAAATCCAAGAACAGGGCTCCTCTGATCCAAAGAGTTTGAGCCATAGAGAGGTACAATCTGACATTCTTACTTTAAGACCCATCACATACTCCTTCCGGGACCTTAATAATAATAGGTTCACATCATTAAAATCTATGGAAACTGTAAGCGCCATTGTGATTGTCTGGTATGATGCTAACCAACCAATCACAAGGCAGTACTGCTAGAAGTCAAGCCTGACAACATCAGGGATCTTTATAGGTTCCTGCACACCACCGAGACCAGAAGATATTGGAATTTGGTTCCCTAATGTGTGTTTTTTGTTATTGCCCAGTGTAAATCATATTTATGAAAAGTTCTGGCAAACATCCAAAGTTCAGTTTATTTAATAATAGCATTATTTAACGATTTAGCAGTTGGCAATATATCAAAAAGTGCTTCCATAGTTTTAAGAGACTCCGATATGAAAAGACAGGGTCCTTTGTGGATTACTTTACTGAAATAATGCGGTGAAAAATGTATTTATAATACTGGTGCTTCTGATCTCGAAATATGGTAAAATGGCAAATAGCACATGTATTTAACACCCTTGCTCTAGAGCAGGTTTTGGGAAGCAATGATTCTCCTGTTCATGAATCGACTGATTTGCAGCTAGCCCTGGTTAAACTGTAGAATTAAAGATCAACTGGAGAGCATCAGAAAGTAGATGTAAGATAAAGGCCCCCTGTGTCTTAAAAACGGAATGCTACACACTATCTTCTGAGATAATTCTAACCTGTCAGTTCAATAAGAAGTACCTCATTATTACTTCACAAAGGTCTACAATTTAAAGGTTACTTGTCTGCGTAGTATGATTGTCTTCCTTTAAAGTACAGTGAATACAATCTTTGTCAGTAGCTGTACTTGTCTGAAACTTTGCCAATGGCATTAAAGTGACAATAAAAGGGGATTTTTCCCATTGAGACAATGCTGGCTGCGTACATGACTGGTGAACGATATTAAGGAAAAACAGCAGGTCAGGGGTGCTACAGCAATTAAAAAACATGGGATCAAAACAAAAGAACACAAGAGCCCACGCTGAAGAAATGACGCAATTCCCTTAATTTGAGCACATAAATGTTACTCTACTTCCTGTTGCTCACGTTTCAGTTCCTGGTACTTCCATTCAAAGTTTGGTTTTCTCAGGGAGAAGCAAGGGGTGTTGGGCACAGGACAAAAGGGGAACTTGTATGAGAAAATAATGCTGAAACAAATCATTTCTTTCTGCTCCTGGACAGGTTCCAGGGATATAAAAAGACAAGGTGACAGGCCTGTAAACAGGACTGAGATCAGAGCAAAGAGGTCTGACCTCCTACTTTACCACTTCTGTCATTTCTTATGAACAGAGGCAGGTGCTCCCAGTAACAATGTCACAATGTGTCCACTTTTCATCCCACTGAACCAGTCAAGATGCCAACCTTTCATGTTTTTAAATAACACAGCAACAATAACGCTGCTATTAATGCCGGATATTTGCTGTTCATGTCAGTTCACTTTCTAGTGACTGGACCCCAAAGAGATTAACTTTGGTATATCCAGTACAGAATCCTCCTTAACAAAGGTCTCTGTAGATTAAACTAGGTTTGTGTATGGCATGTTTGCTTGATTGGACTGAACAATGATCTTGTTTCAAGTTAAACTAGAAGCTCAGCTAATAAAAATGTGTCAAAATTGCATTTTGAAGTCTTACAACATAGATCAGTCTTAGTTAAATTGTTAATTACAACTCCCACAACATAGCAGGTTGTGGAGATGAGCAATTGCTTAAAGATGGAATATGCAGACGTCCTATATCATTTTTGCCTCATTGCCGTTATTTTAACAGTGCAGTTTTAGCTTGGTACATGCAACTGTGTTTTTGAACTGAATTGTGTTTTTAAATTCTCAGGCACATTTTTATTCAATGTATTAATGAGTGTCAGTTAGGGCTAGGCTTAACCTCTGCATGCTGCCTGGCTTCCTCTCAATTAATAGTGCAAATACTCTTGTCTGGTTTGATGGAAGAATCCAGCTGATCACCTCATTGACGCTAGTTGAAGCTGCTTGTATAGTGCACAGGATTTTTGTGTGATTTGATGAAGGCATTTGCATAAATCACATTTTTAATATTTGACTCAAGCCCTCCCTTGTAATTACTCATCTAACATGTACACTACAGGTGCTGCAGCACTGATTATATAGACACTGAGCATATAAAACTATGTTTAATTTAGTCACTTCCTGTGCTTCTGGAATAAAATACATTGTGACCTTGCTCTTGTAGACAGTAAGATCTCTTAACAGTGCATTTTACAGTACTTTGAAAGCACAATAATATTCATTAACCTTTGGAAGATACATTTTTGGACACCAGAGAGTTGCTCATAGTTGCATCCAAATATGGGATTAAGCTTGCATTCTCTTTCCATTCTAAATACATGTTGAGGGCCGGATTAAGGGCTTTTGGGGCTGCAGCTCAGGGGCCTTGGCAAAATAGGGGCCCATGCCTTAATCCGCCTGAAGAAAAGGAAAAAAAAAAAAACTTGCCGCAGAGGCACTGACTGGGGAGATCAGAAGATCTCCCTGCGCCAGCTCCCTGTCAGCATGCAGTCAGCATGGAGCCTGGGCGCGCACAGGCAAGTCTCCATGCTGCCTGTCTTGCGCTCCCCATCGCTTTCAAAGCGACAGGTCACGTGATCGACACAGGTCACATGACCTGCCGGTGATCATGTGACCTTTTCCGCAATGAGAGAAGCAGGGAACGCAAGACAGGAGACAGAGCAGCAGGAAGGTGAGTACGGGGGAGGGTAACAGTATTTTTTTTTTGCCAGACTAATAGTGGCATATTATTCGGCATATTAATTGTGGCATATTATTGGGCATTATAATTGTGGCATATTAGTGGGCATACTAATAGTGGCATATTATTGGGCATATTGTGGCATTTTGGTGGGCATACAAATAGTGGCATATTATTGGGCATACTAATTGTGGCATATTATTGGGCATAATAATTGTGGCATACTAATAGTGTCATATTAGTGTGCATATTAATTTGGGCCTATTAGTGGGCATATTATAGTTAGTATAATTAGTGGGCATACCGATAGTGGCGTGTTATTGGGCATATTGATGTGCATACTAATAGTGCCATATTATTGGGCATATCAATTGCCATATTAGTGGGAATACCAATAGTGGCATATTATTGAGCATATTAATTGTGGCTATTAGTGGGCATACCAATAGTGGCATTTTACTGGGCATATTTATTGCGGGACATTATTGGGCATATTAATATTGGCATATTATTGGGCATATTAATTGCCATATTAGTGGGAATACCAATAGTGGCATATTATTGAGCATATTAATTGTGGCTATTAGTGGGCATACCAATAGTGGCATTTTACTGGGCATATTTATTGCGGGACATTATTGGGCATACTAATAGTGGAATATTATTGGGCATATTCGTTGTGGCATATTGGGCATAATAATTGTGGCATATTAGTGGGCATATTAATTGTGGCATATTATTGGGCATACCAATAGTGGTATATTATTTGGCATATTAATTGTGGCATATTAGTGTGCATACTAATAGTGGCATATTATTGGGCATACTAATAGTGGCATATTAATGGGCATACTAATAGTGCCACATTGTTTTCTGTGGGGCAGAATGACAAGTCATGGGGTGCATTGTCAAGTCTGAGGGGCAGATTGGCAAATAAATCTAAACAATAAATGCATTTTCTCAATCATAGGTTTTATTAAATATGGAAAAAACAGATTACATGTGAATCATTAATTACTAGTACAACTTTTCTTTTCCATGTAAGGTCATCTTATATTTACCGGGGCCCTCACAATACCTACAATGTCTTAATTCGGCCCTGCACATGTTGCATGAAAGTGAAGAATCAAACTCTGAGCAAATGAGCAGACCTAAAACTATGTTTTTTTAAAATTCAACCTCTGAAGGCTTGTGAAGACTGCACCTTTAACAGTCATTGCTGTCCCAGGAATAGATGAATAAAGCACACAGTTCTGAACAAACAGCAGGTGCTCTTTTTGTGCAAACAAGCCACGCATTGAAGCATTTTTTACATCTTTTTTGAAATCATGCACTTAAATGTAACTCTTGTAGTGCCATTATTCAATAATGGCACAAGGATTAACAAACCACTACACACACGCACAAAAATCATCATTGTGCTTTTTAATATTATAACTTTTTGGACTGAACCTTTCAAACACATTAATATTTAGAGACTGAAGCATTTGCATTCCCCCTAGTGCCCTTTAGTTTTTGGAGAGCCAGACAATGTGGACAGGCATTTCAAAAGATTTAGGTGACTTTATGAGCTAATGATTATTATTTTTAAGATATTCTAAACAAACTCTAGCATGCTGTTGTCTTTTACACAACCATTTATAAAAATCCCCATTTTCAACACCATAACTCATGTAATTAAAATATCACAACATCTCAGCTCTAAAAGAGAACAGAAGATTTACTAAACAAATCCAATGGGGGGGGGGGGGGGGGGGGTGTATGAAAAAGGCACTGAAAATCAAATCTTCAAGTGCAATTTCAGGTACTAAATATTTCAGAAAAAAAGTGCAATTGCTTTTTAAATTATACAATGATAGCACCTTTTTGTTTGCCTTTACTTTCTCAACACCTTTAGTAATGTAAGTGTTTACACTTACATAAGCATGCTGCCCCTCAGTATATATCTGAATGCTGTTGGCGACTGTACTTGACAATTGTACTGCAAATAAACCAACAAAATGTTTACAATACTGTGATTCAGGAAATTTGGTGTTTTTATTCTTAAAACCAAATGGTCTCAAACACATGGTCTTTACTACCTACTGGAAACTTCCCACTGGGTCCTGGGTCCCCCCCCCCCCCTTTTTTTTTTTTCTCTCTTAGGTAATTCTCTTGTGTAGCCAAAAAAAGAAAGTGCTTTTCGTTAACCAGGCGTGTTCTGTCTATTGTATTGTCAAAACAAACCCATTGCTATCTGGATTTAGTGATGACTTCATTGGTAACTTAAGATGTTTAAACACATAGCAGTCTCATGAATAAAAGGTGTATAGATAGGCATTGCTTCACATTAATTCCTGTCACTCGTGTATTACGGCAAATATGACACAAGTGGGAGGAATCCCTGTCAAGTGAAAATGGCTATGCTGGTCCTATTCACCAGCCTCAAAGCTTGAGCAAGACTCTCTACCCTTGTGTATTTGAAAAAGCTAAATAGTAATAATTAACCGGCGGGCTGGTATAATTGCCTTGTGGCCAATGTAAAGTCTATAGTGGCAATAGCCTGGCCAGTATTTTTTGAAGACAAAGTGGCAATTATAGATTTGGCATTTGTGGAGCCTAAAGCAGGTGGGGTTATGTAATGAAACCCGATGATGCGTGACACCCAGAGCTTGAGATCAGTGTATGCGGTACAGATACTGGGGGTCTGGAGTTCATGTCTCCGCATTTAGGCTCGCTATGTCTGCTAAACAGGCAGCTTATACACAAAGCAGCCTTGCACAGAGGAAAACACTGTGCATAGCGTGGGGCTAAACCAGGCATGACCTGGATTTGAAGGGACAATCCCCATAAGAACTGCTCTGTCCCTGTTGGCAAATATACATAAGTACTTTCAGCAGCTATTGTTGCCTACACAGACTGAACATTGCCCTCAAGCCAACTGTATATTGGCCTGCCGGTAAAATACTGGCTGTATGGCAACCAACCCTATTAGCCGTGAAAGTCAATGGTAAGTTTTTTGAATGGTTCAGTTGAAAGGGTAGGAATGTAATGATACCAGGTTTACAGAAAAAAACGTACTAAATTTAGTTGAAAAGCAATGTCTTTGATTCCCAACCAGCCGATATTTTACCAGGATGTTTAATCATATTACTTTCAGGTTTAACAAACAGTAGCTAAACCAAGTGGCTTAGACCAGTGGCTACTTCATCCAGACTCCTTGTAATGGAATGGGATTTATAATGAATAACCTCCCTTATAAAGTGAATATGTATATATATGAATTTCTAAATTGTAAAACTAAAAACTAATAAAGTCATTCTGGTATACTTACTATCAATAACTGCATTATGCCATTAATAAGTAAATCAGGAAAAGCTATAATTTAGCATTTATTAATCCATAATACATGTCATTATGTGTTTCAAATAAATATGGGCAATCAAGGAACAAAGAGACTAGCTGATGCTGAGCTGCTACAAAGACTGTGTGCTTTGATTACATAACATTAATGGCTTTCCATAAGAGCTCTGACCTTTAGCAAAGAAACTGCATAGTCATTAATATAATCATGCAGACCTTTATACTGTTTCCTCACATTCTAATTACGTCACTGCTCAGATAGCCAGTCTCGATAGTCATTTTGTGAAATTAATGTTCTGCAACACAAGGATTTCATATTAAACTAACAAAGTTGGCTGACATACGTATGTACTGTAAATACTTCTCAAATTTCACTGAACTCTTAGTAATCCGAGGGACACAAGACATTATAAATAAATCAATTGAGTGTCTTCATTAATACTCAATAAGGTTAATCTTTATTACCAAGTAGTATAAAATCCTGCACTTGCATCTCATCCCGATCACACCAATAGTTTACATTATGTGTTTTTAATTAAGCTACCCCGGATTACTCCTAACTTGGAGGCAGTTAATGTGGTTACTACTTAATATGTGTACATGCATTCCTAATAGCCACACGTGGAGACAGATCACATCAAATCTCTGTGAACACTTCTATTCAGAAGCCAGAACAAGCATCTCGTCATATTCCATTTTCTTGCAATAAAGGTAAAGAAAATAGAGCATTTACTCAAGGTCACAATGGGTCAAGTTGGTGGTTTTGGGGAGTACTTTATAACATTCCATTGTAACAGATGGACAAGTATAATATGTCTACTCTCTCAGTACACCACATCTCAAAAAGTGAGACTCAAGATCTTTGTAATGTCTAACTTAATCCCCTCCTGAATGTAGAGGGATTTGTATGGAATTAGCACAATTTAATTGCCCAATTTCGCTCCATTTCAGATAACACCAGTAAAAATGTCACTATTTACGTATAGATGACACAATTAGGCATGATATCCTTATTGCAATAAGATATATATCTTCTGTAGATTCATTAAGCAAAAGTATGGCTGTACATGTAAAATCTTTGATTGTATATTGTACAAATGTATATTTATTTTTATCTCGTATTAAATGGTTACTGTACCTTTAAAAATTAACAAAAAAAGGTTTGCATCATTTAGAACACTTTCCATCTAAATAAATTGATTAAACTCTGCGTATTAAAGGGCAGCAGCTGTACCACCCACAATGCTGCCATTCATTTCGATAGCTTTACAATGCTTTGCTCTGAGTAGGTCCCTTTGTATGAATTAACTGGTACCAGCTGTATTTGATATCACTAACAAAGAGAAATACACAGATAAAGAGACAAGCCGAGTTAAAAGGAGTTTAAAAAATGGTTAAGGTATTGTAGTTAATCATTTTGTGGATATTGAATAACACAGCACAACCCATGTACAATGAATCAGGTGCTGAGAAGCACCTTATTAGAATGGGGAGAACCTGCACAAATAGACATTCCTGCACACAAACGTATCGGGATGTATAAAAAAAGTCGCAATCATGTTTTTGTTTTATTTTTTAACTTCCCGATACTTCTGTGTGCCGGAATATTTACACCAAACCACATTGTCTGGAACTCAGTCCGCACCTGGCTTTGATCGGATGGGTGAAAATAGTTATTGCTGTGTGTTCGAGAAAAAAAAAATTCCACATGTGTGCTCTTTTCCAAAAATACATTATAACTGCATAAAAAAAAAGGTAGGCAGTGGTACAAGTCCCACAAGAAATATTACAAAAGGCCTGCGAGCGACAGCATTAAGTCTAGAAAGGAAAATGTCTGACCTTGCTGCCAATATAAGCTGGTGTTTAAAAGCCCAAGCTGCAATAACTTCCAGCCAAGCATTTCCTCTCCTGTCCTCCCTGTGTCTGCTCTGCAGTTATGTGAATGATGAAAACATATTTACAAGAACTGAATGCAGACTAGAGCTCAGACGGTTACTGAAACAGGTTCAAAATGACTTACTTTCTGAGTTTTTCCATATCAGGGCATTCGTTCAAGTCCATTTTTTTTCATGTGCTTATACTAAATTGTAAACTAAAAGGAGGTTGACTATGAATCCATAGCTAAAGATCAGGCAAGATGTGGGCTTATTTTACCTTTCTTACATTATTCTAAATTGCAGAGGCACATCAACAAGCAAATAAAACAACTAGATCGTCTTTTACTTCATATAGACACTAGCTCTATCATTAAGGTTGTCATCTTTTCTTTACAAAAAAAAAAAAAAAAAGACACCGGCCATGCTATTACCTCCATAATATTGGCCTCAACTAAATTCTTTTTTACCGGCCTTCTAGTAATATACCTGCTGGGTAGCAATCCTTTCTATCATGCCTCCCAACTGTCTTGCTTTGTGAGGGACAGTCCCGATTTGAAGGCATCCCATATGCTTGCAATTGGATTTGCTAGAAGTTGCAACTGGATATCACATATCATTATCTAGTACACAGCAAACAAAAATAAGCTTCACATTTTGGAAGTTCACTTTCTTGGCAAATTTACATATTATTATTAAAAGTTCATTTCATGAGTGCAGCACAAAGCCAGAGCCAGCATTGACAGCATTCCATGACTCTGGATCCAAATTTTACTTAAAGGACAACCATCACAAAAAATTAAGTAATGTTTAATTGAAAGATTGTATCAAGTTTAGGCATTTTAAGTACATTAATGTTCTTTATTCATATTTTCATTACAGCATTTCTATTTAAAATCTCTATACTGTAATACGATGTAATCTTTCATTTAAATCAAAAAAACATTTGTTTGCTGACATTTATCCTTTAATGCTACAAAAGATTCATGTATTCAAGTGTAGTGAACTTTCTCATTCAGTCTGATAAAGCAAAGGTTATCAACAATAAGAAGGCTTAAGAAAACAACTTACTTTATTACCAGAAGGACTGTCCATACCCTCCACAAACTGCCCTGCATCTTGGAAGCCATGACCTCTGGACTGCTTAGAGAGAACTGGACTATGATGGGATGGAGGAACTTGGTATACTGGGTCTTGATGCGTGGCCTGTGGAACCTGATAAATTTGCTGGTGGGAGCAAGGTTGTTGAGGTGCCTCTTGTTTTGCAATGTCATTTTTAGAACTATCTGACACAGGACCAATTAGAAGCTTAAGTCTATTTCCTGGAGCTATGCCTTGTCGACCATGTAATGAGCATAACCACCATCCTTCCACACCTCCAGTGTTCTGCTCAATAACTGTCAAAATGTCCCCTTTTCTGAATAGTAATTCTTCTGCGCATTCTGGTACATTATCGTACAAAGCTCTTGCCATGAGATTCTAAAAGAAAGATAAACATATAATTAGATCATCACACAAACCTGTATTAGTGCCACAGATATCTGACATGTTTCATGCCAAAGGTTATTTTGTCTAATCCATAACAAAATAGATACCCAGGGCATTTTTCCAGTAAAATAGAGAAAAGTGAAATAATTGTAAAGCGTAATGTACAAAAAGTAAGGTTGGTTAAATAAAGGTAAATAACTACTTCATTTGTAACTTTGTCCGTAACGCTTTTCAAATCAATTTAGCAGGAAGCTTTGCTGCACAATTGCAGAGCTGGATTTACTGATCATTATTAGTAGATGCATATCTACACAACCAAAATAAATACTTGAATATAAATAATCCACTGCTGTGTCTCCTCAAACAAATATAATTACAACCTTCTTACTTATATATAACCTTGGGAGCTACCTATGATTTAACCGTACTAAGCTGTAATGCTACTTAAGTGGGACGCTTACTACTCAGCCTACTTTGTCATATACTTTAGGCCCAGTACTCTCAGCATGATCTGGGCCTGAATTCCCATGATTAGAAACTCAGGAAGATTGCCACTTTTTAAGGTGGCTATGGCAGAATATGAACATTGCACATAACTCCGCAGCTATTGCAACAACTTATCCTACCCTGAGCCTATTTTTATCATGCTCTCCACACTTTCCCTCCAAGAAGTGTAACTTTTTGGTGTATGGATATTAAATTGGCCCAGATTATTTTTGTTGCCCTGGAGTCAATACTTAGCACTGTTGAGCTACAAAGCATGTTTTGATATTATGAATTAGTTTTTATAATTCCTCTTCTTGTTTTGTTCTTAGCAAAAATGAATAGCTGAGTTGCTGGATGTCTGACTAGTAAAACAAATTTGATTTGTTTATAAATTTAAATTTAATTATGTTTTACTGATACAAACTGTCACAACAGCAAACTGCTAAATAAGTTCCCACGTGAAAAAGTTCTTGTTCGCTTATTATCTGCAATCTTGTGACCACCTGCTACACAATAAACGAACATAGTCTCAATCTGCATAGATTGCAGTCTCACTATAAATATTCCCACAGCCTCATTGTTGCTATTCATGAACGCTTCACCAAGTTAATTAGCCTGATAGTCAGTGGGTTTTTGTTTGTATGTTTGAATTAACATCTTGTAAATGGATGATGTCAGTGTCATTTAATATGCTGGAAAAGACATTTAGTAAATATGCATTAATTATAGATTATCATATTTCTTTAGAATGCACACTTTACAGACTTTTTTTGATTTGTAACCAAATGTTTTTAAAATTTACAGCTTGCAGTATAATATATATAAACATATATAGAAAAAACATCCCCTATAGAAAGTTGTAATCATTTAAAAGCCAGTCACCAAGATTCTATCTAGTACTTTATCACTCATGACAACCAAATCTCTAACTTTGTAAGGCTTGAAGATATGTTTAATTGAGACACCTGTTATAAAGCAGTGACTTTAGCTATCACTTTAGTAAGAAAACAACCAATTGTGATGCTCAAATACTATGAAAACTGTAAAAAGTAAAAGTATTAAGGGATCTGTGACAGAAAAAGACCTTGCACAAATGAACATTCATCCACATGAGACTGGGGCAAAACCAAACTCAGATTGATACAGATTGCTTATGCTTCTGGCAATCAGGGGGTTAAATCCAAGTAATATTATCCCTGCTACTGAAGCTCTGTGCGTCTAATAAATCTCTCGCTGAAAAAAATTAGAACTTGATCCTCAGAAATGCCTTAATAGTTGTGACCGGCGAATTATTTTTCAATAAGTTCTCCAAGTAAGGGCAAGATAAAAACACAGCATTTCTGACTAATCCTTCTTTGATCTTGTTCTAGTTTTATATTAATGAAGGGAAAAAGAAATATCTGACCAGAACTTGATTAGCTGAGACAACGATGCATAAACAAAAAAGTGTGACGCAGGTAGCAGTATTATATTCATAAAGCTTTAGGCGAATGCATGGGACATGCTGCTATATTTGATTATTAACACAATCTCAGACGCCGAGATACTCCCTGACTATCTTGAGTAATATTACTTGAAAAGTATCTGAATATATCTGTATGTTATAAAGTGCACTTATTTTTACTTTAATTTTGTTTTTACAGTTCTACTGTAAAATTTAGCATAAAATAATTTCACAGGGGTCCTGAGATTTTGCATCAGTGAAAGGGAGTACACAGGAGTCTGGCTGTCTCTTTCTACAGTAGTTTTCGCGCTCTCCTCTAAGACATTCCTGTCAATAGCCATTAGTGTAGAATCAGCAACTCTCTGTTGAACCCTATTTGAACAAATACTTGTTTGTACAATACAAAGACAGAGGGGTAGTCTCACATTTTGCACCTTTAAAATTCTATAACAAAAAGGTACATTCAGGGAATAGGGCTGAACTGACAACTAAGCTGCAACAATTTGGTCATACATGCTAAGTTTTAAAATATTCCCATCTCGGCTTTTTTAGCTTATGTTTAGCACTAGAGACTATAAAAATTCATAGAGCACTGGGCATAGTGGAAGAGAGCTCCTCTAACCATCCTGTCCTCCATCTGTGCACTGAGTGGCATCACACTCTGGCCAATAATATAGCTTTTCACATTGAAACTTGTGGCTTTATCTAAGAAATCTGATAATATAACTGTTATGTGATTATCCTTTTTTCCTATTCTGTGTCAGGGACCCTGTTCCTGTAGGCTATGCAGCTTCCATAAACTTATTTTCAGGAGCTAAGATAGTATAGACAGATGTGGTGTTGTCTCTGCACCTGCATGCCCACAACTCAGGATTAAGGGAAGGTAATTATCTGTAGGGAATACACTATCCTGAAACCTTAGTGGAACATACACAAATAGGTATGCTAATGCTTAGCTGTATTTTAACAAACAGGAACTGCACTGTGAAAACAGAACATCAAAATGTATACATTAAGTTATGAAAAAAACAAGCACAGGCGTTGATTACTACATCACCCTGCAGCACAATATATCATTTAAATGTTCTAATTAGGTTTCTTATTGTGCCAAAAGGTGATATCAACAGCACAGACCCATTTAAACTGAATTATGTTTCATTTAAGCTTGCAATTCTGCTAACATACTTTTATGTTCTGTATAGGTCTGCTTGGCTCCTATGCTTTACAAACATTTATCAAGTCCTGCCCTGCATGAGCTTGATAACTGCCATAGAATTCGAAAAGAAAATCTCCATAATTCAGAATAACAAGAACAATAGCTACCATTGCATGTGCTTTTCCCATTGTCATCCGTTCCCACCCCCACACTTTCTTAATATCAAACAGCCTATGTGATCAAACCCATTCTCTGGCCAGACAGACAATACTACAAACAGCGAATAGGAGCTACACAATGCCATAAGTGAAGCCTATCTGGATTTGTGTTGACTAGGACAATATTACACGGTTAATTGCGGTTTATACAGAAAGGACTACAAAAAAACCCTCACGATAGGCCACTAGTTTATGTGTTAGTAAATTCCTGTTATGGAGTTCAGCCCAAATCCATCTCTTAAACACACTGTTATTTAGTACATATGAACCGTCTCTGATCTTGGTAAACAAATATGATTACATTTATTTGGACTAGAAGGATAATAACTTGCAATGTCACAACTGAATGGTAATAAATATTATACACTCTGTGTGGTAGCTGTTTCTGCTCACGTCCCATACAGGTGAAGTGAATTATGGGTCTACTGATAAACCTCTTTTAATGTCACCCAGCACGCCATCCAGGTTTATTGCTTTGTTACCAAGGAAACAATCTCTCCCTTTTCTGATTTGGAGGCGGGTGGGAGTAATTTCCGTTTATGGCTAATATAGACAATGACACAATAATCACTGTCGGGTACAGTCCAACAATTAAAAGGTCTTACATACAGAAGGAATAAAAGAAGCCATTCTATTTCTGAGTGCATGCAGGAAGTAATGGCCACTAGGAATAGGGAGTTATGTAGAACAAACTATTTTTTTAGATGAAGTCTAAAAATTGTAAAAAAGAAGAAATTAGCTCATAAAACATGTATATACTCTCTGGCTAGAAAAAAGGATTACAAAAATAACCCTACACGACTGGCCACTAATTTATGTGTTAGTAAATTCCTGTTATGGGATTCAACCCAAACCCATCTCTTAAACACACTGTTATTTTGTACATATGAACCGTCTCTGATCTTGGTAAACAAATATAATTACATTTATTTGGACTAGAAGGATAATAACTTGAAATGTCACAACTGAATGGTAATAAACATTATACACTCTGTGTGGTAGCTGTTTCTGCTCACGTCCCATGCAGGTGAAGTGAATTATGGGTCTACTGATAAACCTCTTATAATGTCACCCAGCACGCCATCCAGGTTTATTGCTATGTTACCAAGGAAACAATCTCTCCCTTTTCTGATTTGGAGGCAGGTGGGAGTAATTTTATCCCTTTATGGCTAATATAGACAATGACACAATAATCACTGTCGGGTACAGTCCAACAATTAAATGGTCTTACATACAGAAGGAATGAAAGAAGCCATTTTGTGCATGCAGGAAGTAATGGCCACTAGGAGTATATAGGGAGTTCTGCAGAACAAGCTATTTTTTTAGATGAAGTCTACAAATTGTAAAAAAGAACAAATTAACTCTTAAAACATATGTAGACTCTCTGGCTTGGTTTTAATATATTTGATTTGTGTTAGCAACTAATTTAAACCTGGATTCCTTCAAAAGCAAAACTATTGAATAGTGCAGTTTCAGGGAGAAATGTAAACATTAAGGGCAAGTCATAAATTCATAAATGCATGAGCCATGTATTCTGAAACCCTGTGATTTTATATTACTATATACAGCGAAGATAGATCATCATAGTATTTGGCAGGTCTGATAACTCAAGGATTGTGTTGCCTGATAGGAGAACTCTTGTCAATACTTAGTAACAGTAGTGGACATAGCAATAAGCGGTACTAGTACTAGTTAAATGTGGTTTTCTCAGGATAATACACAGGAGGAGTGCGTTCGTTATGTCATACATTAATAAAGTACCTGTAAAACTGACATGGAGTGATGTCAGCACAGTGCAAAGGAACTCTTTGGCTCTCTTGCCAGTACTTCATATTTATCATCAGCAAGCTGTGGTATCTGGCACCAAGATGGTAGTAGCAGATCCTTTAAGTCCTGTAAATTGCGAGGCGGGGCCTCCATGGATCAGACTAGTTTATCCAGCACATCCCACCGATGCCGATTGGATTGAGATCTGGGGAATTTGGAGGCCAAGTCAACACCTTGAACTCGTTGTTGTGTTGCCTTCTTCCATAGTAGTGCCATTCTCCAGGTAAGCTCTGCACATGCATCCGGCCATCAAAGTGATGTAAAAGAAAAAGTGATTCTTCAGACCAGGCCACAATCTTCCATTGCTCCATGGTCCAGTTCTAATGCTCATGTGCCCATTACTTTTTCTTCCTTGGGCCAGTTTTGATAGGTACGGACCACTGCAGACCGGGGACACCCCACAAGAGCTGTCGTTTTGGAGATGGTCTGACCCAGTTGTCTAGCCATCGCAATTTGCCATTGCAAACTTACTGCCTAATATATCCCACAAACTCTATTATGGACTTTAGATAATTGTTTTGATACCAGCCCACCTTGTTACACTCACAATCACTGCTATTTTCCAGATTGATTATCACACACTCTGGAATTAAAATATTTGGGCGTTTTAAAGAAGGTCACATGTATATATCACCTATTTATCGCTCTACTGCTGTTCAGAGAAAATAGTTGACGCACACTGACCTCGGTCTATGTTGTGTAGATTTTTTTCGGATACACTATAATTAGATGTCTTAAGATGTTTTTACTATATTTCACAAACAGTTCACTCTCCACCACAGTGGAGAACTTACTTATGTAATTTAATTGCAAAGAGCACATAATTACAGGTTAATCCTGTACACTGTTCTGCCAATTGTAACATAACAAATCGATGCTGCAAAGGGCAAAGGTTTACTCTTAAAGGGACAATAAACACTTGATACAATTGTACATCAAGAGTACAAAATTCTCCCACACAAGCATTCGGTATGTCAATAACAACCAAATATGTGCATGTTTCCTTTAATGTATTGCTTAAGCGTATGTGTGCACTAGTTTGGAATGTCACCAAAAGGCTGTAGCTCAGTCATATTTAGCAATATATGAACAGTTTGCAACACCCTCTTAGACTCTAAGCTAAAAACCTTGCAGAGAATTTTATATTCTGGTTAGACTATACAGTAAAATATTAAATTTAGGCCAATCTAAGACTTGGGCAATGGGTTGTTCAGTCAGATTGTGGTGTGGGACCACTTTGGGATAAATAGACATCAATATGTTCACATTGTGTCAAAACAGCTTTATACCAGTCATAAGTAGTTTCCCATTTGCAAATATGTTTTCTTCCTGAAGTTTTAAGATAATAAACAGTCAAAGCAACTTAAATATACTTACCCAAGTGGTAGTTAGTTTAATGTGTATACTTTCTTAATAATATGTTTTGGAAGTGACTGCAAATGTTAGCTTTCAATACGATAATGGAGATACAGAGACGCCATGTGACATATTTTGGGCCTTTACTAGCTAAAACAATGATTTATAGTTTTAGCTAGTAAACTACAATAGTATACCTAGGTTCCACATTTTTATAGTTACTTTGAATATATGATGCAAAGCACAATTCAATAGACTGTGTGACCTTTCCTCTTTGTAACTAATATTACAGTTGCACTTAGAAGGAACTGCACCTTTGTAGAGTTTGTGTCACAACATTGTTTGCAGAAGTAAAATTGTAATCTTACACTTCTGACAGAAAATGTGTTTTATATAACATCACCCCCATGAGTGTGAATGGGAAGGGCCTGTCTTATGGATTAAAACTGACAAGTCTAACATTAGCTCTTTGGAAATATTCTCAGCAAGGGCTGACAAATTAAATAAAAATAACTGCATTTAATTCCACCCATCGCATGTTGATCTATGACAGGACAAGCTTAAGAAAGGAAAATACACAGGGTGACGTTGCAATAAAATGATTTCATCGTGAGTAAAACAAGCCACACCAAAGAAAAAGAAACAAAGGCTTATGTGAAAATGTAGGTTCATTTCTCCAGGCGATAGCAAGGAAGGAGGGGAGTTATTATGTACTTAGTGAAGTAAGTGAAGGTGTTGATGCCAAAGGCTACTAGAACTGAAGCTGAAACATGAAGTTAATTAATGAGGTATAAACAGAGATTAATAAGATGAAAAAGGCCTTCACATGCCACTGTGTGTGCTTAGCGTCTTCACCTGTCCCGGTTCAAACAAAGCATAAAGTGAGCGAGTTCCTGTAATTATAAAATTACATCCACTATATCTTAGGTTCTGTGTAACTGTAATTAAATGTATAGGAGGTTACTTATTAAACTTATATTCGCACACCTGGACAAAACAAATACATAATCACGTTGTGAAAATATTACTGATAAAATTGTGGTGTAATAAATCGTCCCCAGTTTGGTTCAAAATTATTTGGTTCTTGTACAATGAGTTGTTGAGCCATTATTTGCTGTGGAATCACTGAGCAATATAATTACACAAGTAATCAATACAGCATTATACCCCTCATACATGTTTACCGGTCTGGTTGTTTGTTTGAATATGTTATAATATTATACTGTGAGGGAAACAGTCATTGCAATTTAATTACAGAATTGGATTACCCACTACTGAACTGGTTGTAAACAGTAGTTAGAGCCAAAATCATATGCATTGTATTATCAAGGAAAAACTACTGTTAACCCACGATCAACAGAAGCAATTAATACCGTACAGTATTGAAGTGATTTAACATTTAAATATAAATGTTAACTGTTGTTTATTTTGGAAAAATCGTTCATATACAAGGTGTGGACAAAATAATGGAAACCATATGAAAACATACTGTTTAGTTAGAAGTAACTAAATCACAATCCCAATAATTAGCACTTTGGAAGGTAAGCTTTCTAAAGCAACATGAGGCCACAAAAACTCCAAATTCATTCAATGTATCAAGGCAAACAGTCTGAGAAATCCTGTCAAACAGAGACAAACTGTATCAGCAAAGAGGAACGAAACAGGTCGCAAGTTGAAACTCACCGACACAGACAACTATCCTATGGTGCAAACATCTTCCCTTATGACATTCGAATAACTCAGCATTAACTACTAAACAAATTAGAGGAAGGTTTCATAAACACTAGGATGAAGTCATTCTCCCCTGATCTCACCAGATTTAAACATCACTGAACCCTTATCTGCAGTGATGAAACAGATTGGGCAAAAGAGATAATCATTTCTTCCATACTTCAAAAAATCTTAAAGAATGGCGTAATAACCATGGTTTTGAACTAAGATGGTATTCCAAGGATGAAAATGATTCTAAAGAAAAAGGATCGTCCTACTCATGATTAGGTTCTTAATATTAATATAATGTTAGGTTTTTCCATTTATTTTGTACTCCATTTATGACTTTCAATTAGTGATTATATATGGATTTCACATATAGTCAGGTATTTGTGGGGAACAGAATGAAACCATTTCATTGCGGTCAGTTCAGCATTACGGGTTAGGAGTAGGGTTAATGCCTTCTTCTAGTGCTTAGTATGAGTTTTTCAGCTGATGAAACTGTCACAATGACACTGGCCACAATGAAACAGATGCACTGAACTGGCTGTGAGGAAATGTCATAGGGGAATGCTGTGTACAACTGCTCTTCATTCATTGCAGAACATAATATGATCATATTCTCAATCTCTGATGGAGAAATTAATCTTCGATGCTAAACAGAGCGATTTTCACTGTAAGTATGCAATATTTCAAACATGAGACTGTCCAGTGACAGAAAATTTCCAGATGCCATTATAGCACAATGATATTCACCACTGCAAACAAACTGAAATCCCAAGATTCGATTGCATTCTTCAGCACCCTTTGTCTTCATAGAATGTGTGGGCCTGCTTCCAGTGAAATTCCAGACTAGCAGTGAATAGGACACATTTCCTTAAAGGCCTCTGCTTTGATAACTGCATTCATGAGTACAAATGAATTCCCCCCCCCCTCCCACCACCACCTTTCTCAGTCACAAAATCCTGAGATCTCAAAAAGAGAAAATAACATGCCTCATATAGATGTACACTAATTTGGATAGTAGGCAGTATCATTGCCTTGGTCCATCATAAAACATAATAAGCAGAAACAAAAGATTTTTTTAATCTACTTAATCACCAGCAAGAATTCACTCTTTAGCAAGATCAATGCACTGTCTCTTGGGAGGAAACCAACAACTAATTTTATGCTTTTAACAAATTACATACAATTGCCGCTCCAGAATTCCTCAATATAGCAATTTCCTATGGGTTTAAAAGACACACCCAAGTTCTTAAGGTTAGGGGAAGCATTTATCTTCCATGGACCGCTCTTGTAAATTGCATGTAAAAAGCACATTCTAAAAACTCAATTACACAACTAGAATTGTAACTATTTACATGAAACTAAATAAAATAAAGACAAAAACAACATATACATGTCTAAACTCTTGCAAATTTCACAACACTCATTTCAGAATCTGTATTCAGGTTGCAGGGTTAGTATACCTGCAGGCAAGCACTGGTGGGTAAAATCCTTAATCCTCTTAAAATAACAATCAAAAACTACAGTGCTGAATTAGTCACTAAAATGTGGAACATTTCCAGCTTGTGATACCTATTACTAGTGGACTTATGTCGAAATTATAAGCAAATGTTATTGCACCCCTGTCCTCTCCATAAGGACTTGTGAAAGCTTGAGTTTCCGGGCAGCATTTTTAAAATACAAAGATGGTGCATGTGTTAACTATTTGGTTACCCAAGTGGCTAAACAAAATACTTCTCAAGTAGTTAAAAAGGGCCTGAATAATCTGTATAAAGGCAAAAACTTCCTCCATATTTTGGAGCCTTAGTGTGATAATAGCGACATATACAGTACTTATTTATCTGCCTAGTAAAAAAAAAAAACATTCCCCGCAGCCACAAATAGTATATGACTCTAGGAGTTACTTCCAATATATTGTAAGCACAAAGTTAAGAATACTTGGAACACAAAATAAACAAGATTTTATCGAGTTCGTTTTATATGAAAACAAGATAGAAATCTAAGCATTGTTGTTAAACCCTTGAGACCCTCCTGCATTGAAGCACTTCCACTATTCCACTCCATTTTCTCAGATCCACTGGACAAGTCTTCAGCCATAAATATAGAAAATACAGTGCAGTTGATTAGTCCTATCGAAACTCTCTGATAGTGGTTTGATTTATAACAAAATATTTTTTTCCACAGAAAGACTTAGATGTAGCACGTCTTAGTCTTACACAGATTAGATTTCAGATATAGTGCCACTAGAGTACAAATAAAGTAATTATTAGCCCATTCAATTAGCCTGAAGCACCTGTACACGGGTAGCAATATCCTAAAAACCTGACCCATGTCTGAAGGTCAACTCAGTCTTGTAACATGGATCCAGTCTCCATGTTGAATTCCTATCAAACAAGAATACAATAGTAAACGGTGTTCCACAGAGCGTATAATATATAGCAAAACAAAAGACTAATGCTCACTCTATACAGTATAAAGTTATTGGAAACCACATAACCCCCTCTTATTTGCAGCCCATTGTATTGTATTTGCTAATTTATAATTTTACACTATTTACAAAGTTACCATATATCACCACAGAAATTGCAAAGCAAGCAAAACAGAGTCTCCAAAAGCACATGCTGTTCTTTTTTTCTTCTGATCATAGCAAAATGAATGGAGTGTTCTGTTGCCAAGGTAATTGGCATCTGTGCATGAGTATTCTTTAGTGAAGGATACAGCAAAGTTTCCCATGTAAAAAAAAGCTTTATAATTATGTCTATTACTGGCTGCCAGCTCCAAAAAATGTTAATTGCCTTTTACTGAATGGGAACACAGTATCTAAAGGCAGGCACACCAAAAACAGCAGCCTAAATGCTGCCTTTCCTTTAGAAGTCGAGGCTATTAGAACCTTGGGCCTTTAAACATTTCCTTGTAGACACATTACTGCCTTTCCCTATAGGCCTGAAGGCACTAATCCACAAAAATTCCTTGAACTCAAAATTCCCACTATCATGCAAGAAAACCATACTATTATGAGCTAAAATGATCCTTCATATTTAACACATAATGATGAAGAAATAAAACATTGTTTAGTTATTTGGATCAATACATTTCCAGTGTAGCTATAGAGTTACATGGAGTCAGCAAAGCCAATGAACACTCAGCCCACGTGATATTTATACTGGGGACATAATATATTGCTCTATATGTTACAATAGTCTTGTTTGAAAATAAAATAATTAATGTTTATTTACTGTTTTTTTCCTGACATTTAAGAACAGTGTCCTGATATTTTACTAACATAGTAACATAGTAACATAGTAATTTAGGTTGAAAAAAGACACAAGTCCATCAAGTTCAACCCTTCTACCTATCATTACAGCTTTTGATCCAAAAGAAGGCAAAAAACCCCTAAGGAAGCTATTTTGAATTTTGCCTCCTGGGGGAAAAAATTCCTTCTTGACTCCAAGAGGCAATCAGATTTCTCCTTGGATAAATAAGCTCTTTTATTAATGCTTATTCTATTATTAATAGCCCTGTATGTTCTGCTTTCCTAAAAAAAACATCCAAACCATTTTTAAATGCATCTATTGTGGTTGATAGCACTACCTCTCTTGGCAGGGAGTTCCATAACTTTATTGTCCTAACCGTAAAGAATCCCTTCCTTTGCTGTCTATGAAATCTTTGCTCTTCCAGTCTGAGGGGGTGACCTCTTGTTCTTTGTACCTTTCTGTTAATGAACAGGTCACTGGAGAGCTCCTTATATTGGCCCTGCAAATATTTATATAATGTTATCATATCCCCTCTGAGACGCCTTTTTTCTAACGTATATAAATTCAATTTTTTAAGTCTCTCTTCATAACTAAGATCCTCCAAACCCCTTATTAATTTTGTAGCTCTCCTTTGCACTTTTTCTAGTTCCTTAATATCCTTTTTAAGGACTGGTGCCCAGAACTGTACTGCATATTCAAGGTGAGGTCTTACCATTGATTTGTAAAGAGGCAATATGATATCCTCCTCCCGTGAATCTATACCTCGTTTTATACATGCCAATATCTTATTGGCCCTTGCAGCTACTAGATATCTAATATCTCCCAGGAAATCAGTATATCTGTAAAAGCCAAAGTCTTGCATGCAACACCAGTGTCATAAACCTGGTCCAATAAACCAGACATAATCATTTTACTTGTATGAGGTACACAAGCTGACATAGATAAATGCATGTAAACCCTAGGTATTCGCTACAAGCTCTCAGGCCATAATGCATATTTGGAAAACCCCAAATAACTATGGGCTGTATTTATCAAGACAAAATAAGTGGTATTTCAGGAAAAATTGCTAAAATAGTAGTAGTAACCATGGAAACCAATGGAAAGTTATGGCAGTTTGCTCCAAAGTTTGCACTTTTTTTTTTTTTTTTTTAAAAAGCACCTGTTTTGTCATGGTCTATTTGGCCCTATATGAGTTATACTGAAAATGACAGCACAAAAACCCTACAGTTTCAAAATTATGTTTCAAGAAACGTATAACCTAAATGTGAAACACATGAAAGAGAAGCCAATTTATTCTGAAACTGCCAGCTATGACCATTTTCAAATAATGATAGTTTTTTTTTACGACTGAAATAAATCTTTAGATAACATTGTTATGTGACACTAATTCAATCTAGTAACAGTCAGAGACTGGACCCAGAATGCTGCATTGTCTTTCAGGATGTTCATTTGATCAAGACTGTTTCAGTAATGATAGATATAAAATATCTAATAGTATATATAAAAATATTTGACTTTTCTTTCCATTCCAAAGTGATGGTTTTACTGAAGACAGTTCAGCACTTCAGATTTGTATCAATAACAGAACATTCTGGAAGCTGCTGTGTTTTCCGCCACTTATAGAATGTTGTTTCTTTTATCTAACCACTTATATTATAAACTTTTTGAAAAGCCCATTCAAAATATAAAATAAAAATATATAAATGTACATACTTTTTAAAAATGTGGCTAATGCCCTTTGAAAATAGTGGGAACAATGTATTCTATGTGGTTCTGTGGGAAAGTGGGGATCTTGATCTGGTTCAGAAATGTAAATGTGCTTAAAAGTGATTTTTTTTCTTGATAGTCTCTAGTCAAATACTTGCAATGTATCGGGCAGAATAAGCCCCGGAGCTAATGTCTATACGCTTGAAAAGGAGTCTATTGCTTGTTGAAGTTTCCTAAAGGTCCTTGGAATAAGCCCTAAAGACATTTAAGCTGTACTTTGTTTTGCTCAGTCTTGTTCAGACTTTTTTTCTTTTGCAGTACTGAAAGAGAGCTATGTCATCAGCCAATCACTGTAGCCCTATGCTAGGTCATACTATAGAGTCAATGTCAAACAGAGCTGGCATATAATATATATATATGTGTATGCATGCTAAAACAAACATACAGTCTAACTTGCAGCTACATGTGAAAGTTCACAGGTCTGCCTTTTCAATAGCCAGGTATACATCATACTGTAGAATTGACATGTCAAAAGAATTGTTGGTTTTATTTCTCTTTCCTTGGTACATTTTGTATCACATTTGGATCTAACAGTATGGAAACAAAAGTACATATGTAATCTCTGATGCAAAGTCCAAGTTCTTTTATCAAAAAACTGTCATGTAAAGCAGAAGCATTGCAGATCTCAAAACAATTACTACACAAAAAACAACTTGAAACAGCAACATGTATAGACCAAGATTTGTGATAACTACACATATAAATATGTATTGGCCATAGGGACACTGTGGGGAATGATACGCCTATTAATTATAAACTAGGGACAGTAAAATTAATTATAGCAATGGCAAGTGAGTCAGAATAACTAACATCCCAACCCCTCTCCCCCAAAAAATAACAATAAACATAAACACCATATAAAACAGAAGGCTACTGGGCCAAAGAATACAATTATAGTGAGATTTTCCAAATAAAACCACAACATAATAACTTTCAGTTCAAACCACTAGCAAAGAGTATGACAAATAACAGACTTTGGGCAATGGTTTATGGAATGTCAAGTTAACCCTTGCTAGAATCTCTACTCATGCATAGCTCTTTAATACCCATGATGTCAGCCCATAACAGGCAGCACTTCTTTACACTGAGGGGTTAACCTTTGCCACTGAGCCTCATTTTAAAGTCAGAATGCCAGCCCTCATTCCAAGCCAGAGCTGGGAGTCTTCCAGACCCATATCACTAATGAAAGCAGGGAGCCTTTCAATGAGACATCACTGTCTGTAGGGATTAGCTTGTGTTATTTGCACGTGATAGAAGGGTAGCAAGAATTATAAATGTGTGGGTTTCAAACTCATATTAAAATTACTATATAATACAAATAATATTTAACTCTTCCGCTAAGAGGGTCGGATTTGTTGGTGTTACTGTGGACCTGCGATGGCTAACTTTTTTTCACTGTAACTATTTTGGGCTTCATTTCCCATGATACCCGACTATCATATCATACCTTAGGAGCATTACCCAAGTGGCACACTCTCGCCCCTCTAGCACGCAATAGGTTAACAGCATGCCCGAGAGTTGAAATCCTCAGTAACTATTTACGATCTGAATACATTACACTTTCCTGCTGTCAGACGCAGAAGTTTTAAAGAAGAAAGGGCGGACTCACCTTATACTTCATCTTTGTTTTGTATCCTTCGGCTGGGAATACTGGATTGTTATAAAGTCCGCATTGGAAAGCACCGAAAATAAATTGTGATCCTAGCGCCCGGATTTGAATACGCGAGAGGCAGTGGTTTCAGGCAGTTCACTGCTGGAAGTCCGCACAGTTATCTGAGAACTCTGTTTTGGTTCTACAGTGCAGAAGGGGGATTGCTATTTGCATACAGTGTCCTCATTGGCCAGAGCGAGCGGGGTTATGCGCGTTGAGCACTTTCATTCCCTTCCTTGTGTGTGCAACCTTCTGAGTTATGCTCACTTCAAATACACACATACGCTTCTATATCAGGACATATCAGTATTTTACAGCAAAGCACTATATAAAAACAGTTCACATGGCTATGTTCTGGCAATTAACTTTCTGTAACCTGGCAAATTCCTTCACGTCTCAATTATTTGAAAGCCTGCCACTTTGCTATTATAATAAAAAAATAAATCTAGTAGGGACAAGGGTCCCTTTAAACATTCCTCCTCTCCAGATAGCTGTTTTTTTTTTTCTTTTGTTGGTTGTTTGAATTTTATTAAAATTTCAAGTGTCGCAGCTGTCTGGCTCAGACTGGCACCAAATGGATCACATAAAGTGGTGAGAATGCTTTTATATCACACAAGGGCCAAGTACTTCAGAAATCAGTACACACACTATTCCAACTACCTCTGACTTTTACTTTGAAATTTGACCAAACGCAGTGAGATATTTATATATGTAGAACACACTGATTCGTAAGAATTCAGTTACACCACTTGGAGGGAGCCAACCTTTCTGGTTCAGTCAAAGGCTTGAAACGGATTAATTGTGTTTAACCGCTTAAGGACTGGCCATTTGAGACATTTTTGTTCATTCTGGACAATGGCTGTTTTAACTTTTTAGATGTAATTTTTCCTCTTTGTCATTTAATAGACACACACATATATGTTATCGTTGATCTCTGCCTATGCGGCTTAAACTGCATGACGTGACCTGACACGTCATCTGTTGGGAAGGGGTTAAGCAGGGGTTACCCATAAACCTTGCATCAAATGTAACCATTTTAAATAGAAATATTTATAATAATAGAAATAGAAAGAAGGACAAATGAAACACAGTGAACAAATCACATAATTTTAAAAAGGATATTGGACAGCCAGCTTTTTTTTTTCTTTTCTAACAAAAAAACTCCACCTGAAATAACTTTAAATAGCTGATTTTTAAGTTGAATATTATATTTATTTTTAACAATATGCATTAGATAGACGATCACCTTTTTCGAGGCATATCTTTCAGTGCTGTTCCCAAAATACCTGTTGCTATTTATCAAGCTCCAGGTCTCCCTAAGTGACAATCAGAACTTAGTAACTTAAGCACTCACAGCACTCCTTGAACATGTCTACCTTTCTATGGAAACATTGGCACATAGCAAATGTGGTCCCTTAGGCTATAAACAGGCAGCCAGTGGTTACCATTTAACAATAGTAGAGAAAAACCCCAAACCAGAATCTGCACAGCAAAATTGTTTTGCTACTTTCCCCAACTCAGTACAGTCCACACTCCTGACCTAAGAAAGAAACGTAATGAACCCAAAGGATAGTAATAAAAGGGCTGCTACAAGACTTAACTGTGCTTTACAACTGCAAATGGACAATGTTTATAACAACACCAGTTTACATAACACACCTTAGTTGGGAAATTGTTAGACTAGGACTATATCATATAGGCTAGGATATGAATATTGCTGCTTATTTGAACTAAAAAACATTTTTTTCAGTGAACTGATTGCATTTTTTGTTTCAACAAAGGGAAATCTAGAATTAATTGTAAACCTAATTTCCTTATTTTTGGTAGCTAGAATGTGCAAACCTGTCCTCATCATCTGTGTTTAAAAAACACACAAAAGGCATACCATTGGTGGAAAGCAGGGGTCAGTCACTATTGCTACGTTTCTCGTAATGTTGTCTATGAAAAGCAGACATAACGGGGGCTATTTACAAAAATTTTTACAGGGGAGATGAAAATGAAATGTCACCAATTTAGCTATACATTGTGCAAGGACAATCCTGGTGAGTTTGCTTAGCGGGAGGAAACTCACCAGGGTTGTACCTTAATGTTCACCTCACCTCATCTCAACTCACCTGCAACTCACATTTAGTGAATAGCCCCCAACGTCCTTACGTAAGGTGGCTGTTTCATTTAAAGATGCTTGTAAAACATAAAATGTCCACTGAAGTATAGAAACGACAATGTTGTTGCCATATCTATGAATGATAATACTCCTCAATCTTGCCCATTATTAATAAACTTAGAAACATTTGGCTGCTAGGTTCAGGGATGTATAGGGGGCATGGCCTGTTTGGGGCAGAGTGCCATTTGATGATGTTATGTGACTCTGTGAGACTCTGCATCCTTATGCTTCACCATCTCCAGTGCAGACATGAGCTAGTAACAGGCTGGTGGAGGCATACAATTCCTTATTTTAACTATTTCAAACTTGATTTGAATTGATAGTGTAAACCCACCCACCGAAAACTGCTTGTGCAGAGTTCAATGCAAATGCAAGTCCCTGGACTTATCTCGGCTACTCCAGCACTGTAGGCAACTATGACTGATGACTGATAGACACGCTTGTGTGGATGCCTTTTCGACCCTTATCCCCAACACCTGTCCTGTCCATAGCCCAGGGCTGGCTAGTGCAATAAATACTACCTTTTCCCTACATCATAACAATAATATTTAAAAGAAAATTCACTGACATATTTTCATAACGTGTACATCTTACCTTTAGGTTAGTCACCCAGCTGGCATTTTACAGGTCTTTACAAAATTGGCTTGAGACCACTATAATGTCTATCTAGGCAGCAGTATGGCCGGTATTTTGACAACACTACATTCCTCCAAAGGTCTACGTCACAATGGAAAGGTAAACCCCACTGTTTTCAGTGTTAACTAAAGTAAATCATGATTTGCTTCACTGCCTAGAATTTGTAAATTACTACCCTAAAACCCTGACATAGGAATATTAAAGTCTTCATCCTGGCTCATACCATAGCCATCAACCTTCTTTAAACAAACTTCCTTCTTAATTGATTAGAATCATCAGATCTTACTCTTGTTTATGTTTATATAACCCCCACAGTAGAATGTAAATGTGCAAGGGCAGAGCACTCTACGGTATTACTATGTAATAATATACACTGATTAGTCATTACTAGAGTTGAGCGAACCAGAACCGCAAAGTTCGGGTTCGTACCGAACATTACGTTTTTTGGATCCCGGACCCGAACACGGACATTCCACTGTATGTCCGGGTTGGAGTTCGGGGTTCGGCGATTTAATGGCGCGTTTTGAATGGCTGCAGGGCAGCCATTCAACAAGCGTCATTAATAAATGGGAGGCTTAATCCTCCTGAATGCCCCTACTCGGCATTGCCCCCCAGGTCCCCACCCATTGCCTGCTGGTGGGGACCTGTAAATAATAATGAGGGGGGGACCTAGTGTCCCCCCCCAGTCCCCACCCATGAGCGGCGGGTGGGGACCACAAATAAAGGGACTAGGGGTGCCCAGCCCCTAGTCACTCCCCCCCAATAAAAAAAATGCCTACCTACCCCCCCTTAAACTAACCTGTAAAAAATAACAATTTTATACTTACCATTTGATGTCTTCTTTTTTCTTTCTTCTTTTTTCTTTCTTCAGCCCCAAAAAAGGCCAAATAAAAAACCATAATACGTGCTGCAAAAAAAATAAATAAAGGTTTCAAACCAACCAATCAGAGTGCTCTGTGTCATTTTACACAGCGTGGGAAAGTTTTTTTGAATTTTCCCATTCTGTTTAAAATGGCTAGCACTCTGATTGGTTGGTTTGAAATCCAATCAATCAGAGTTCTCTGAGCTTAATTGCAGGGTGGGGGAAGTCGTTATAAGCCTTCCCCCGCCCTGCAGAGCTCTGTCTGCGCTGGGCCCTCCATGGGCGAAGATGGATTATTTTTCACCCATGGATTTTTCGGTCGTTTTTTTTTTGCTGCGCGTATTATGGTTTTTTATTTGGTCTTTTTTGGGGCTGAAGAAAGAAAAAAGAAGAAAGAAAAAAGAAGACATCAAATGGTAAGTATAACATTTTTATTTTTTTATAGGTTAGTTTATTGCCCCCCCGCCCCTCACTATTATTAGGGTGAGGGGGTGGGGTAGGTAGGCATTTTTTTATTGGGGGGGAGTGACTAGGGGCTGGGCACCCCTAGTCACTTTATTTGTGGTCCCCACCCACCGCTCATGGATGGGGACCGGGGGGGGGGACACTAGGTCCCCCCCTCATTATTATTTTAAGGTCCCCACCAGCGGGCAATGGGAGGGGGACTGGGGGGGACATTAGGTCTCCCCCTCATTATTATTATTATAGGGTCCCCACCCGCGGGCAATGGGTGGGAACCTGGGGGGGACATTAGGTCCCCCCTCATTATTCTTTTAAGGTCCTCACCCACCGGCAATGGGTGGGGACCGGGGGGGAAATTAGGTCCCCCCCTCATTATTATTATAGGGTCCCCACCTGCCGGTAATGGGTGGGGACCTGGGGGGGCCATTAGGTCCCCCCCCTCATTATTATTATGGGGTTCGGGGTTTGTGTTCGGGCTCAAGTTCGAGCCCGAACCTGGACTTTTTTTAAAAGATTGTCCGAACCCGCCGAACCCAAACATACAGGTGTCCGCTCAACTCTAGTCATTAAATTAAGACCACCTGCTTAACATTGTGTAGGTCCCCTTTTGTCACCAAAAGAGCCCTGATCCATCAAGGCATGGACTCCACTAGACCTCTGAAGGTATGCTGCGGTATCTGGCACAAAGACGTTAGCAGCAAGGTGAGGCCTCCATGGATAAGACTTGTTTGTCCAGCACATCCATAGATGTTTGATTGGATTCAGATCTTGGGAATTTGGAGGCCAAGTCAATAGTTTGAACTGGTTGTTGTGATCCTCAAACCATTCCTGAACCATTTTTGCTTTGTGGCAGGGTGAATTATACTACTGAAAGTGGCCAATGCTAAAGCGTTTCCATGAAATGGTATGCACAGTCTGCAACAATGCTTAGGTAGGTACATGTCAAAGTAACATCCATCCACATGAATGGCAAGATCCAAGGTTTCCCAGCAGAACTTTGTCCAAAGCACTACACTGCTTCCTTCGGCTTGCCACCCTCAGTGGTCATAATGTTACGGCTGATAATTATGTTATCATTTATGCAATCCTTTTCCATTGTACAATAGGGCAGAATTTGGTGTTGGTTTATATAAAAACATATCTGATCACTTATTCTCTGCCCCCTTCTGACATCCTGGTAAATGAATCCAATGACTAAGAAAGAATGGATGAGTAGGTGTTTGCATGCATTCAGGAATTAAGCACTCACATCCAATGGGTTTCAACAAATATTTATTGTTGCTTAAAATACACATTGGGGGGTATTCAAAAGTGAACTGACAAGTGAAGAGCTAAAATCAGGCATTAATTGCAGAGTTGGTAATATTTGGTAGCTATTAAAAAAAGAGTGGAAACAAATAGTAAAGCAATTAGCCTTTGGAAAACGTACATTTGGCTGCCTTATAGATCTGTCAGACAGTGAGCTAAAGCGTGAGGTATGGCTGGTGTGCAGTTCATGTCTGGTCTGCCTGGACACTGTTTGAGTCTACTTGGCAAGCTGAGCCTGACTTCAGAGCAAGAAGCGAAGCACTGAGGAATCCAAGCTATGCGTGGGCCAAGAAAGAGGAATGCAATCCGGGACCATGAAGAAAGAATCAAATTCATCAGAGTGTTATTAAAATATTTATCTTCGATAAAGGGCTTTGTAATCTCCAGCTATTTTTCTATTAGACTCATTGAGGTTTTTATAGAAAAGGTGCTAACAGTAAATGTCTGTAACCCTTTGCCTGCAAAATTGATGTATAATGTCTTGAACTCCATCCCAACACATATAGTAACAATTCTTAAAGATAATTTATCATTCTAAGGAACTGTTATTTTTGTATTTATAAATCACATCTATTTTATTAAACATGGATATATGTATAGACAACAGAAAATAAGTAATGCTGCATATACCCCCTTATTAGTTACACCCCATTTGAAGACAGGAGAGAGACCTAACACATGTGTAACCACACATGTGTATATGTCACATTCGTTAGTTAGTGTATACAGAGATGGGGTCAAAAGTTTCCCTATCCCCTATTAATGGTCTTGCCCACTAGTACAGCCCATAGGGTTCTACTTTAGCTTAGTATGTCAGCCACTCCGTAGGTCATTGCATAAGTAGGTTATATATGTCCATATCAGTAGAGGAACAGTTGAGTTGACTAGCTGGAGATCCTGCAGAGCAGAAGGTCATGAACCAGATAAATCCTGCAATCACAGTAACGAGGATAGTGTCACCCCCCTATGGGAAAATAAGCAGTCTTCTGCCCCTTGATGTCCTGAAGCAACGGGTCTCCAGAGACCATGTCTCCAGCTCACCAGGTGCACAAGGTCCTACATGCAAAATTCCCGGCACCTAGGCCTATCCACCTGTTAACCCCTGATGATGTTCTTGAAGAGGAAGAGTATGACATCTGCTGTGTTTAATAAATCACCTTCTTGTATGAGATAGTTTCTTGCACCTGTCATCCGTTTGGAGATGTATCATCAACCTGACTACACTGTTTACACACTCCATTTGACTCCATGTGACTACGTGTGTGGTACACCAAGGGCAAGATAATCTCCTCCTGCAACTGACCGGCTACGCTGATACCTACATTAGTGTGTAGAGGCCATGTCTCTGCTATTCCAGTTGTTTTAATAAGTATGATTTTTGCCAGGAGTTAATATTATACATTGGTGTACACGGTCATAACACTAATACAAGGTGATATTAGCATCTGTGCCTTGTTTATGAATGCCATCAATAGATCAAGAGCAAACAACAGTAATTTGGAAAAGGTTGAGAGATATATGACCCTTTTGATGGAAAACTATCCCCCCCAAACTTGCTGGACCACTAGTAATAGTAGATTTACTGAATATAAGTGCTTATAATGTATAACTTTTATTTGATAAGTCTAATGCAGGAAACATGAAACTATTAAACTGGTTAAATATCCATTTCTGTGAGTATCCAGTAACACGATTATTCAATCCTTATCAAAAATATGTCTATGTAATTTCCATTGTAACAGTCATCCACCCACAGCTATTTTTAGCAAGGATCCACATCATTGCTTTCTATTGTTGGATCTTGACTCAAGACTTTCTAAGCAAGCTTTTTTCCTTGGAGGATAGGCCTCCACCTTACTCAAGCATTATGATACCATGGTTGCAGAAGTAAGCAAGCAATTCAGAACAAAAGAAAAGATAAATACGAATAAAATGATTAGTCAGTAGTAGATCAGCAATATTTATGTTTGTTTCTTCTATTGTATTGCCAACCCTGGATGCATAGTCTGCTAAACAGACATCTAACCCTTTGACTATCAGATATATCAGTAAAAATGGTTTCAGGCTGCCCTGTTACTTTGACATAGTATTTTACCAGCATGCAGGGGAGTTTCTAGGCTCCTAAATGATCAGGGAAATATTTGCCTGGTTGGGACTCATATTAAATATACCTGGTATTGCATGTCATGCCATCTCCCTTTAACCATAGCACCAGTGATGCTCAGCAAGAGAAGCTGCTGACATCCATGGTCCTTTGGCCTGGTCTGCAGGGGGTCTGTGCAATCTGCAGTCAGCATAGACCCCACCTGCTCACATGCTCTCCCATAACCTATTAAGAGCCTTGGTAGGTCATGTGACTGGCAACCTGACAGACAGAGCTGCACAGGCAGAGTGAAACCGCAGCAGTCGAGGAGGAGAGGGGATCTGTGCCGGTACAGCCCCAAACTAGCCATTCTGATCTTGTCACTGGGAGATTAGGGGCTTCACCCCCATTAGCACGATCCCTAACAGCGCCTCTGCTGGCAGGCCAGTAATAGATTGGGGAAAGAAGAAACAGTACTAGGCACTACCTTATATATACAAACAAAAATCAAACAATTATAAATAAATGCTGCTCACTTCAATGTGGGATAATACCTCCAACCCCACTAACAACAGATTAAAAAGAAATATAAAGGAGTACAAGCTGAAAACAGTACTAGAGTTACAAATGTGTTGAAGTGTATTAGATATATATATATATAGTGATAACCGTTGGATAGTAGAAATTATACTTATATTGAGGCAATATATATTATTTGTTGATTGTAGGTCCATATGCGCCATGTTGTACCCACCAAACAGAAACAAAAAAGCAACAATAGTGTTCTCTCTCTCACAAAAAGATCTGAGCTGTAAGCAGTAGTGTATCTTCCACAAGGCAAACAGGGCACTTTGCCAGAGGGTGTTAAAGCACACTTCTGGTGCTTCAAACATTTTTGCTCCCTCCCCCACCATTCAGCAAGCTTTAGCTCCTTCCAACTAATCGGGGTGATGGGGGCATGTAATGGATGTGGTGGAGGTATTCAATGAAGGTGATGGGGCATGTTGTGGGAGTGCAATGTGTGTGGAGGGTGTCTGAATTTTGTCTGCCTAGGACTGCACAAAACCAAGATACACCACTGGCTGTGAGTGTCACACTATGGATAAACTCACAAGTGAGGGGTAGAACACTGCTCTCTTAATTCATCCCAATCACAATTATAAACTCTCCATACTGGTATAGTGGGTCAATTAACATGTATTGCCTCTGATGTTTGGACGTCCCTTCTCAGTGTAGACACATAAAAAAATACGAAATAGTCACAATAGTGATGTACAATAGCGTATAAAGGAATAAATATTTCCTTATTAAATTTATACTCTATTGTAGTCAAACATGTACAAGCTAATATAATTAGTGTTTGTTGAAGTGGGTGGTAAATATTACACTCATTGCAGCATGCTGAACTGATGGAAGCGCAAACATTGAACATGAAGGTCTCCATCCCTTCTTATAAATATAACTCACTCTTATTATTATTATTACTATTTAGCCTTTTAAGGATGGCATGTCTAGCAGCGGAAAGTGGTGACCATATTGATGTGCATTTCCACACATGCCCACATGGGGCATCTGATCCACGACTGTGTACAATTATTTCTTTGGCCACTATATTGGGTCATCAGTTAGACTTGCCAGACTTCAACCTCAAGCCCAGGTACATAATTAATTGCACATACAACATAACAGAAAAATCCTTGCATAGAGCTATGACCACTGTCAGCAGATTCTGTAAATTCTGTGATTGTGAGCTAAAGTAATTTGAGTCCTCTTTGGGAGAAAATCTCAAAATAAAAATGAGTTATTATTATAATAAAAGTACTTCCTGGCAAGCATTCCAATTCCCTTCCATTATCAGAAGATACATACAGTTTAGGTATAACTGATACAACAAGACAAAATAAAGGTCCTTATTTCTATGAGAGTTTCACTAGTGTAGTTTATTAGTAATATACATTCATATAATAACTGATGATTCTCTACTGTATAGTGAAGGAATAACATGATGATATAAAAATCTTCAAATGAATTAATTTCTGCTGTGAAATAGCAAAAGAAGGAATTCCCCTCTCCACTAGTGAGATGTGCTACTAGAGGTGCAGAGTTCTGTTCAGTTTTGAAATTGGTGTCCGATTTCACCTGCACCCCTAGAGATCTTTGCAGGTGAACTTTGTCACTAAATGTGACAAAAGCAGACAGTGGGGTTGATTCAATGCCTGTGTTCTGACAGTTCCTCTGGGAATCCAGATCCAATCCACATTTGTGCTGGACAATGCTAACTAATAATCCTCCTGGATTGTGCAATAGGAAAATACTTTTTGGAACACATTTTCAAGTTAACGTTTTTTCTACATTGTGAGTTCTTATGCACATGAACACAGAAGAGTTTGTATAGGGAGCAGGCGCCAGCAAATATGTGCCCAGTGCACAAAAAGAGGCCTTAACAGAAAGAATAGATTTTTCTATCTTTTTATGATTTATCCCTATATTTGTACTGATAGTCATCTCTTTATTACTCCACAGAATTAAATACTCTTTATTGGAACTATTCTATTTATTCTGTCTTTTAGGCTGTGTATTTTCAGATTAAAGTATAGTGTAAAGACTAATACATTTAATTCCACTTAAATTCCAAACATTCTTTGTTGTGATTTAGTTAATTACTTCAGGCTATATTTATAAAAAAAAGTGGAGCTGGTAATGTGAATGCTCCATATTTTTCAGGTACTTTACACCTGGTTTATACCAATCAGTAAAACTCTGTTTTTGTGATTGCTTAATTACATATGCTTGCGCTTGATTTAATTCATGTGTATGTTTCCTGGTGGCTGATGGAGTTGTTTTATTAATGGTGATTTATTAGAGGCGTTCTTTCATTATTCAACCCTATGATACCTATATGCTAAAGAGAAGTGTTTGACTTCCTGCCATGCCCCTTAGAGTCAAAGGGTATGGTTGTCATGTGACATCCTGGAATTCTCATTCCATCAGGTGCACCAGACCCTATAAGAGCAAATTAGGAGATGAAGGCATAGGCCTCACTGGTCCACTAGGGACTTTATCCGGTGTCATGGTCACCATAACCCCCACACACTGATAAACTATTTGGTCTCATGAACTTCAGTGTTAAATCTTAATGGAAAGTTCTGGAGCAGAGAGAAAGAAGTAGCTTTGTTTGTTAGGAAAGTGTCATGGTTAAGGGTTAAAGATTATGGATTAAGGTGGTCCTCTAGACTTCAAACTGAATTGCTACCTTGGGATATTTGCCATTATTTGGAAACTTATTAGAACCATTTTTATGGCCCACAGTCTTAAACGACTAATATATTCATTATCATATATATAATTAGGGTTGCCACCTGGCTGGTATTTTACTGGCAGGCCTGTAAAAAATTGGCTTGAGGCCAATTTTAAGTGTATGGATGGAGTAGCAGGGCCTGTATTTTTCTGAAGAAAAGGTGGCAACAATATATATAATATATGTAACAAACCTATCCTTCATGCTGTTATTAAATGAGATTCTGGATTAACGCCAGAATGCTCCCAGAACGTATCTTTCTGGGAAGTGGCTTTGAATTTGGTCAATATGGTATATGGTGCCAGAACAATCGGATGTATAAATAGCCATGCTTGCTTTCCTGATCAGAACCGGCTGAGGCTTTTAATGCCTCCACAGTGTGGTTTATTAACCAAATTGTGAATTGTGGTGAATTGACAAGTATATTACAAAAAACACAGTTAATAATACGTTATATATGCTGGTTATTTTAGCATACATGTTCATAATATTTGACTAGGAAGCCCTGCCATTTTTTTTATTTGGTTTTGTCTCGTTTTTTGTTATGTGGGCAGCCTTTGCATCCAGTCAGTTAGTCTCAATTTGAGACTGTGTGGGAAGGTAGCCGTTTTTTTAGCAGATTTTGTGTGTGGGGGTGGGAAGTTGTGTCCATTTTCTGTGTTGCCAATTTATTCCTTTATTATCACTAATAAGGTGTAACGGATGTGACTAAGTATAACCTGATTACTGTTTGTCTAGTGATTTTGTATTATCAATAAAAAATGCCTTCAGTATAATTTTGTACATATTATATTTGTACAGCAAGGATTACATGTTGTCTGTGTTTCAATATCAGTGTTTTCTTATCTATATGGTGGTAGTCAAGTTTGATAATGAAGTTTGCCTGTTCAGGTCAAACACTATTTCCCTTTTAAATAGAGGCAGGAGATCTGCCACTCGTTTGGGCCCCATGTATATATTTATTTTGATTAAGGACTTTGGAATAAGCTGCAAAAACTAAAGCAACTATATGGTGATAAACACATTTATAGAACTTCCAAAATATATTCATCTCAGAGACAGATTTATATTAGTCACTAGTTTTTTTCTTTACAAAATGGTCCAGACATAAACTCACTTATTTTAACTCACTTAAATCATAATTTCAGCAATAACTTGGCATTATGCAAAACAAAAGAAAAAGTGATGGCATTTTTAATGCACAGGTTTTTCTAGGTGGAGACAGAAAATGCGTAATGCACTTTAAAGATGTCTTTTGTTCTATTTATTTTGGCTGCCTTTCTTATCCTGAGAAAGGAAAGTCTTCAAGGACACTCGTCATTTCCTTGTTATAATTTTCCGTATGCCAACTGTGTTTAGTAAACTTCACACAATGCATTAATTGTTTCCTTTGTAAACCTGGAGCACCGAATCACGTGTCTACATACGTGCACTGTATACATATTAAAGGTTTTATAAAGGAAGAGAATGATAAAGATTATTAACTAATGCAAAATAGCTGCCAATTGTCCTTAAATGAGACAATCCCTAATTTGATTGTGAATAATGTTTTCCATTTAGTTGCTGCACATTTTCCACTTATTAGCACCCATTTTTTGAAAATCTCTAATTTGAGTCTTTTTCTTGCTGCCACTCCGGGACTTTTAAACCAAAGCTATAGTTTTTAAAAAAAAAATCTTTTGCTTCTTTTACTTGTTATTAATATTAAAGGCAAAAGTTAAAATGACAGCTACAAAGCTTTAATGGATTTAAATTGAATATTTTGGTCCAGAATAACATGTAGTTTAATTACACTCACATGTGGGACTGTTCACTAAAAGGTGAGCTGAAGTGAGTAGCAGGTGAGTTGAGCTGAGGTGAACCTTTCATCTCAACAATTTAGCTATACATTGTGCAGGAACAAACCTTATGAGTTCGCTTAATGGGGGAAACTCACCAGGTTTGTTCCTGAACAATGTATAGCTAAATTGGTGAGCTGAAATATTCATCTCACCTCAACACAATCAATTTTGCCTTTGAAATTTGTAAGTGTACTATTTGTGGGGTGGATCACATGAAGAAAAAAGTTGCACTATTAAGCATATTCTATGCTTCTTTACATCGTCAATTTGATGCAATATTGGAGAATAGGATTTGGATATAAAAATATTTTTCGAAATGTAACATATTTATTTGCACACCACTTTTTTTTCACTTGAAAAGCTCATTTAATTATTAAAATGTTTAGAGCAGGGGTCCTCAAACTTTTTAAACAGGGGGCCAGTTCACTGTCCCTCAGACCGTTGAAGGGCCGGACTATAGTAAAAATAAAAACTATGAAGAAATTCCTATGCACACTGCATATATCTTATTTTGAACAAAACGAGAACAAATACAATATTTAAAGTAAAGTTAAATCAACAAACTTACCAGTATTTCAATGGGAATAGTGTGCCAGTCAGATGCCCAGGAATATTATGCCAGTCAGATGCCCAGGAATATGATGCCAGTCAGATGCCCAGGAATATGATGCCAGTCAGATGGCCAGGAATATTATGCCATTCAGATGCCCAGGAATATTATGCCAGTCAGAGCCCAGTAATAATATGCCAGTCAGATGCCCAGGAATATGATGCCAGTCAGATGGCCAGGAATATTATGCCATTCAGATGCCCAGGAATATTATGCCAGTCAGATGCCCAGGAATAATATGCCAGTCAGATGCCCAGGAATATGATGCCAGTCAGATGCCCAGGAATATGATGCCAGTCAGATGCCCAGGAATATGATGCCAGTCAGATGCCCATGAATATGATGCCAGTCAGATGCCCAGGAATATGATGCCATTCAGATGCCCAGGAATATGATGCCAGTCAGATGCCCAGGAATATGATGCCATTCAGATGCCCAGGAATATGATGCCAGTCAGATGCCCAGGAATATGATGCCAGTCAGATGCCCAGGAATATGATGCCATTCAGATGCCCAGGAATATGATGCCAGTCAGATGCCCAGGAATATGATGCCATTCAGATGGCCAGGAATAGTGTGCCAGTCAGATGCCCAGGAATATTATGCCATTCAGATGCCCAGTAATATTATGCCATTCAGAAGCCCAGGAATATTTTGCCATTCAGATGCCCAGGAATATTATGCCAGTCAGAGCCCAGGAATATTATGCCAGTCAGATGCTCGTTATCCCTCCCTCCTCCCCCGCTTCCCCATCACTTACCTCCAGCTGCTGTGTCCCCGGACGTCTCGCGCGGTGTCCTCCTGTGGAGGAGGGAAACAGTTACCGGATCCGGATGTGACGTAACGTCACATCCGGTCGCGGTGATTTTTTTTTTTTTTTTTTTTCTTCCTTCAGCCGCATCCTTTGCGGCTGCCAGAAAGAAAAAAAAAAGTAAACGGGGTGGGTGCCGGCAGCACCCCCCGCGGGCCACATAAATGTCCTCGGCGGGCCGCATGTGGCCCGCGGGCCGTAGTTTGAGGACCCCTGGTTTAGAGTGAAGAGGACTTTTAAGAAATAAAAACATATTTTTGTGTTGTGTAAATTGTAGCAGTAGTAGTGATTTGGTTCAATAAAAACAATACATTCTGCTAGCAAATCTTAAGAAATAGTTAACACCTCAGCCATGTGAGGGCAAATACAGTCATAATTTCCACAGAGCACAATGGAGGCAGTAATGAAGGTGGATGCAGAACATATTTACACATGATGCATTTATGTACCAACCATAAAGGTAACAAGATATAAAAAAATAAAAAAATGTAAAAAAAAATTCCCTTTGAAGGAAGTGACAAGTGAGTTGAAAGTTCATCAACACAGAAGGAAAGTGAGTCATTGCTGTGCTGAATGGATAGGCGATGGCCTACAACAGCCTTTCACGTTATGAAGGATGGAAACATTTGCTCTAATTTCCTGTGAGAACATTACAGTTGAAGTGCTGCCTTGACATTAAGTTTAAATTACATGCTTGTTTAATATGTAAGTGACCACCAGCACAATCATCTGCTCTTTATTTATGCATTCGAGAGGTGTTATATACTATTATGCATGCCGCCCAACTGTCCTGCTTTGCAGTCCCATCTTCGTCCTCTGGTGTCCCTATTCTCTGAGACACTGGGGGATAATAAATTCTCTACACATGCACTATTAGGCAAATTGGGAGGCAGGCTATTATGGACAGGGCCGGTGCAAGGAATTTCGTCTACACAGGTGAAGGTGCATTTTGGTGCCCCTCCTCTGACCGGCCACGCCTCCCACACCACCAACCCTCCATACATTTTATAATATATTTTATAAATAAATACATCTAAATATTCAACTCGCATGCTCTAAATTTGTCACACATTGACACCCTAACACACATTGAAACCCTTAAACACAGAGACACCCTTGCAGTCTCACACAGAGACACACTTACACACACACCCTTACACAGACACAGTGACACACTTACACACACACACACACCCTTACACAAACACAGTGACACACTTACACCCTTACACACACACACACCCTTACACAGACACAGTGACACACTTAACACACCCTTACACAGAAAGTGACACACACACCCTTACCACTTACACACACACACACACAGTGACACACATAACCTGAGACACACTATTTTGCCACTCAAATGCAGTATTTAGCCACTCAATATGCCATTTAATATGCCAATATTTTGCAATATGCCAGGATTTTTCCCCTCAGTATATCAGGATTTTGCCCCTCAATATGCTAGGATTTTGCCACTCTATTGCCACTTAATATGCCAGGATATTGACATTTAATATGCCAGGATATTGCCAATTAATATGCCAGGATATTGCCAATTAATATGCCAGGATTTTGCCAATTAATATGCCAGGGTATAGCCACTTAATATGCCACGATATTGCCAATTAATATGCCAGGATATTGCCATTTAATAAGCCAGGATTTTGACCCTCAATATGCCAGGATTTTGACCCTCAGTATGCTCGTTATGCCACCCTCCTTCCCTCTTCCCCAGCCAGCACTTACCTCCTTGCTGTTGTCTCCCAGTGCAGGTCCGTGGCTGTGAGGGAAGCGTTGTGCGCTCCCCTCCAGCCGCGTGGCTTCAATAAAGTTTGTTGAAAAAAAAAGTTTAAACAAACTTTATTGATCTGCGCGGCTGGAGGGGAGCGCACAACTCTTCCCTCACAGCCACGGACCTGCACAGCAGCAAGGAAGGAAGGAAGTAAACGGGCCTGGGGGCGTGGGCGATTTTCCAGCCCCATCCTTGGGGCACCCTGAGGCAGCCGCCTGTGCTGCCTTACGGTAGCGTCGGCCCTGATTATGGAAGCAAAGTGATAGTCAGATAGACCCGAAAACATATATATAATATGTTCACGTAGCAGTTATCGGTGGTGAATTGACAAGCAAGTCTCAAAATTCGTGATAAAGCTGATGTTTTGGAAACAAATTTAAACGTCTATATTTTCAATACCTGCTATGTTGGTGAATTGTCCTCATGCATTGTACTTTGATTCTAAAATGTGCTCACTATCTGCAAGACCATTTATCTTTTTGTGCTGATGAATGGTTCGACTATGTTGTAAGTTTATTATAGGCAGTAATTAAGTTTAACTAAAAAAATGTTAAGAAAGACTTAATGTGAAAAGACAAGATATAATCAGCTTACAGTTTTAGCATTGACTATTTTTTTAACAAGCTTGAATAAATTACATTTGGCTATACAATGATTTCTGTCTGTCTGAACATCCAACAAAGTTATGCCATATGTTGGGGTCACTGCTCTATAAAAACTAACTACATAAATTGATGAACAAAATTATTTTGTAGAAACTGTTTTGCACAAGTGGACATAAATGAGCCATTTGGTATAGGTAATCAAATATAGCTTATAATGTCTGTATATATAAAATCATGGACATTAAATATAAATATTCATATACCGGTAAATAAATATAATATAGGTAGAAATAATATTGCATCATGTATTCAATATATTCACACATAAGCCTCAACCTGGTTTCTTATTGCAAGAATTACATTTACACAGGAAACAGGAAGCCACATTATCTAACTCAGAGTAAGAATAACTGGAGAGTTATTATCACAAAGCCTTATTTGTAGATAAAAGTTGTAATTCTATGTATATTAACTTTGTATTATATATATTTATATATATATATATATATATATATATATATATATATATATATATATATATGTGTGTGTGTGTGTGTGTGGTCTCTAATAATGGCTTTTTGAACACAATGTTCACTTATTAAATCTTTGTAACAGTGTGCAATTGTTATAGCAGTATTTTTGTATTGTTATAGGAGTTGAAAGATCTTTATAGACTAGGGTTGCCACCTTTTCTACAAAAATATACCGGCCATGCTACTTCCTCCATAGACTTAACATTGGCCTCATGTCAATTATTTACTGGCCTGCAGGGAAAATACCAGCCAGGTGGCAACCCTATTGTAGACCTAGCAGACTTAGCATGTTAACATTTCCATGCAATAAATTCTTGCTGCAGCAGCCTGTCTTCCCCCTGGCCTTGTCATGATATTTATCCTTTCCCTATTCTAATTCTATAGCGCTCCTGTACAACTAATTTGCTATTATTCTTACACTAAAACCTAAACAAAGCACTAAAAATTGTGGTTGGATATTATTAATTCAACAAAGATGAAGAGATCACTGACCTATGAGAGTAAATGTCTAGTCTATAACAATTGTATGAAACCAAGTAGCATTAAAAGGAATGGCTACTGCCCAAAAGGAATCCTCCAATCATTCCCATTCCTGTTTCTCCACAATAGTAATGTCATCAGTGCTGCACCGCCGGGAACCCCCATGGTCAAGTTAGACCATGATCAGTTAGTTCCATGCCCAGGGGCGTTGCTAGGTCTTCGGATGATCTGGGGCTAGAGCCCAGATGAGCTCGGTCACACACACTGCGTCTCTCTCTCACACACGCCGTCTCTCTCTCTCTCACTCACACCCACCGTCTCTCTCTCACACATACCGTCTCTCTCGCACACACACACCGTCTCTCTCCTTCACGCACCATCTCTCACACTCACACAAACACCCTTACACACACACACTTATACAAACACCCTGACACACACACCTAGACATCCTGACACACACATTGAGACACCTAGACATACACATTGAGACACCCACACGCACACATTGAGACACCCACATGCACACATTGAGACACCGACACCCACACACATTGAGACACCGACACCCACACACATTGAGACACCCAGACACACACATTGAAACACACACTGAGACACCCAGACACACACTGACACACACTGAGACATCCAAATACACACTTACACACATTGAGGAACCCAGACACACACTGAGACACCCATACACACACACTTACACACACTGAGACACCCAGACATACACATTGAGACACCCACACGCAAACATTGAGACACCGACACCCACACACATTGAGACACCCAGACACACACATTGAAACACACACACTGAGACACCAAGACACACACTGACACACACTGAGATATCCAAACACACACTTACACACATTGAGGCACCCAGACACACACTTAGACACCCAGACACAGACACTTACACACACTGAGACACCCAGACACACACTCACACACATTGAGACACCCAGACACACACTCACACGCATTGAGTCACCCAGACATACACTGAGACACCTAGACACACACTGAGACACCCACTCACACACATTGAAACACTCAGACACACACTGAGACACCCACTCACACACATTGAGACACCCAGACACACACTGAGACACCCAGACACACACTCACACACACTGTGACACCCAAACACACACTTACACACAATGAGGCACCCAGACACACACTGAGACACCCAGACACAGACACTTACACACACTGAGACACCCAGACACACACTCACACACATTGAGACACGGAGACACACACTCACACGCATTGAGTCACCCAGACATACACTGAGACACCTAGACACACACTGAGACACCCACTCACACACATTGAGACACCCAGACACACACTGAGACACCCACTCACACACATTGAGACACCCAGACACACACAGATACCCAGACACACACTTACACACACCTAGACACCCTGACACACACACCTAGACACACACACACAGTCACACATTTTTATTTTTTTTACTTACCTTACAGTTGGTCCATCATTCAGGACCTTCTGCTGGATGTCCGTCCACCTGACATCCGGCGAGCAGCTCACACAGCGCGACGGGGGGGAGCTTGCACCCGTCGCGCTGTGCTCTGCATGGCCAGGAGGTGCAGTCACCGCAGGCACTTGCCTGTGGGCCGCATCTCGAGAAGGAGAGGCTAGGGAGAGAGCTCCCTATAGCAGCCCCTCCTTCCGATTGGCCCTCACCCCCGCGTGAGGTTAATCCTCCGATTCTGGGACCATGTCCCAGACGGAGGAAAGCTCACCGGGTAATTTTTAACATTTTTTTAAAAATAATTATAGCCCTGGAGTCTCGGGGCTAAAGAATACTTTAGCCCCAGAGTCTCCATTCGGGGCTATGAAGGGGGGACTCGGGGCTATAGCCCCAGTAGACCACCCCTAGCGACACCTCTGTCCATGCCACTGTGTTCTCTGATCTGATCACAATGCAAGGCAATGGTATCATGAGGATGTACAGACCAGATTTCATCACTGTGCTTAGGTCAGGTACACACAGCGGAAAACAGTAATGGGTAGTGTTTTAATGAAGGTTTTTACAATAACAATATAGTGTGAATAAAGGCATACTTCATAACAAAGGGAAGGCTTTGGAAATTGCTTTCTTTTGGCTTTTTCCTGTTCTTTGTATACAATGCCAATGAGGTTAAAATGCATAAAACTATGTATATCATGCCAATGATGTTTAAATTCATAAATCTTTGTATATCATGTCAATGAGGTTTAAGAGCACCCCACGAACATGACCCATCATCCACATTGCACACCCAGGACATACCCCATCACCCACATTGCACACCCAGGACTTACCCCTGTACCCCAGTACATGCCCCGTCATCCACATTTCACATCAAGGACTTCCTCCTTCACCCCAATACATGCCCCATCACCCACATTGCAGGCTCAGAACTTACCCCTGCACCCCAGGACATGCCCCATCACTCACATTGCCCACCCAGGACTTACCCCTGTACCCCAGGACATGCCCCATCATCCACAGTGCGTATCCAGAACACACCCCTGTCCCCTAGGACATGTCCCATCACCAACATTGCACATCCAGGACATGCCCTATGCCCCCCATTGTACACCCATGCCATGCCTCAGCACCCACATTGCACATCCAGGACATACCCCTGCACCCCAGGACATGCCCCATCGCTGCTTGGGCCCAGGCCCCTTTAAAAAAACAAAGAAAAAAACATTTGCCAACAAAGGTGCTGGCTCGGGAGATACTTCCCTGCATGACCTCTGACCTCCTCAAATGGACTAAAGCTCTCCTCCAACCTCATCACCTCTTCCCACTTGCGCCTACAAGATTTTTCCAGAGCTGCCCCCTCTCTCTAGAACTCCCTCCAGCAGAGCATCCAGCTCTCTCCCTCCTTCTCAAACTTCAATCCCTCAAAACTTATAACCCTTTTGCGACAAAGGACGTGCCAGGCACGTCCAGCTGGCAACTCTGTTGTGGACAAAGGATGTGCCTGGCATGTTGTGCTGTGTAAAGAGTGGTTTTCGTGATCCACAGTTGTGATCAACGATGTCAAGGCATTAGGCAGCACTGAAATTTTAAATGGGTGGCACTCATGATCACTCCACAGAGCGATCGTGGGCGCCATATTGGAGAGCAGCATGTCTTGTGGGTCGAGCGTCGGAAGTAAAATTAAATTCACTTCTGTTGCATTAGGGTTAGAATAATGGTTAGGGTTACAATTAAATTAGGGTTAGCATAAGGCATAGGGTTACAATTAAATTAAAATTGGAATAAATTAAGGTTAGCATAAGGGTTAGAGTTAGGGTTAAATTTAGGGTTAGGGATAAATTTAGAGTTTGGGTTGGGGTCAAAAGGTCACTGTAGGATGAAAATCCCCTCACTATTTAATTTTGCTGCCCTATAACTCACAAGAAACTGCAGAAAAACATGGAAACAAGCATATAACTGAACTCGGATTAATGATTGTGTTTGTGTAAATTATTTTTTAGGTCAAAGTTAGAAGAAGTTTTTTTTCATCATATTTTATGATTTGTAGTAAATTCTAAGATATGATGAACAAAATGGTATGTAATGAAAGCCTTTCTTATGGCGATAAAAAGCACATATAATTTGTGTGGGTACAGTATGTGAGAAAATTACAGCTAAACACAAACACCCCAAAAAAGTCAAAACAGCCCTTGTCACCAAGGGACCGACAAGGTCAAAAGGTCTTGTCACTAAGGGGTTAAAGATGCACACTACCCATCTAACTAGAATACCTGTTTTTTGGGTTGTTTTTTTAAGGAGCGTGGGCCTGAGTGGTGATGGGGCATGTCCTGGGGTGCAGGGGTAAAACCTGGATGTGCAGTGTGGGTGATGTGACTTCTTAGTGAGTCCCAGCCAACATATCTGTATAGATAGAAGAATTTGAATGCTGCATTGGGTGTACTGTTTTCTCCCTCAATATACATGGGACTTTGCGTTAAGGTGGGTTTTAGATTGGGATCAAAAGTTCACTGTAAAAATTTGTTTCGTAAAAACCAATGTGTTTCTTGCAGTTATTGCTTTATAACTTGCAAAAAAAATAAAAATAAACATGTAAACACTGGGTATTTCTCAGGCAAAATATTGTAAATGTGTAAAAGATTGTACATTAAAAAGTTAGAAAAGTCTTTTTTCATTTTTTTAATTGTCTATATATTTTTATAGTAAATTATGACATGACATGATCAAAATTATGCCAAAAAAACTCAATATATAATTTGTGTTGGTACATTCATTGAGAAAGAGGAATATTGCAGGTAAACACAAACACCGCAGAAGTGTTAAAACAACTTTTGTCATGAATAGAACAAACATTTCAAAACAGTCTGGCCACGAAGGGGTTAAAGGTCATTATATGTAATCTCTGAGCTAAAAGCAGTACTGCAAAAAGACATGTTCGGAAGCATTGCATTTTTGGTTCATGTGGTTAACCAGATGATCTTACCCAAGAGTTCATGAATAACCTAGTTCCTAATACCAAATGCTGCTAAAGTTCATGACATGTATATCAAACCTACCATTTGTAGCACCAAATTGTATTTACTATCATGCAAGGACCTATACAATCTATAAACAATCATGTGCTCTCATCCCGTGAATTTAACTGAAATTGGTGCGAAACAGATCAGATAAAAGGTAGACAATTGTCCGATTATAGTGGTCTATCAACTACATTGTGACATCGTTTTAATGTTTGGCTTTTATATATCTCTTGTAGTTTTCCTTTGAAGGAATGGAAAATTAGGTTTGACATGGAACATGTTGGAGCACTGATACGGTTTGATGAAATATGCAAAGAAGTGTTTAGTGCATATAAAACTTAATGGAACACATTCTGAGAACTCTCCAATGATATAACATATTAACTAGTTTAATTAATGGCATTTCTTCAATGTATCACTCCATTAAATGTTAAGTGCAGAAATCACTAAGCTATAACATGCTATATTAACAGTATTCGAGGTTGATTTCACTTCAGTCGATAATGCTTTGTAATGAGTTACTTCTCTTATTGGAAACTTTCTGCAAATGAAAACACTCTTGATCATGCTAGCATGACATTAATTAAAGTCACTCCTGAAGAGCATGCAACCTGACATTATGCTCATTAAAGTTGTCATGGATATAAAGCCAGACCTTATGGAGAATTTAATGAAAAAAGTAATTGTAATGGATGTAATGGGTGTAAGTGCTGTAAACCTGTGTTACACTTAATAACCCTAGTTTATTGTGGAACACAAGCTTAACAAGAAATCCACTGATGAGCATTAAAAAATATTAAAATGCAATCATCCTATGTAACTTTTCATTTAAATTATTTGTATTTTTTCATGAAACCCATTTAGAACATCAAAGTAATTATTTGTATGTAAACATGTATTCTGTTATACATTTGTATTATTTTGTGTTTCAGAATCCCACCAAACAGTTATCAAATTTAATCAGGCTTAATTTAGGGCCCTGGTACTAGTTAGCATTTTCTGTCCTGAGCATGTGTGGCAATATTAAACAGTGTATTACACTTCGATTTGATATAAAGGGGACATGTGTTTCTTACATACCTTTTGTATGTGGCACCAAATTATATCTACTGTCATGCAAGGACACAATACCATGAAATGCTGAAAAGACTAAGTTACATTTGGGAAATGTCTTCTTTCAAAAACATGGGTCTGACGTCTGCCCGATCTCTGCTTTTAAAACGAAAGTAGAATCAATGGGAACTTCATTTCCCATGATTCTGCTGTGGAAGAAGCCTATATCGCAAAAGCGCAATCCAGCAGTCAGATATCTTCCAAATTGTATTGCCGACACAATTGTGTTGGATGTTACATTCACAGAGTCCCTAGCAGGGGCTGGGGACTCTATGAATAAAATAAAGTTTAAAGTAAGTCACCCCCTCCCAAAATAAATAAGTTCACTTAAATTAATTATTGAGTCAGTGTTGAAAAACACATTTATAAACCCATTAATCTCCTAATTTAGGCATTTGCTTGCAGTTTTGCTAGTACAACATATAGATCATTTTCAATTTTTTTATGCTCTGCATGCCCAGTAAAAACAATGTTCAGGTTACACAGTCCCTTTAAGGAAGGCTGATCATACATTTCCATAAATCTAACATGATATTAGTTCAAAACAACAATTAAACATTGCAATGGGAGGAATGTCACCGCCCATAGATTTTGCAGCAGCTTCCAAATCTAGTACAGCTACAAAGTGAACCCTTATGTTTAGTGTTATAATTCACTTTCTTACCATTGTTTGGCTCTTCCTCTTTGTGTCAAGCAAAGTAATTTTCCAAGCTGATATCAATCTCCATAGGAAATCCACCTATGTGCTTTTCAGATTATGATTCAAAGTGTTTTTTGCTTATTTCACTATAACCCCAGACATTCTTTTCCTGGATTTCCTCCGACCATTAGGTTTCCTTATGTTCTAGATCCTAAAACAAAATTGTAAAAATTTGATTGTGAAAACAATTTGAGGAATTAGTCTATCCATCTATCTTTCACATCTAGGGCTCTGTAATCTTCCTGTAAAAAGATACATAAATTTAGTGTCAATCAGCAATAGCGGTAGTCCCATGTGTACAGTATATATTACTTCCATAGGTATCTCCTCAAGAAGCACAAAAGTGGGATCTTTGGTAAGATACTGTAGATATGTGAGAGGCTGAGAAGGCCTGACAGTCACACATCTGCATATTGAACAGCAATTTAAAAGACCACATTTTCAAAGTTTCAAGCATGAAGAACCTGATGTGGATGAACAGCATTCAGCAGAAGGGCTCAATTTGCCAGCGGAATAAAAGCTTGAGTGCTTCTACTACTGAACTTACTTTAAATGTATATAACAACTCCTAATCTTTTGCTTAGTAGAACATATTTGCTGGTCCAGTCATAATTCATTCACTCTCCTTCAAATACAAAAATTTGATTTACTGAATCAAATTCTTGAAGAATAATACAATATAATCTATGTAATTCAGGAAAGATTCATCCATAGGAACAAAAATGTACAATTTATCTCAATGCCACAAAGGGGTTATGAACCAACATGACATGTGACAGTTTGTCAGAAAGCGGAAAATAAATTGAAATTGACTTGTCTTGTATTCATACTAAGGAAATACCAAGGTTATCTGTTGTTTAAGGAAGATTTATCAACTTCTAGCATGGCTATTATTATGTAAATATAAATCACTTTACTGTTAACATGGACATCCGGAAAGGGGGGGGGGGGGAGCAAGGGGCAGCGCATCACCCCGCATCCCCCCCCCCCCCCCCCACCGGGAGCAGTATCTGCTGGATGCAGCTGACGAAAAAAAAAAAGTGGAGCAGCCAAGAGGTGAGTACTGGACAAGGGGGGTGGTATATAACATGCATAACACTGGCATATTAAATGGAAGCCTTGTATCGATTTTGGTGTACCTGCACATCCTCATGTTCTTCTATTAGTTTCAAGGGAGCCCTCTCCTGTATGTTCTATCTATGCCCCTAAGTTCATATGAGCTCTGCTTGTGGGTTACTATTCATAAAATTTGTCCTATGCCATAAATTGCATTACTATTTTTTTTTATTTTATCTTTGTTTATTGAGTTTTCAAACTTTTTCACATAGAGTACATAGAAAAATAACAGGGTATTGTTCAAATAACATTATGAATATAAAAGAGGGAAGAAAAGAAAAAAATAAGGGGAGGGAATGTTTTGAGGAATAGGGGTAGGGGGGAAAAAAATAATAGAAATAAAAAATAAAGGGGGTGGGGGAATTAGAATAGGCATACTAGCAATAGACATTATAATGAAAAATGTGTACATATAGCAAGAATACATCACCTCTAATTAGTTTGTAAAAGAGATAAACATTCCGCACTGTGTAAAAATTCGAGCCAAGGAAGCCAAATGTTACTCGGCGGTTACTCCCGGTAGCAAGCAGGAGGTCCTCCGCAGCTTGGATCTCATCCACTGATGCAAGCCATTCTTTAAATAAAGGTGTGGTGGTTCGTTTCCAGTGTTTTGGGATAAGTATCTTCGCTGCGTTCAACAGTTTGGCCGTTGAAAGGAACGTTTGTAGGTATGTGTCGGTATGATAGTGTGGTGTAGTAGGTACGCTTGTGGTGTGAAAGGGACTACGATATCAGAGTGAGTGTCAATAAGAGACCTAATACATATCCAAAATTTCTGAATGAGAGGGCATGACCACCAGATATGCAGAAAACTACCCCTGTCTGTCCTGCACCTCCAGCATTGATCCGTTACTGTGGGGTATATTTTATGTCGCAGAGTGGGTACCCGATACCATCTCGTTAGAATTTTGTATGAGTTTTCCTGGATCCTTACAGAAGGCGAGCATTTATGTGCTAGACTTGACATTTTCTGCCATTGTGTCTCAGTGAATACAATATTGCAATCTTTCTCCCATCCAAGTATGAATTGTGGTGTCTGTGTTGATTTTAAATCGTGAAGGTGGGTTTGGATAGTTGAGATAAGTTTAATTGGCGTAGTGTTCGACATACACATACCTTCCAATACAGTAAGAGAAGGATTAGTGAGTTGGGGTTGGGCTATCTTCTTGTATAAGTGTTTAATTTGGGCGTGTATCCAAGTCATGGAAAAGGGGGGATCATGTCGCCCCAGTTCTGATATTGATTTAATAGAACCCTCGTCAGTTAGAAAATGTCCCAGTCTAGGGAATGGGATTCGTTCATAAAAAAACTGGTCAAAGGGTCTCCCGTCTAGGCCTGGCGGAAAGTCCGTGTTGTGTGATAGCGGGAATAGTGGGGAGGGGTTGTTGATGAGACCGGGTGTCAGTTTGGCCGCCTCCCAGTTCTGGATTGTAGGGCTGATAGTAGGGTGTGAGTGATCTATGCCTGTTAATTGTCGCCGGGTTACCCATGCTGCTATCGGTATAGGTATGGGCAGAGAGTCATTCTCAATTGATACACATAATTTAGGAGCAGGGCGAGACCACTCAACTATCCTTGCTAGCATAGTGGCTCTGTAATACATTTCCAGGTCTGGGAGTCCCAGTCCTCCTCTGTCCTTGTGTCGTATTAGATAGTCATATTTCAGTCTGAGAGGTTTTCCCCTCCAAATGAATTTCATAAGGATGGTCTTTATTTCACTGAAAAAGGATTTAGGAAGGGAGATTGGGAGTGCTTGCACAACATACAGCAACCTCGGTAAGATATTCATCTTAATAGCAGCTACCCTCCCAAACCATGAGATATACTTCTTGTCCCATGTTTTCAGATCTGTTTGTAGGCTTTGCAGAAGCAGCAAATGATTTTTCTGATATAATTGGGGTAATTGTGGGGAAATGTGAATACCAAGATATTTCAATGTGGAGCTACTCCATTTGAATGGAAAGGACCGTTTCAGCACATCCAGTTGTGGGTCAGGGATACAAATATTGAGCGTCTCTGACTTGGTCATATTGATTTTGAAAAAGGACAGGGAACTATATTCCTCTAGTTCCGACAATAAATTAGGAATAGATACAAGAGGTTGGGTAATAGTGAGTAAAAGATCATCAGCGAATGCCGCTGCTTTGTGGCAGTGCGGACCTATAGTGATACCCTTGATAGAGGGATTTGCCCGAATAACAGCTATCAACGGTTCAAGTACCAAGACAAAAAGAAGAGGAGACAGAGGACATCCCTGACGTGTGCCGTTTGACAGGGTGAGCGGGTCTGATAGGGTTCCATTAATCCGCACTCTCGCGGTAGGTGCATGGTATAGAGCAGTGATCCAATTGTACATGGAGTCTCCCAGACCAATATGGCGGATAACCGCACGAATAAAAGGCCAGCTCACCCTGTCAAATGCTTTCCATCAGTGGAGAGGATCATCAGAGGTATATGTTCGGATGTGGCGTGGTGAATAAGGTTAATTACCTTGACCGTGTTATCTCTTGCCCCCCTCCCTGGTACGAATCCTACCTGGTCTCTGTGGATTAGTGAGGGGAGAGCTTCTTTCAGTCTGTTACTTATAATTTTGGCCATAAGTTTCACGTCAACATTTAAAAGGGATATGGGCCGGTAGCTGCTACATAGTTCTGGGTCTTTATCAGGTTTGGGGATAACTGTGACGTGAGCTTCTTGGGATTGGGGGGAGGAGGGTGGCTCCGGAAGCTAGAGCATTAAAAACAGGTACCAGTTGGGGGAGTAAGATATCTTGGAATGTCTTATAATAGAGGGTCGTGAAGCCATCTGGGCCCGGACTCTTCCCAGTAGGGGTTTCTTTTAGAGCCTCTATTATTTCTTCTAGAGTCATCAGGGAGTCTAGGATGCCCGCCTTTGTCTCTGTCAGTTTAGCAGTCATGTGTCGAGTGAGATAATCTGTAGTTCGTCGATGATGGTAAGGGCCTGATGGTAGGGTTTGACGGTCAGAAAGGTTGTAGAGGTCATGATAATATTGTCGGAGTGCTGCTGCTATATCTGGGGTGGTGTGTACTAATGTGTTGGTTTTAGACCTGATTTTACCTATGAAGGAGGCCTCTTGTTTCTTTCTCAGTGCCCTTGCTAAATGTTTACACGGTTTGTCCCTAGTGAGGTGAATCGTAGTGCGTAGTTTCGGGAGGGCTGATTGGGCTTTGTTATTGCATATAGTGGCTAATTCAGCTCTCAGTGTTAGCAGGGTGACTTGGAGTTGAGGCGTTAGGAGTTTTTTATGTTTCTTTTCTATGGATTGTATTTCTCCTAGTATATGTATTAGGGCTTGGGCCTTCTGTTTCTTTACATAAGAACCCATTTTTATGAAATTGCCACGTATTACAGCTTTGTGGGCTTCCCATACTATCTGAGGTGTGATGTCTTGGGAAATATTCTCTTGGAAATATTGAGTAAGGGCCAATTTAATATCTTCTACCTGGGTTTGATCTTTCAGCAGGGATTCATTGAGTCTCCAGGAATATGCTCTCTTGGACATAGAGGGTATGTGTAGGTGTAATGATATTGGTGCGTGGTCGCTCCATGTTATATTATGTATCTGCGTATTTGAAATCAGTGGTAGGTGTCTATGGGAAATGAAAATGTAATCAAGGCGAGTGTAAGTGTTGTGGGGGTTGGAGAAGAATGTGTAATCTTTAGCTGAAGGGTTTGCTATCCTCCAGGCATCAGCTAATTGGGCCACATATAATTTGTTCTTTACCTTTCGCAGTTTGTGTTGATTGAGGGAGGTTGCACCAGTGGAGGAGTCCAGCTTGGGGTCCAAGACCATATTGAGGTCGCCACCTAGTATAGTAAGACCTTCAGCGAAACGCCCTAACTCCGACAGGATAGAACAGAGAAACAGATGTTGGTTCACATTGGGTGCGTACACATTGGCAATAGTAATGTTGTCTGTCCCAATTAAACCTTTCAAGAAAAGGGCTCTGCCATCATTATCTGACCAGGAGGCGTTTACAGTAAAAGGGAGATTTTTGTGGACATATATTGCTACTCCCTTAGTCTTTTTAAATGGTGAATGAGAGTACCAAACCTTTGAATATGTGTGGTCTCGAAATCTGGGGACTTTGTTCCTACAGAAATGGATTTCTTGTACTAGCCCTATATCGATTTTATGAGCTCGCAATTCCCCGAATAGCCGGGGAGCGCTTAGTTGGGATGTTCAGTCCCTTGGCGTTTATGGACATACATTTTAGATTAGTGGGAGTGTTAGCCATTGTAGCTTAGATGAAAGTAGTAGGTGATTATCATGCCAGTATAAAAATAAAAAAAACCTGAGCAGGGTATGCTAGAGAACACCTGATTGATATAAAAATAAAAGTAAAAAAAGTATTGAACTTGGAGGGGTATACAGAGTGAGGTGACCCAAAGAAAAGGGTTTGCCTCATAGGGGACTACGTCATCTGGTAGCCACCAGGCTAGCCTGGTTTTGAGCTCTGTGTAGAGAGGCTTGACTTGCGGGAACAACATCGGGTCCCGGGCCAGTCTCTGGTATACAGGTACACTGAGCATATGGGTAGCGTGCCGATGGTGATGCGATTCAGCCATCACTCCAGATAAACCTGTCATCTAGCGGCAGGTGGCTCCCACCATAGGGCTGAATTGTTAACGGGTTTTTGATCATAAAATATTATTATTATGGACCAGGGTAGGGGTATATGTACATATGTAGCATATTCTAGACAAACCATATAACACCAGTAACATCAATGGAAAACATTTAACATGGGCTGCGGCCGAGTTCAGGGGGCCAAGACAGAACAGGTGTCAAAGCTCATTTCTGCATCCCTTTGCCAGGGAAGCTGAAGGGTATCAGGACATAGGTAAGGTGTTGTCCGGGGCACATTCCATGTCTGTAGGCAGTCTTTCTCATATAATTAAGAACGAAAGATTGTGGGGAGTAGCACAGTGGTAGACGGTTTTGCAAAAACCCATTTCCATATGAGGGTCGAGATCCTGGGTATCCGTTTTTGCCCTCTGTGTAGGGTGGTGTCTGCTCTTATAGTTCTAATTTTGTGTGTTAATGGCGGCCCGGTAAGTAATATTTCTTACTGCGTTCCCCGAGGGGCCTTCATGAGATGTTCCGTTGCCCCCTTCATGGCCCATACAGATTTTAAGTGTCTATTTGAGGGTCGCGTTCCACCATGGGGTGTGTTGGTCTTCTGTCTGCCTTTGTTCTAGCCCGTCGTTTCCGTTGGAGCCTAGGCCTCATGGGCTCTAAGATCGGTAGGAAATTGCCCGCCAGATACTCGAGCCAGCTTTTCAGGTCCGGCCTCTCGATTCTAAGGGCCTCACAGAAGTCTGTCAGGTCGTCTGGCTGTCGCAGGAAATGTGTGGTAGAGTCTCTGCGTACAGAGATAGACAGCGGGAATCCCCATCGGAAAGGTATGTTCGCCCGGCGGAGGGTCTCAGTCATCGGGTGAAGCAGTTTGCGCAGCTGGAGCGTGCCCCAAACAATGTCTGGTAGAAATTGTAACTCAGTCCCATGATACACAAAGGGCCTGTTCTGCCGTGCTGCTTTCATTATTTCTTCTTTTGCTGTGTATTCACGAATGCAGCAGATAACATCCCCGGGTATAGCATTATTAAGATTTTTGGGTCTGAGTGCCCTGTGCGCTCTATCTATGTTGAGGTGACGTGGTTGCTCCTCTTTGAGGAGTGCTTGGAAAATGTCCATTATAAGTGCTGTTGTGTCTTCCTCGTCCTGTGACTCGGGGAGGCCTCTTATTCGAATATTGTTACGACGGCCTCTGTTATCTAGGTCGAGTACTTGGTGTGTCAGGACAGCAGTTATGGACTTTTGTTCCCGGAGCTGGGCTGCCAACGCACCTGTCGAGTTGCGGAGAATGTTCTGATCTGTCTCCACCGTGGTGAGTCTGTTGCCTTGGTCTTTGAGGTCACTCTTGATCTCCGAAATCTCGTCCCGGATCATAGATCTGATCTGTTCGACCGATGTCGCTAGGTCTTTTTTGATTTGCGCCATGAAGGTCATCAGATCCGTTTTAGTGGCACCTGCAGCGCAGTGGACGCATGGCATATTGGATTGTTCCTCTGCCATCTCCTCATAGTCCGACGTGTCATCGTCAGAGCCCGGGGCCTTTTCCCGCTCTTTGTCCGCCATCTTGGAGTTCGGAAGCGGTGTGTTTCCAGATGGAATCAGGTATGCTGCAAGCGTTTTTTCCGGATTTTTTTGGGGTGTTTTAGACCCTGCTGGTGTAGCGTTTCTTTTTTTGTCGTTTTTGCCCATTTTCAGTGCGTTATCCCCGGTCCAGGGTGTCTTTTCAGGTCCTAACGATGGGAGCCGAGCCTATGTGCGACTTCTTCACTCAGACATCCGGTCACGCCCCCAAATTGCATTACTATTTTTGACATACTGCACTATCATTTATGTTTATTTCTATTTTCAGGCTTTCTTTTCATATCAAGTCATTAGAATCATCATATTCTAATGTGAGATCTATGAACTAACCCATATTGGTTATTATTTATACTATGTGCATACTGTGTTTTTTCATGTTTTTTATTTAGATTTCTATGACTTACTTCAACATGCAGGGTTTTTTACATATCTTATTACACTTTTATATCACTTTCACTTTTGTGTTTGTGTCCATGCACTGTGCACTTTTATTTATTTATTTTTGGGGTTTATTTACAGTAAGGGTTGCCTGTTTTACACATTAGCAGCTGGTTCTGGATACAGTTATATATTCATTGATATATTTTTTACACATGGAACAGTGATCATCCTAACCAGTTTCTTTTTTCAGATGTGAACTATGAACAACAGTTCCTTTAATGTTCAGAAACTAATGATGCTGGATAAGCCCACAGCAGCATTTACTAAGATGTTGTCACAAATACTTTAAACACTGCTGAGTCACTTTGCTAAATTTACTTACCAATTTATGGTCCATTTTGTAATGGAAATTAACTTTTTAGGACCACATTAAATTTAAAAGCTGATATGTAAAGCATTCAGCTTCCAGAATTTAAGAGGTTGGACTTGATGAATTATTTTTAACCGTATCAGATGTATAACTATTTATATAGATAACTAACTTTGCTTCGTTGCACAATATATAAATACACTTTTACTGCGGGTTATACTGCTCATTGTCAATTTGTATTTTGCATCCCCTTCTTGTGACCATAGCAAAATGTATTTCTTCCAACAAAGGATACTTTTATTTTTGTGGGAGTGGCTGTGGGTGGGGCTTTATTGAATCATTTTCAACGACTTTATGACAAACTGGTATCAATTTATGTCATTTGCTAAGTCTTTTAGAACAACTTTTAAGTATTTTATTTACACAAATTAATATAAAACACATTTACTGCACTTTATTGTAGGTTTTATTGTTCTGGAGCTCTGTGATACAGTTTTAAAAACCAAAAATTATGAGCTCCAAAAAAAGAGAACCACACCAAGTTACAAATTTCCATCATTATCATGAACAGTAATAAAGACCAAAAACATCTGCTGACAATTAAACACCTAACACATTCCAGCGTCCGGTTACTTGGAATAATTATTAAAGCAAAACAAGTCAGAAATGTATATCATATAACACAATTTGCAAATACAAAATATACAATATGCAGAGAATATATAATTTACATAGAGTCACAAAAATAGAAAAATAAGTGGCTGTAGACTTTCAAATATATAAATAAATAAACTAGAATACGAGGGTCTACCGCACTATCACCAAACTGCATCTATAATTAGAGCAGCCTCACATGTTATGCCATTGTTTCAAGTGCAGAACAAACATCGCCTGCATAGCAACCAATATTTCATAGATGAGATAGGCATCATCTGGAACTGTAGTCTCTCCGAAAAGACCAGTAGCAAAATTCAATGATGACGCTAACAAACGGGATTAGCATGCTGGTTTTCCCAGAAGGAGGAAAGCTACGCACATGTGGGGAAACAAAAAAAAACATGACGGCAGCTTCAGCTACTCTAGCCCCCACTAGCAAAGCCACTGGTGCAGACATTTTTTTCCCTGGCTGAAGCTTTAATACTGCTCTTTGATTGTATAGTTAATTTGTTAGTGGAATGTTTACTCTTGCCTTGCTGCACTAAAAGAAATTTGCAAATCCATACAAAGCTGTTATTTACCAGAAAGCAGCTCTAAGCAGATTAACTAGTGAGTGTGAATGCATGTTTAAAAAAGACATACAATGCCTTCTCACACATATGTGTAAGGATGTCAAATATCAGTAATGGTCTAAAAATCTGTTCCATTTCATAGAAAGATTCTTAAACTTCCAGTAAACAACATTCTTAGACAAGATAGACACAATTATACATAGGGCCAATGTAAAAGGATGGCTGGTGAAATATACACCATAAGCATAATGTTCTTAGTAAATTTCTGATTAAGGCCATCAACACAGGCTTATGATGACCAAATAGTAAGTTGAAAAACTGGCAAGTACTGCAATTACATTACATACATTAACATTTATTTATATGGAGCCAACGATTTAAGTAGTGCTAGGTACAAAGCATAGAAGGGAACTGCATACTAAGCTAGACAAACTAGAACAGACTGGTAGATGAGGTAGAGAGCCCTGCTCGCAAGCTTTCAATATAAGGGGAATGGGGTACATGAAACACATAAGGGAGTGAAGAGGACAGAGGGAATGTAGTTGTAGTAACAGTAATGTGGATGGTTGGCACTAGGTGGGTTTTGGCCAAAGATTACTGCACTGAATAGTAACTTGCATACCTCCCAAGTATACTTATTTAGGAACAAATTTTGCACCCAAATCCCCCGTCCCACTTCCAAGTACGTCATGTACAAGTTAGATTTGTCATTTGAATAATAACACACTAAATAAAAAGATAGTGTTTGATTTGGTATTTTCTCTCATAGACTGGTAATTCAAGTCTGATTGCGGAAATCATGGAACAATATTTGGCACAGTGCCATATGGCAATATAATGTCGTTCTTCAGTGCAGAGTGCATGTGTGTACTTTTGGAAGTTTGTCAGGACACACCTAAAGATATCTTACTACTACGTGCTGTATGTGTAGAACTAAATCAGAAAAATCCTGGTGTTAAAGCTACGTCAGTTCTTGGCTTCATTTCTTCTTCACTAAAACTCGTCAGCGATAATTGCGTGACTCAAAGGAGGTTATTGGCCCATGTTATTTAATTTGGACAGGGTATAGAGTATACAAACTACAATAATTGTATAATTTCTCTTTTTGTTTTCTCACAATGAGGTAATATAGGAAATCATAGCATAACCAAAAAGAAAAGGTCTCTAAGTAATATCTTTTATATATAATGATTGGGGAGGACATGGAAGGAATTGGAATTCAGTATTATCATCAGGAAGCATGGGGAAACTATACCTCAACAGTGTTTACATTGTAGTGTACATCCCATTCAGTAAAACAGCCTTATATTCCATGTCCAGTACATGACCATGCAGAGCAATCAGTTAATGGGCCTTAGCAAGACGAAGAGGTGGGCCATGGAAAGGGTTAAACTTTTAGGTTTTTTCACAGTTTGAGGAGGGGTCATATAAATAGACCCTCCATTTTGTAATTTTCCCCAGATTTTAATTAGACAGACAATGTGACAGTTGTGCCGCCCTACCTCCCTACAGTATTATTTTAGTCATGTGTTTTTCTTGTTTAGTCACAGCAGCAGGGGTTTGGGAGGTAATGGGGGTGTGGGGGTGGGGGGGATGGGTTGGAAAGTCTGGTTTATGTTCAAAGAATGGTCATCATCAGCAAACTTATCCAGTGGTTGTTTATCAAGGCTGGTAGGTTCTGAGCTGGCCTATGGCTCTCAACTCTGCCTCACTGCCTCTATAAAGGTTAACTCAGGAATTGCACTTTAATTTTATAACAATATGTTATGTTCATGTGTGGGGGTCATTGTCTTAGAATATTGTATAAGATGGGGAAATAGGATGTTTTATGTTGTGTGGTAATGACTTTACAATGTTATTTATATTTCATTGTTAGAAGAACTAATTTATATTAAATAGCTGTGGCCTTATTTTCCCACTTACAACCGTGTCCGAGTTTTATTGGGTGGGGATATATGAAGTACTCATAGGATCCAACAATGCCTATGTCAAGCATTTCCACAGCATTCCCCTGTTTTTTCTCTACATTTTTTTTAGATATTTCCTCTTGGCACATTAAATCATTTTACCGTTTTTGGGAATGATGCCCCTGAAATTTAGCCTGTCTGGGACTCTGTCTCATGTTGCTTTCACATATTAAAAGTGCTAATTGTCCAACCTCTTTTAGCTGACACACTTGTATTGTTAATTGTTTATCCACTTAATATGACTTACCTTTGCAGCTTTATTTGTAAATGTCATTTACTTTAATCTAAGTAACAGTATTTTAACCTAAACTCTTCCACAGATTAGTATATGTTTTATAGTACATAGTACTGCATCATTTTGTTTTCTTGACGCACAACTAAAAACACTCTTTCAGGATTATCACATTTGTCTGTCTTACCTCTAAATGAACCGAGCACAAAGCAAATGTTATTTCTTTATTCATGGATATGTTTGGGCAACTAGATAATGTCATTATTTGTTTCCGCCCCTGGGAACTCCAATTATTCAATTATGGTAGTTCTGCAGTAACCGACAGAAGATGAATCTGGATTACGCCTGAGGATGCGTGATAGCTTCATATTAGTAGTTTGCTGGCGAAAGGATTCAAAAGGTCACTGAATCTTTTTATGTGGTATCTGCTTATTGTAACTGGTATGCCTTGTTCACAAAAATATATAGTTATTTAATGCTTTCGATTTGTTAAATTACTATCCACTAACAGTGTTTGTTTCCTAGCCAGTGATTAGTTATGAAAAACAACAACTAGGTTCGACAAACAACTGTCCACAAACGTTTTTTAAATTTCTTTTTGAATCCATAAACAGATGCATAGAAAATGTATACCTAAAATTAACATCTTACTATTTATCACACTCTCTTATCTCTTCCTCTTTTACTGCTGTATTCAATGGGAAATAATAAATAGCAAGGATTCAACAGGCTTCAATACTAGAGAAAAGCTAAAAGTCAGTTTCTGGGTGACAACTTTCCTGGCAGTAGACACAGCACACACACACATAAATGTATAGCCTATAATTGTTTATTAAGCATCTGCGTTAATAACACATTGATCTAGTTAGTGTTGACAGCAACAGTTTCATTCGTAAAAAAAACTTTGACAAGCTTAGTGAATAATTTCATATGCATATACTTGTGTTTACTCTAGAGCAGAAGTGTCACCTAGAAGCCCTCCAGCTATTGGAGGACAACATCTCCCATACTTCCTTCTTAGCAGGCAGAGAATTATGGAATGAAAGCCCTCAGAAGCTGAAGGATAACATTTTGATAACCATCTCTAGCAGTTATATTATTAATCTGCAGTTGTCAATGACATTTAGCTCGTTGTCTGCATTGTACACTAATGAAATAAAGCTTAGTAACACGATCCATTTGTGGGAATGTAAACAACAAATTAGATATACTCACCTTCAGGACCTTTGCTGACATAACATATTAGTTCCTTTAATATTCAGGGTCATGCAAGTTAATAGCAAATATTGTCAGATCACATATTCAATTGGAGTAAATGAATAAAATTGAGGAATATACCATAGTGTGAGGAAAACTTACATAATCTTATGGAAAAACTTGCTCTGTGCTATAAAACAAAATAGTTCTCATTAATATTGTAACATTCAAAAAACAAATAGGTACCTATGTGCACACATTAATAAACCATCCCCCACATCCATTTAGATGTGGGAACATACATACACAAACAGACACAAATGCATGCAAATACTTACACATGTATCTATCTATACAGATCTACAAATTAATACAAAAATATGCATAAATAAATATGCACTGTGAAAACAAGCAGGGCCGCTTTAAGACCCTAGTGGTTCCTGGGAAAAGTCTTTAGCAGTGGGCTCGACCCAATTTTTCCTAAAGTTGCACCAAACATGAACTAATTTCCCTGGAAGTGAAAAAGTTGCTAGTTTTCATACTCAATGTTACTAAATGTTCCAAAAGTTCAGCATTAAATCATCACCTCTTTGACCCAATTTCAGTAAAAACTGTGTGATCTTCAATAAGCAGGAATTTATGGTAGAGCTGCCATTTGGAAACCACTTGCATTTCATAAAAAAAATTAAAATGACTTCCCAAATGTAGTTGACGGTGGCTCAGGGTTCTTTCAATTCCCTTGAATTGAGTCCAGCAGAGTCCACGGCTAAGAATAAGATGTGTTTCAAACTTGTATTCCATAAAATCTTACAAAAACAATGCATTTTCTCCAAGGTGAAGGCATGTCAAATCTCTCCCACCAAACGCACTTGCGCTGGGATATATTGTTTTAGAATCGTGCTCCATTTCTCATCCAGAATAACAATTTGCAATGGGCGTCCTGTTGATAAATTACGCTATGCAGCAGTTGTGTGTTACAGCGCATTTCTAGCTGCTCCGATGCTTGAAAAACAGAGGAAATTTTTAAATAATAATCCATGGCTCTATGCGTTTCGTTGGGCTAATGACCACCCGACTTCTTCAGGGGCAAGCACACTTTCAGCAGTACTAAATGGCAATTGGAGTAAATGCAATGTTTTTAGTGAAATTTTACTTAATACATGTTGGAACACAGCTTATTCTCATCCGTGTTTTTATATGTACAAAATAGATTGTTCAAACAACTGGAGGCTTTAATCAGAAGGAGGACAATTTAGGATTGCTTTATCCAATGGTAAAAATAGTAAATGTCACAGAGTTATTTACAGGGAAGGGCTGGCAACTGTTGGCCTGGGGAGCAAAAGCAATTTAGTTGCCCTTGGTGCCACTTCATCAGCCCATCTGATATTATCAGAGAGAGACATGCAAGATAGGTCTGCTGATAAAGAAGGTACAGAGACTGATAGGGAGACAAGACAATTTGATAGAATGTTCAAAAGTATTAGTGACTTGGGCATTTAAAAACCCACTGAGAGAGATTAGAGAGCAATTGTCAGCCTGCCCCCTTGCCAGCCCTCCTATGGTTATCTACATCTTCCATTATCTCTTTGTTCTGGTCTGCCTCCACAATAATTAATTCACTGAATACACCACAGAGGTATGCCTAAAATAAGGCCTGTCTACCTGATATTAAGAAATGTATTCACTAGCAGTCTACATGATTGGCTACAAATGCAGCTATTCCTGATTTACTGTCAGTCAGTGTAAACAATCAGTAAGTCTGAGTGTCTGAATGCAGCCGCCAAAGGACACAATAGAGTGAACATCATGCAATACAAATGTATGTACTGACTGTTCAGCATTAAAAACTGCTTTATTCATAACTTGCATTATTAACATTATCAGGTCCGTCTTTAAAATAGATTGGACCATGGGCAAGCATTAGCTTGGCCCTCCTGAACCCTTGCTATGCAATCACGTCCTCCATCCCAAACCCCCGGCCCCCAAAAAACACAACAAAATAAACACACTCACAATTGCACGGTACCTTTATTGTAGTGTATAAAATGTATATATGAATTTAAAAAAATATATATAAATACATGGCTGCAAAATGTATACCTTGTTATTAAGCAACTCTGCAATAAAAGTATACACTGATACTAGATTGCATATATAGTAAGACGCAATTTACATGTGTTCTATATGACAATATGGTTATCCCCTACTCTATATTTGCCCTGTGTAATATCAGTGCTATATATCATTAATGTAACATCTATTTTAAGGTTGAATGCTACCTACCATATGTTAGTGCTCTCTAATATCCATATATACTTTTGTAATATTGACATTAAGTAGTTTTATTGCAGTGTTGCATAACAAAAAGGTATACATTTTGCAGCTCTATATACATTTTATATATGCATTCAATACACTGAAATTGTATGCTTACAATTTTTTTTTTACATATTTTCTACACCACAATAAAAGTTATGTGCTTATTTTTTGTTGGTGGGGGGGGGGGGGGGGGGGTTGATGTTGTGATAACATATTTATATAATATAGAAAACCAGCCATATATATATATATATTATGTAAACCATACATATTTGCCTAGAGAAATGTGGTTAGGCAACCACACTTCTGGAAGGTAAACGTGTGTGGTTTATATAATATTTGCATATCTATGGTTGGTTTTTATAATATTTATTATACATAACATATATAAAAATATTATATAAATGTTGTTGTGCATACACTTATAGACAGAGACAGATACTTACACACACAGTCACATTTACACACAGACAATCTTACAGACACCCAGATAGACACACCTATACACACACAGTCACACTTACAGACAAACTTGGACAGACAGACAACCTCACACAGTCAGACATACACAATCACAGACACACTTACACACACTTACACAGACAAAGTTACATACTTACATGTACACACACACACACAGTTAAACTTACACAGTCACATAGACACACTCACAGAGTCTCTTACACACACAAACACAACAGATTTCTTTTCTTTATTTTGGGGGAAAAAAGGTGAGGTTGTTTGTCCCCCTCCCTGCTAGTTTACCATTTACTTGCAGGGAGGGGGGATTGTTGAACTTGTGTGTAGCTCTGGTTCCTGTAGGTCTTCTTCTAAGCACTGGGATGTCACCACTCACGCGGCACACACACACACACACATACCTTAATGCGCTCAATGTAGTGTGGCTCCCGTGGGCTGCATGGTGGACACCCTGGTATTATGCGATCACTTAATAACAATAGCAGGAACAGATGTGCACGGGCTGATGGGGTAGCTGTTTTTGGGCGCCCCCAGGAATAATTGGACCCAGGCAGCTGCCACGTTTGCTCTGCGTTAAAGACGGCCCTGAAAATTACGGTATTAGCAGGTAGTATGTGTCCTCATTCTACCTTTACTTAATGTTATTTACCAGCCAAAAAAATGTACCATTGTTATTATTACTAAGTTTGCCATTATTCTGAGCATACTATACATTAATAGAAAATAAGAAACCTATTGGTGTACATACATTCTGGGTAAAATCTAGTTCTACAGATTTAGTAATTAAATTGAAATTACTCATCTGATCATCACATCAACAGCCAGTGGCGTCCCGAGGGGGGGGGCGGGTGGAGGCGGACCGCACCGGGTGACACCTCCAGCAGGGGTGACACCAGTGCTGCTGGCACCCCCCGCACCGCGTTGCTTACCTTTTTCTTTTTTTTTCTGGAAGCCGCATCAAGGAAAAAAAAAAAAACACAGCGACCGGATGTGACGATACGTCACATCCGGCGACTGTGTTTCCCACCTCCGTGCAGGAGGGAAGACTGCACGGAGGAGGCGTCAGTCCGGGGACACGGAGCAGCCATTCGGTAAGTGATGGGGATGGCACAATATTACTGGGCTCTGACTGGCAATATATTACTGGGCTCTGACTGGCACTTTATTACTGGGCTCTGACTGGCACAATATTCCTGGGCTCTGACTGGCACAATATTACTGGGCTCTGACTGGCACAATATTACTGGGCTCTGACTGGCACACTATTACTGGGCTATGAATGGCACAATATTACTGGGCTCTGACTGGCACAATATTACTGGGCTCTGACTGGCACAATATTCCTGGTATCTGACTAGCATAATATTACTGGGCTATGACTGGCACACTATTACTGGGCTCTGACTGGCACAATATTACAGGCAAATGACTGGCACACTATTTCTGGGCTCTGAATGACACAATGTTCCTGGTATCTGACTGCCACAATATTACTGGGCTCTGAGTGGCACAATATTCCTGGTATCTATAATTGTACAATTGTCACCTCGTGGGGCTCCTGTGTGTTGCATAATTAATGGCGGTCCCATGTGTGCATAATTATGGGGCCCTTGTGTGTGGCATATTTATCGAGCCCCATGTGTGGCATAATTGAGGGACTCTTTTGTGTGGCATAATTAAGGGGCATCTGTGTGTGTGTGTGTAGCATAATTATGGGGCACTTGTGTGTGTGGCATATTTAATTGGGCAGAGGTATAAATAGTGGGGCTCTGGTGTGGCATAATTTATGGGGCTCTGGTGTGGCATAATTTATGGGGCTCCTGTGTGTGGCATAATTTATGGGGCTCCTGTGTGTGGCATAGTTAATAGGCCATCTAACTGGCATTACTAAGGAATCTGTTTGGCATTGTATTGGAGGAAATCCAGGGGGGTGACACCATGAGTTTCCTCACCGGGTGACACCAACCCTAGTGACGCCCCTGTCAACAGCCCAAGTACATATTTAGTTTAGTTTAGTCTGACATGTCTGCATCTGCACATTGCATGGAAACAACAAAATATATTTCATTTTTACCACATCTATATAAAGGTGACATAACTCACATACACAATAAATAGTTGCACGATTTTTTACTAGGTTTTATTTGTTGCATCTGATGTAATCTAAATGTTACATCTCAGATATTGTTTTGTAATAAAACAATCACTAATTTCAGCATGAATGCTCATTTAAATTACTAATAACACAAATCTCCTTCTGGTTTAGACTTGTCGAAAAAACAGAAATCTTATCTTTACCCAGGGAAAGTATACAGGCCATATGTTTAGTGTGATGACATTTAGACTTGAACACGCATATTTATTGTTTTTGATCTTTAGAGATTCTTACAGTTCAGGTATAGCACGGTGGATGTGGTGTCCATATTTAAAAAGAGATCAAAATCTCAACAGGGCAATTACAGGGCAGTGAGCAGTAGTGGGGTAATTACTTGGTTGGAAAAGGAATACATTAAAAAATCCATCTTGAATCAGAATATAATTAGTAGGAGTCAACAGATCTTGTCAAACTAACATAATAGCATTATATGAAGAAGTCAGTAAAAATTTAGATCTGGGTGTGGCGGTAGATGTGATCTTTTATAGACTTTGCCAAAGCATATGATACAGTTCCACATAGAAGGTTACTCCACAAATAGACAGAAATTGGCTTAGGGGCAAATATATATTTATGGAATGAACATTGGCTAAAGTATAAAATTCAAAGAGTTGATGTAAATGGAAAATTCTCAGACTGGACAAAGGTATTAAGAGGAGAACCTTGGGTGCCTTTCCTGGGTCCTCTTCTTTTTTAATTTGTTTATTAATGATCTCCCAAGTTGAATTGAGAGATATAGCTCCATGACTGCTGTTGATGCAAAATTAAGTAGGGTAAAATAATCTATCCTTGATGTTTCCTCTTTGCAGGAAGATTTAGACAAATTGGGAGACTGGGCAGGCAAGTGGCAAATAAGGTTCATTATAGATAAATACAAAGTTATGCATTATGGAAAAATAATAACCATTCAACATATATTTTTGCCAGTCAGCAGCTACAAAGGCAAATAAGATATTGACACATAAAAAACAGGGTATTGATTAACGGGAGGAGGATTTAATCTTGCCACTTTACAAGTCAAAGGTAAGACCTCACCTTGAATATGCAGTGTACTTCAGGGCAACGACCATAAATGGAACTAGAAAAAGTGCAAAAGAGCGCTATAACATTAATAAGGGAATAGAAGTATCTTAATTTTGACAAGAGACTAAAAAAGATGCATTTATTTGCGCTTGAAAAACAGCATTTTTGGATTATTAGAATGTAATATAAATATGTTCACGGCCAATAAAAAGAGCACTCTGGTAACCTGTTCATTAACCGAAATCTACAAAGAACAAGAGGGCATCCTCTGGAACTGGAAGAGCAAAGATTTCATAGACAACAAAGGAACAGACTCTTTAAGGTAAGGACAATAAAGGTATGGAATTCACTACCAAGTAAGGTGGTGCTATCAAATGCAATGCCTTCAAAAAGGGTGTGGATATATTTTTTCTAAAAGCAGAAAATACAGGAATATAAATAATAGAATAAACTTTAATATATCAGAGCTTCTTGTTCCAAAGAGAAATGCGATTGCCTTTAGGAAGTATTTTTCCACCGAAGTGCAAAATTCCTTAATTTCTGTGTTTGAATCAGTAGCAAGAAGGATAGGTAGAAGGTTTGAACTTGATGGACATAGGTCTTTTTTCATGGTAAAGTATTTTATGTTACTATGTTACATACATATAGAAAGTTGGGGGCAATAAAGATATATTTAAAAAAAAATTAGCATTATAATTTGATGTTTTTCATCAGACTATGTAAATGTAAAAAATAAATTATAAAATTACTAATTGGCTCCACAATTGCTATTTAATGACTCTTTCCTTAGGCCTGCACATGGTAAATGCTAGATATATAATTACAAATGCCATTGAAAAAGCAGCCTGATGAAGTTGGTATCATTTCCTTCCTATGCTAAGATATTTCCTATTTAACAGTTTCTTTTTTACTTTCACAATTATTAATATTATTTAGGGACACTATTTTATCCTGTTCTGCTGGGCAATGGGTAAACAAGCATAGACAAAAAGTCAGGTAGACTGCTCAGAAAGGAAGTGACATATAGTAACATAAGCGGTAAGATGTACCATTGATGTAATTTTGGTATGTGCTGGTGTGTTATTTTAAAATTTCAAAACTTCCCTCCAGAGGATGAAAACCTCTCTGGTATCAAATCTTTCACCTAAGTTGTCGGACATGCCAGTCACTGCATCTTGCTTCAGTTATTGCTGTCATCAGTGGATAGTGAGCATGATGGGATATTCATTCTTTGAAGTTAAGCTAGCTTTCATTCCATTTGTCTACAAGCATCATGCTTTTGCATACATGACACCTTAGATTGGGAATGTTATATGTATATACATTTGCAATCTTTCACCTACCTCTGCTTATTAAACCTGGAGATAAAAGCATAAAATATAAACTACAAACAATAGAGCAGAGCGTCTAACTGCATGAGAGCAGCAAATACTGCTCAAAGCTTTGTATCGGGTTTTCAACAGGGAAAACGTAATTAGAAACCTGTGTTGACATCTTTAACTCTCCTCAGCACTGCACTGAAAAGTGGTCATACTATACTCATAAATATGGGGCGGGGGGAGCTGGGAGTTTTTGTAAATTGATGAAAACTCATTTTATGTGGAGCCATATAGGAATATTTGGGCCATTGGCAGACTACCTGCTCCTTCTGGATAACCGGTTAAATATTGTGGGCCACTGTCAGCATGCACCTTTGTATGTAGTTATACCAGTGTTGGTACTGGTTTAAATAGTATCAAAAACAGCTGGCATATTAGTTCTACCAAGTAAACTTTAACTAACAGGATTCTTTGCTTAGTTTATCACTAGGGTTACCGGCCATGCTATTGCCTCCATGGACCTAACTTTGGCCGTAAGCCACATTTTTTACTGACCTGCCTGTAAAATACTAGCTGGATGGCAACCCTATTAAATCACTGGAAGACTGAGAGCTCAGAATTGCCAGCCAATGTCTTCAGTTACACAATAAGAATGACAAAATAAAGCTTTGATATTTTCAAACCAAAATGACAACATATTTCTAGTGAATTTATATTTCTGTACTTTTTATATTTAATATTCAGTTCAAAGAACGCTTGTGGTGCGTAAGTACAAAGTATTTAGCTTAAATGGAACTTCGCAACTCTGCATAATGAAACGTGTGAAAAGGAAGTCATATGATTATTTCAGTAAAAAATTATGAATAACCCCACTTGTGTTACATAGTGATTGTTTGTGTACATGCCTTTTCAGTCAGGTTTGTTAGATAACTTATTTAGTTACAGTTTTAGTAGTGCCCTTATAATTTTATTTATGCAATCTGAGTTAGGTACACAGTACATTTTTATATTTAAATAACGTTTTCCCTACACAGCCCTGGACCTTAGAGTTGACCTGCCACTTTTCCACACGCTAAACAAGGGGAATCCATTTTGATTGTTTGTATGATTATTAAACAAATTAAATAATTAATTTTATCCACTTTCCCAATGGGGCTTGATAATTCCTGGCATCTTCCAAACAAGTAATGAGAAGAAAGAATGAGCTCAGGGGGGATTATGTGAATAATCATGGAGTGACAACAAGGCACAAATCCTCTATCAGTAATTTAGCCTTCAGCTTAGAAATCTAATACTTCCAACAATATTACCTTGGGGGTTATTTTTATAAATACCCCCTATTGTTTTTTTGTTTTAAAGCCTAGTAGGTCCATTTTGAATGGGAAAACTGCAAATCCAAAGGACCTAATTCTCATGAAAAGTGGGAGAAGAATCTGTAGGATCGGTGGTGTCATTGAATAGCACAAAGATCTGTGAATATTGGGGCACTGGCAATAATACATTAGTAACTAAGTGGACCATATGTATGAGCCTATAGCCATTGAAATAGCGTGGGACAGCTACAAGTCTATTTTTTTTATACTTTACTCAGTTTTTTTAAATGTTTATTATGAATATTTGAAGAAAAGTGATCATGCTGAGCCAGATGTTTTCTGCTGCAAGTGCCTCGTGTTTCCTAATGAAAAACATATCAGCACAATACGCTTGCCAGTTAGCATGACTGAGGAGCCAAATGTTGCATTAAAATACTTTCTGCATCACAATGTGTTTTTTGTATCAAGTAGCCCATCATTAAATGCAACATTAAGCTCAGTAATTAAACAATAAAGTCTTCCGAGAAGGTCTCATTTTTTACGTGTTATATGTCGTTGACGTGAAACTTTTGTGTACACAGTGAAATGAATACCTCCCATGTTTCTCCAATTAGAGTTGGATGTCCTGAGGTCCTGTTGACAAGTCTATTGATGAGACTTAAACTGATTTTGGCATATGCTATTTTATAGCATATCTGTCTGGCTACATCTCTTTGATCTCCACAGTGCTGGACATAAAAAAACAAAAGTAATCCAGCATACTTGTTGGGTGGTGTCAGGCATGAGATGACAGGGCACAAGAATCTCCATATTCTATATCCAATGCCACCAAATAAAATGTAATACGTAATGAAAACAGCAAAAAAACACAAATTAAAGTGATAGTATATCCTGGGTCCCTCTTGAATTCCCTTAATCTTCCAGTTGAAAACACTGGCATATCTCTTTAAAGTCACATGGTTACGTGAGAAAACATGATATAGTATTAAAGATAAATATTCTATAGACAGATTCTGACAGGAAATAATAAGAGATGGACCAAAATGTCAAGTCTTATTTGGCCCTTTGTTTAAAGAGGGAGTAATGCAAACATATTAAATCTATTAATACCTTGGCCATATTCTCCTGACTGTTTACTTTTTGGAAATGTATAGAAGATATCACTGAAATAGTAGGTTAGAACTCAAATACTAATGGCATTACCTTTTTATAGTTTCTGTTTGTGGAAGTGGTCTGGCAGACTGACACTCTCGCAGACATATAGTGACATATCTGTCAGACTAGAAGTTGGACAGACCAATAAGGGCAAATGTCAACCAGTGAGAGACCAATCCAGGAATCTCCTTCCTTTATCTTACATAAACAGTGATATCTGCTAAACAAACCTTGATAGAAAGATAATATAAAAAGTGAATTAATCAGCAAAACACAGTCAATTTCATGAATAGTTTAATCTTGTGTCCAGGATGAGTTTATCCTTATCCAATGTGTGCTCGAAATCGTTGACTTTAGGTGAATGAATGTATATTATTTAAATGGTGTGTAATACACTGCACATGTGGAACTGCTGCTGAGGTAGGAAACCTCTGGTTGCCATATATGATGACATGTATCATTCTTAAACCTTTTTCACTAGTGCTTCTAATATATGATACAATATTGAAGCACAAGTGGAAATTTAGGAAAATCTGACCTGACAAATCCTGATTAGACACAAATGGCGAGCCCCTGCACTGATTGGCTTGGCAACTTGACCTCAGCTGTGAGGCAGAGCTCAGCGTAAACCAGAGACTATCCATAAAGCATTTATTTATATTTTTCTATTTTTATTTAATATTGTGCTGTCTCTATACAGAATTGAATTTTTAATCACACATAGGCAACGTTTCAATCCTTGCAGATCTTTCTCAAGATCTTTCTCAAGGCTTGAGAAAGATCTGCAAGGATTGAAACGTTGCCTATGTGGGATTAAAAATTCATCACTTTACAACCGAGTGCTGGTCTTTCATTTTTGTTGCTATTTGAAGATTTGGGAGACATCTTAAAGTCCGTGCACCGGGACTTTATATCTTGTGCGGATCTGGGACTATTTTCTATTTCTATACAGAATTAGGCTTGTAAAATTTTTTTATAGGGCTGATTTTTATTTTCAATCCAGCCGCAGTGGAAGAGATTATCTTTGCAATTTCCATTCGGCTAGCTGCAATTTACCTGCATTTACCAGCATTAACGGGACGACAGTTAAGTGGTTACAGGTTGCCTGGTGCCCAGATTAGCTGGCATGATCACAATAGGGACCTTTGCTCCTCGCCTGTGGGTATTTAGTAGGCCACTAGACTGTCTGTCTAGTGGCATCTAAAATGTAAATCTGGCACTGTTTGGTTTTTAGAGGGAACTGGGTAAAAGGCGGATCTAGCTGGATCCAAACATGTTTACTTATAAATGTATGTTATCGTTGCATATTATATTTATATAGAGCTGGATCCATGAATATTTCACATTTACACAGCCGGATCCAATAATATTTCACATTACACAGCCGGATCCAATAATATTTCACATTTCCACAGCCGGATCCACGCATATTTCACATTTACACAGCCGCATCCAAGCATATTTCACATTTACACAGCCGGATCCACTTATATTTCACATTTACACACCTGGATACACGCATATTTCACATTTACACAGCAGAATTCACACATATTTCACATTTACACAGCCAGATCCATGCAAATTTCACATTTACACAGTTGGATCCACGCATATTTCATTTTTACATAGCCGGATCCAAAAATATTTCACATTTACACAGCCGGATCCACGCATATTTCACATTTACACACCTGGATCCACGCATATTTCACATTTACACAGCAGAATTCACACATATTTCACATTTACACACCCGGATCCACGCATATTTCACATTTACACAGCCGGATCCACGCATATTTCACATTTACACAGCCGGATCCAATAATATTTCACATTTACACACCTGGATCCACGCATATTTCTCATTTACACAGCAGAATTCACACATATTTCACATTTACACAGCTGGATCCACCTAAATTTCCCATCTACACAGCCGGATTCTTGCATATTTCACATCTATACAGTTGGATCCTTGTATATTTCATATCTACATCCCCCCCTCGAATCCTTGTATATTTCACATTTATACACCTGGATCCACGCATATTTCACATTTACACAGCAGAATTCACACATATTTCACATTTACACAGCTGGATCCACCTAAATTTCCCATCTACACAGCCTGATTCTTGCATATTTCACATCTATACTGTCGGATCCTTGTATATTTCATATCTACATCCCCCCCTCGAATCCTTGCATATTTCACATTTATACAGCCGGAACCTTGCATATTTCACATCAATACAGCCGGATCCTTTCATATTTCACATCCACACAGCCGGATGTTTACATATTTCCCATCTACAAAACAAGATTCTTGCATATTTCACATCTACACAGCCGGATCCTTGCATATTTCACATCTACACAGCAGGATCCTTGCCTATTTCACAACTATACAGCCATATCCTTGCATATTTCACATTTACAAAGCCAGATCCTTGCATATTTCACATCTACACAGCTGGATCCTATTTCACATATGCAATGATCCGGCTGTGTACATGTGAAATATGCAAGGATCCGGCTGTTTTGATGTGAAATATGCAAGGATCCGGCTGTATAGATGTGAAATATGCAAGGATCCGGATGTATGGATGTGACAAATGCATGGATCCGGCTGTATAGATGTGAACAATACATGAATCCAGCTGTATAAATGTGAAATATGCATGGATCTGGGTGTGTAAATGTGAAAAATACTTGTATCCGGGTGTGTAAATATGAAATATGCTTGGATCCGGCTGTGTAAATGTGAAATATGCTTGGATCCGGCTGTGTAAATGTGAAATGTACGTGGGTCCGGCTGTGTAAATGTGAAATATGGGTGGATCCGGGTGTGTAAATATGAAATATGCATAGATCCGGATGATAAATGTGAAATATGCGTGGATCCGGGTGTGTAAATGTGAAATATGCGTGGATCTGGGTGTCACGGACTGAGTAGGATCTGAGGACTGGATCCGCGATGCGAAGACCTGGTATCTTACTGCAACAGGCTTGGAGGCAGAACAGTGTCTATTCACCTGAATGGTATTATACCCTACGGTTGAGCCTCAGGTAAATGACCACCCAGGACTTGAAACACTGATTGCAACCGCACACTGAAGCAGGGATACGCAGGAAATACTGGATAAACGGATAGTCAGCAGGCCGGGTCAAACACAACAGGAGCAACGGTACAAAGACGGTATGGAGGAGGCAAGGTCAAAAACAGGCAAAAGGATCGGGGCAGGCAGCAAACAGAAATCAGAAATCACAGCAGGAGTCAAAAAACCGAAGAATCAATAATCAAGAATAAACGCTAGATCAAGCCACAAGGAACTATCTCAGGCAAGGTCTGAGTAGCAACTGAAGGTTTAAATACAATTTGGGTGGTAAAACCCGCCCCTAATAGGTCCCCAAAAAAGTATAAGTATAGCCCTTTAAGGCTATGCTAATTTTCTGTGTGTAGCGGTACTGCGCATGCGCGCAGTTTCGGTTTGTTGCGCGTTCGTCGAGGGGAAGTGGTGAGCGCGTCTGCAGCCCTGGAGGGCTGAGACGCTGAACGGAGCCTTCGCTGTCCGTCCACCCTGCCTGCAGGGGCAGCGGCAGCGGAGGCACGGACCTCGTGGCGGCAGGTAAGTTTCTTTTTTATTACACTGGGTGTGTAAATGTGAAATATGCTTGATCTGGCCATGTAAATGAGAAATATGCGTGAATCCGGCTGTGTAAATGTGAAATATTCGTTGATCCGGCTGTTTAAATGTGAAATATTTGTGTATCCGGCTGTGTAAATGTGAAATATTCGTGGATCCAGCTGTTTAAATGTGAACAATACATGAATCTAGCTGTATAAATGTGAAATATGCGTGGATCTGGCAGTATAAATGTGAAATATGCTTGATCTGGCCATGTAAATGAGAAATATGCGTGAATCTGGCTGTGTACATGTGAAATATTCGTTGATCCGGCTGTGTAAATGTGAAATATGCTTGGATCCGGCTGTGTAAATGTGAAATATGCGTGCATCCGGGTGTGTAAATATGAAATATGCATAGATCCGGCTGTTTAAATGTGAAATATGCGTGGATCCGGGTGTGTAAATGTGAAATATGCGTGGATCTGGGTGTGTAAATGTGAAATATGCTTGGATCCGGCCATGTAAATGAGAAATATGCGTGAATCCGGCTGTGTAAATGTGAAATATGCGTGAATCTGGCTGTGTACATGTGAAATATTCGTTGATCCGGCTGTTTAAATGTGAAATATTCGTGTATCCGGCTGTTTAAATGTGAAGTATGCGTGGATCCGGCTGTTTAAATGTGAAATATTCATGGATCCGGCTGTGTAAATGTGAAATATTTGTGGATCCGGCTGTTTAAATGTGAAATATGCATGGATCCGGGTGTGTAAATGTGAAATATGCATGTATCCGGCTGTGTAAATGTGAAATATTTGTGGATTCAGCTGTCTAAATGTGAAATATGCATGGATCCGGCTGTGTAAATGTGAAATATTCGTGGATCCGGCTGTCTAACTGTGAAATATGCATGGATCCGGCTGTGTAAATGTGAAATATGTGTGGATCCGGGTGTGTAAATGTGAAATATGAGTGGATCTGGCTTTTTAAACATGAAATATTTGTGAATCCAGCTTTTTAAATGTGAAATATGCATGGATCCGGCTGTGTAAATGTGAAATATTCGTGAATCCTGGTGTGTAAATGTGAAATATTTGTGGATCTGGCTGTTTAAATGTGAAATATGCATGGATCCGGGTGTGTAAATGTGAAATATGCTTGGATCCGGCTGTCTAAATGTGAAATATACGTGGGTCCGGCTGTGTAAATGTGAAATATGCGTGGATCCGGTGTGTAAATGTGAAATGTGCTTGGATCCGGCTGTCTAAATGTGAAATATGCGTGGATCCGGCTGTGTAAATGTGAAATATGCGTGGATCCGGCTTTTTAAACGTGAAATATTTGTGAATCCAGCTTTTTAAATGTGAAATATGCATGGATCCAGCTGTGTAAATGTGAAATATTCGTGAATCCAGGTGTGTAAATGTGAAATATTTGTGGATCCGGCTGTTTAAATGTGAAATATTTATGGATCCGGGTGTGTAAATGTGAAATATGCATGGATCCAGCTGTGTATATGTGAAATATTCGTGGATCCGACTGTGTAAATGTGAAATATGCACAGAGCTGGAAAGATCCAGATCTATATATATTAAATATGCAAAGATAACATACATTTATAAGTGAACATTTTTGGATCCGGCTGGATCCGTCTTTTACCCAGTCCCCTTTCAGAGCATTAAAGAAACATAGAATGTGTTGGCAGATGTAACCCATCAGTCCATTTAGTCTGCCTAACTCATGTAAGCTGTGGTACAGCAGCAGAGTTGTGGCTGTACATGTTTTTTTTTAATGATTGTTTAGTTGGTAATCCCTAATGCATATGCTATTAATTGTTATATATAACTAAACGTAAACTATTCAGAATGAAAAAAATGAGCTGAAACGAGAAAACACAGTCATAGTAACATAGTAACATAGTAATTTACGTTGAAAAAAGTCCATCAAGTTCAACCCTTCTACCTATCATTACAGCTTTTGATCCAAAAGAAGGCAAAAACCCATAAGGAAGCTATTTCGAAATTTTGCCTCCTGGGGGAAAAAATTCCTTCTTGACTCCAAGAGGCAATCAGATTTCTCCTTGGATCAATAAGCTCTTTTATTAATGCATATTCTATTATTAATACCCCTGTATGTTCTGCTTTCCTAAAAAAACATCCAAACCATTTTTAAATGCATCTATTGTGGTTGATAGCACTACCTCTCTTGGCAGGGAGTTCCATAACTTTATTATCCTAACCGTAAAGAATCCCTTCCTTTGCTGTCTATGAAATCTTTGCTCTTCCAGTCTGAGGGGGTGACCTCTTGTTCTTTGTACCTTTCTGTTAATGAACAGGTCACTGGAGAGCTCCTTATATTGGCCCTGCACAAATTTATATAATGTTATCATATCCCCTCTGAGACGCCTTTTTTCTAACGTATATAAATGCAATTTTTTAAGTCTCTCTTCATAACTAAGATCCTCCAATCCCCTTACTAATTTTGTAGCTCTCCTTTGCACTTTTTCTAGTTCCTTTATATCCTTTTTAAGGACTGGTGCCCAGAACTGTACTGCATATTCAAAGTGAGGTCTTACCATTGATTTGTAAAGAGGCAAGATGATATCCTCCTCCCGTGAATCTATACCTCGTTTTATACATGCCAATATCTTATTGGCCCTTGGAGCTGCTGACTGGCATTGGGCACTGTTGCCAAGTTTGCCAAGTTTGTTATCTACAGTCATTGGCATTGCATTCATCTCCTGTCTATCTCAACCTCTGTCGGTGACACAGGGTAGACACATCTGTGTTATATTAAACTACCCACTGGTTTTCTTCATTATATAGAGCTTCTATCAGTTTTTCAGCCATTTGTAATGTTTATGCAGTAAGAGAATGACAGATTTGAAATGTAGATAAATCCACCAAATTGATAGCTTCACATTACATGGGGAAAAAATACACAAAGCAAAAACAGAAAAGAGGCACCTACCATTAAAAGTTTTCTTTTACATTTTATATTACCAGTCAGTGAAATGTTTCATCTTTGCCGTCGGCAAATACAAGTTGCAACTAGCATGTTTTGCTTGTAGAATTGTCTCTTCCTACTATTTCTGTGACAGACGTTTTAACAATTTATTGCTTTTTTTTTTTTTTTTAAGCCACAAGCCTTCCTTCCGGTTTTGTTTTGGTATCTGAAACTCACTCACAGTTGCTTCAGTATTATTGTCAGTTTAATGTGTTCAGATAAAATTACACTATGTCATTCAGGAGATTTTTCTCTTTCCTGAACGACCTATATTTTAATCAGTTCTGTCCTGCAGTAAAATTGCTGCTAGCACCTGCTCATATATTTAAGAATGTGACAAGTCTGTGTAAGATAAATAGACTCTGCTATGAATAGGGATGATCTGTTCCTCAGACATAGTATTGGATGAATATTTTGTAGTATCTTTAGTATATTTAGTATTGCTGTTTTATTGAGGGTCAGCAATGAAAAATACATTGCTTGCAAGCAAGTCCATAGTTTACTAATTACATCTCTGGAGTATACATTTTTAATGGTTGTCCTTGAATAAGATGGGTAAGTGGTAGCTTTATTTAGTACGTCTTGTGGCAAGCCTGTGGGAAGAGTATGCACCCATAAGGCACCCATTGGACTTGCCACTGCATAGCCCATATTGCACCCACAGTACTAAAGTAATCAGGAAGATATAGAGCTGATTTGTACCACGTGAGGCATGTTAGGAGGTAGTCACTATAAGGTTAGTTGCTGGTGAGTTGAGGTGAGATGAACAGTTCATCTCACCAATTAAGCTATGCATTGTGAAGAGACAGACCTGGTGAGTTTGCTTAGTGGAGAAAATCACCTCAACTCTCCTTTTAGGGATATCCCCCATTATCTATATACTATCTATATACTTTGGCTGCAGTGGCAAGTCCTATAGGTGCAGTGGCAAGTCCTGGAGGTGCAATGTGTGTGCGGTGAAAAGTTCTGTCGGTACAATACAGGTGCAATAGGAAGTCCTGGGGGGGCAATGTGGGTGCAGTGTAAAGTCATGTAGGTGCAATGTGGGTGCTGTGACGAGTCCTGTTGGTGCAATATGGATACAGTAGTGAGTTATGTTGATGCTTTGGCAAATTCTGTTGGTGCAATCTGGTGCAATGTGGCTGGTATGGCAAGTCCTCTTGCTGTTACAAGTTCCACTGGTGCAATATGGGTGCCATTCAGGGACACAGTATGTTTCTGACAGGGCCGTTGCAAGACTTTTTGCCACCCTAGGCGAACATATATTTTGTTGCCCCCTGCTGATCCTGCCCTCAGGCATTTACACACACAGTAACACAGTATTCCATACAAATGCAGGGACATGTACACAGAAATGCCATGTCAGATGCATCCACGTGTACACACAATAACACATGAAATGTTACATGCACATGCAGCCACACATTCACACACAGTCATACATGCAATGTGATCCTATCTTTGGCACCCTCTCCATGCCATCACTGTCTGTCTCGCTCTCCCTCTATGCCACCCATGTCTGTCTCGCTCCCCCTCTACTCCATCCTTATCTGTCTGTTTCTCTCCCCATGCCACTCATGTCTGTTTCGTACTGCCTCTGACTATGCCATCCCTGTCTGTCTCACTCTCCCCCATGTCATCAGTGTCTGCCTTGCTCTCCCCATGCAAATCTCTCTTTCTTCTCCCCCATGTCTGTTGTCTCTCTCATTCCCCCACCCCATGTCTGATGTCTCTCTTTCTCTCTCCCTCCCAAATGTCTGGTGTGTGTGTCTCTCTCTCCCTCCCAAATGTCTGATGTATCTCTCTCTCCCACTCTTCCCCAATGCCTGGTGTGTCTTTTTTGACTCTCCCCCAATGCCTGGTGTGTCTTTCCCCCCCCTCCCTCCTTCCCTCCCTTCTCCAATGCCTGGTGTGTGTCCCCACTTCCCAAATGCCTGGTGTGTATTTTCCCCAATATGTGGGGCGTACCATCTGGATGTTAAAGGAGAGGATACTCAAACATTTGGGGTCTATACAGGGAGATAATCCCAAGACTACCAAATGTAATGTCCCAAAACATTGTAAAAAATGTCCTGATTTTTCATTTAATGGATTTCTTTGTATAGGAATAGATAAAATTCTTCATGATTGGAGAGAAGAAATACCACCAAAATTCTCTACCAGAGGAAGACTAAATGGATCTTTGAACTTTTGAACTTTTGAAGCTGGATTCCATCATAGAAGTCCCAGCGAAAGTACCGGGCAGCAGCGGAGGATGTCTGCACGTATGTACAGACATCCACCGGCCGCCCCCAAATCTGGTGGGTAGTGGGGGCAGCCGGTGGATGTCTGCATACTGTGCTGATGCCTGCACTTCCGCCTGGCTCCAATGATGGACCGCCGGAAACATTTCCTAAAAATGTAAAGGGGTACTGCCAAATAACACCTCAATATGTGTTCAGCAAAATCCCCTGAATACAGGGATACCACCCATGTATAGGTTTGTCCGCTTGGTTGGGGGTTCAAAGGCTACATTTGAGAGGTGTGCTTTTTTTTTTTTCCAACTTGGAATTTTGACATTCAGAAAACCTTTGCCCATGTCCCATCTAGGACATTTTTGGAACCTGCCAGTGTATTTTTACCCCACAACGCACTATAATTTTGAAATCTAGACACCCTAGGGTATTTCAAATGGTGGTATTTTAACACTTTCCATGTACTAATTCTACCACCAGTCTTTTTTTATGTTTTGTTTCCACATATATTATTTCAGGCATGAATTTACAGATCCTGTTATGTGTCACTGCCAAACAAAACCTCAATATGTGTTCAGCAATATCTCGGGAGTACAGGGATTCAACCCATGCATAGGGTAGTTTGGTATAAATATTTATATTTTTTAAAACTAGACACCCATGACTCCTTGTGGCAAGGGCTCAGGGTCAAAATCGATCCCTGAGTGCCTAAGCAGTGATCTACGGCAAATAAGGGGTTAATAACTCTTAGAAGAGCCTATGTAGTAGAAATGAATCTCTAAAAAATGCAGACACTAAAAAATTGTTTCTGCCAAAGATTACTGCTTATACAGTGATCAATGGCAGGGAAGGGGTTACTACACATAAAACCTGACAATTAAATAACATTTTATGTTAACACTGATACTGATCTGTCTCTTTTCCTCACAAAAAAGTAAGTGAGGAGATGGAGGCAGATCCAAATTGGTCAGATCAATATTCACAAATATTGATATGCCCAAGCAAATGGTGATGCTCATCTGAGCAATCACCAAAACACCTTTTCCAGTAATATGCTGTTACTGGTCACTATACATGCACTCAGACAGCTTTAAAAAATCAATAATATTTTTACTTTACACGTAACCCCCTAGTGCAGCGGTTCTCAACCTGTGGGTCATCTCTGTTAAGCCGGTCCGCGGCTGTGAGGGAAGCAGCGAGGGAAACTCCGGTCGCATTTTTTTTTTAAACAAACTTTATTGAAGCCGCGTGGCTGGAGGGGAGCGCAGAGCGCTTCCCTTACAGCCGCCGACCGGCTAAACAGAGCAGAGCACAGGGAGACAGAGCAGTGAGGAGGTAAGTACAGCGGAAGGGAGGAGGAGGGTTGAGGGTGCAAATAACGAGCATAATGCTGACATATTGAGGGGCAAAATACTGGCATATTAAATGGCAAAAGAATGGCATATTGAAGGGCAAAATACTGGCATATTAAATTGAAGCAAAATTACAGTTATGAAGAAGCAACAAAAATTATTTTATGGTTGGGGGTCACCACAACATGAGGCACTGTATTAAACGGTCACGGCATTAGGAATGTTGAAAACCACTGCCCTAGCAGGTGTAAAAAAAAAAAAAAATTATCAAAAAATATGCAGACAGAGAAAAATTGCTTTGGCATCATATTGATGCCAAAGCAATTTTTCTCTGTCTGCATATTCTCTGTCTGATATTCATTGTGTAAGCAGTGATCTACAGCAAGGAAGGGGTTAATAGCTCTTAGAGCCTTTACCCCTGTAATAAATTACAGTACAAAAAATGAATCCCTAAAAAATGCACTGATGTGCAAGATCACTGCTTACAATGGCTCAATGGTAGGAAAGGGGTTAAAGGCAGGACATGGATTTTATAAAAGCCATTGGGTCTCAATTTTTGTAAAAATTTTTTGATGAAATCATCGTAGCAATACCATTGAAGAACTGAAAGCGGAAAAAAATAGCTTTCAGTGCTCGTTTTGATGCAGGACACTAGGTGAGTCCTGTGTCACTAACACCTCGCCACACAGAATGGACCTAGCATTTCCTGTGGAAAGTGGTTAATACTTTTTTTCACTGCTTAGTAATTCAACCACTTCCCCATATTCATTAGGCTAAACGCCTTAATAAATAACCCACAGGTCAGCATATCTGTCATCACCAGTCCAGAGAGTTTTATAAATCAGCCATTTTCTTTGTTCAGTAATCATATACAAGTTAGAGCTGAATGACCTCAGCTGTGTATTACCTGCAGAGAACCTGAACTTAAAACAAAAAACATGTCTTGGGCAGATCATGTGTTTCTGTATGGCCTGAGGCCTGATATAAATCTTCTATGAAAATCATAATAATCTATGCAGATGGAAAGACCTTTTGTCTCAGAAACCTTATTTTGCCTTTATTACCAGACTTGATGTTTTAAACATAGTTGCAGTCATTTACAAAATCAATACAGGCTACTTATCATATCAATAATGTCTAAATATAAATTATAAAAAGCACCACCTCAGTCTTTTAGAAAATTGCTGCAATACAGACCTGCTAAATTATTTGTATAATAATGGTTTCTTTATAATCCTTATGCAGCACTGATATGTTAATCCTTTGAATTCCCTTGTGTGGTTCTATATCTCACGTATTGAATTGCTTTGTATGTTATTTTATACTATTTTCTCATTACTGTAATAGCTAGCAATTATTTTCCAGGAAAATTGGGTTAAGGCCTAGTCAAGGCATGGTACTATGTGGCATCTGTGGCTTTTGTTATGACAGCCCAGCTTGTGTAAGAGACTTCCATGCCCTTAGCATAGACTGAGGCCTGCAAGACCTCAATGCTGAACTCTGCAGCCGCAGAGAATGCATTGGGATCATGTTTATGCACGCTACTCTACTCTCATTTCTGAGATTGATAATGTGAACGTTGCACAAATCATGGAATGCTCAACAGTGAGATGGTCATAGGGAAGTAAAAATGCCTTACTCTTCTTTTAACCCCTTAGTGACAAGACATTTTCACCTTGACTTTCCCTTGGTGACAATGGCCGTTTTGACATTTCTGGGGTGTTTGTGTTTAGCTGCAACTTTCTTCTTTCTCACATACTGTACCCACACAAATTATATGTTGTTTTTATCGTCATAAGAAGAGCTTTCATTATATACCATTATGTTCTTCATATCTTATAATTTACTACAAAAAAAATCATAAAATACGATGAAAAATGAAAAAAAAAAACACTTTTTCTAACTTTAACCTAAAATATAATTTACACACATACAATCATTAAAAAAGACCCCATCTAAATAGTTTCTAAATGTTGTCCCGAGTACAGAAATATGCATGTTTCCATATTTTTCGGTATTTTTTTGCAGTTTATGGGGCAAAAATAGTGTTTTTTATTTTTTTCCTATATTGAACTTTTGACCCCAACCCGAACCCAAAATTTAACCCTAACACTAAATTTAACCCCAACTCTAACCCTTATGCAATCCCTTAATATATTTTAATTTTATTTTAACCTTATCCCTTATGCTAAAAATTATTTAATTTTAACCCTATAGGCTAATCTAACTATTTAACCAGTTTTATACTAATGAAAAATGTATTTTAATTATTTTACATTGCTATGCTGCTTGGCTACCACTTGGGGCAGTCAAGCAGCATATTCAGAGCGACGGAAGTTACTTTCACTTCCAAAGCTCAGACCTCTAGAGGGCATAGCCATATTGACGGAGCATGCTGCTCCATCAATATGGCTCCCACGATCGCTCCGTGGGGTGATCGTGGGTGCCCCAGAAAATAAATTTTGGTGCTGGCTATTGCCTCGACATCGAGGCAATAGACCAGCACCATTAAAGGGGTTTTCTCGATCGTTGACTGAGTTCCCGGCAGAACGTGCCTGACACATCCATTGTCGCGAAGGTGTTAATATCTGCTGCAATCATAAGGACAGTATAAAAGAAGAAACCCTACCGTGATTAAATATTATCCAACAAATTTCTATGATACAAGATAATAACACCTGGAGCAGGGGTAGGTGAAAACAGTGTTCATGGTGGACATTTACTGAACTTGGTGATGGGCAATGAAATGATGTTGTATGGACTGTCACAGACTTTGCCATGGACACTGGTCTCCTTGAATGGATACATTACTTATTCCTGGTTGGGTAGCAAAACAAAACTTACTGGTATGCTCAGAGAAAACCTTACAAATTTACCTGCAAAATATGTTTCTTTATGCATTGAAAGGTTCAAGTGGCAAGGTAATGTTTATGAGCCCCAGTTAGGTAAATTGAATAATTGTACCACAATTTTTTTGCGAATGAAATTCAGTCCCTATCTAAATATCCAGTAAGATTAACATTAACCAAGTCAGCATATCCCCCCAAAAAACTGAATCAACCAAACTCTGTAGTCTGCAAAAAGAAACAAAATCCCTGGTCCTATCAGGTCATTTTAAGGACTATTTAGATTAGGGTATCTGAGTAATCAGGAAAGGGATTGGAACGACCACATGATCTAAGCTTTAATCATACAGTGTACCATTTGCGTGTGAAACACATCACAATGGGATCAAATTCTATATTTGACGTAAACAAAAGCTGGTATTGCTGTTTTTGGGACTATAAAATTCTACAGACTAAAAATAAAGAAAGTTCAGTCCATTAGTCACTATGTCCATGACTGTTCATCTACCAAGATCTCTCCAAATTAACCCAGAGCATCATTCTTTTCTGGTCATAAGAGGTGAAAATGTAACATCAAAGGACATTTAGTCCTTCTACCTACAAAGTATATACATTTTAATTTAAAAAATGCCCAAAAACAAGATATAGTGTTGCAAGGTCACACAATTTCAGCAAAGAAGATAAGATATCAATTTTAAAAACAGCCTTTTTGTGTGTGTGTGTGTAAATCCCTAGATTTTACTAATTATTATGACGTAAAGTCATGATTTATAAAGACACGTAGGCGAGTATTCTGCAATTCTCTTTCTTTCCCTTAGCAGAAAAGAGAATGAAATAAAAATGAACCAATTAAAACATGTATCAACTCCCTTTCCCTCCCTATATATAACAGTGTCTCAGTAAACACTTCCTCTTTCTTTGGTTATCCAAAACAAAACAGCAACAGGAACAGTCCAAAACAGTCAGTAGAACAAACAGGATTCCAAATAACAGCATACTAGGCCAACCACGATCATTACGATAGAAATATAAAGAAAAAAAATTATGGTAGTAACTGGGACCAGTATATAACGAACATGATAATCATGCAGTATCAGGGACATGGTCACATAAATAACTGAATAAAGGGACCAAACAGGGCACTCAAATATGACATAGCAATCCACGAAAAAACAAATCTGTGATCAAACATACAAATAAATCAGGGTGGGAAAACAAATTTCCAAAATCACAATCGGGTGGGAATAATACTTGCCTCCATGTCTTTATAAATCATAAATTTACATCATAATAATTAGTAACATCTAGGCATTGATAACAACACGGTGGTCCCTATTATGCAAGTTCAAAGCATGGCAATTACATTAGAAGTAAAATGTGTGTTAGGTCTAAAAGAAAAATTCACAGAAAGTGGAGGATTCAGAAAATCCTCCAATCTGCAGCCAGATCAAACTGCTTAGAAGCCATTGCCCCTCCAGGGCCATCTTTAATGCAGGGCAAACAGGGCAGCTGTTCCAGGCCCACTAACTCCTGGGGGCTGTCCGTGCACTATGCGATCAGCACTGATCGCACAGTACGGGTGCGCCCAAAATGCGGTCCTCCGTATACAGAGGTGCACTCCACGTGCCATTGCCACCGGTAGCTGCACCTCTTATTCGCCCTGATACTGGGCGCATCTGTCTGTGTCTCGTGAGGGGGGAAACTCTACCCCCTCACACGCAGAGCAGGTAAGAGCACCGGATGTCCATGACATCCCGGTGCTCAGAAGTGCCACGCAGATGAAACAGCCCCCTCCCTGCAAATGTAAGGTAAACGAGCAGGGAAGGAGACAAACAACCTAGAGTTCTAGTGTGTAAGTGTGTCTATCTGACTGTGTAAAGTTGTCTGCGTAAGTCTGACGGTGTGTCTCTGTGAGTGTGTAAGTGTTTCTATCTAACTGTGTGTAAGGTTGTCTCTCGAGTGTGCAATTGTACAGCCCCACCCCCAAGCTATATTAAATAAATATTAAATTAACCAAATGAGAGAAATCTCAATGTATTCTTCCTGGTAAAATACTTTCTAAATAAAATAAATAAATATATATACACTGACAAGGCAGGATCAACAAGGAAAAATTAAGAAAAATTAGATGTCAGAGGATACAAAAAGTGATTTATTGGAAACCTAAATGATAAATGTAATAAGGCAGTGGGAGATGTGAACTTAAATATATATGTCATATGGTTAGTTTATATAATATTTCATATAATTCATAAAGTCATATATCTATATATACACAAAAAACCAAGGTGTGGGATCCCTCTCAGCGAGATCAGGCAAAATCTGAAATAGCCAGCCCTATAGGATGTAACCTACTCAGGAGGGACATCACCGTTTTTTGCTTGCTTGCACCATTACAGAGTAAACCTCTCCATTAGCATATCAGACTGGTCCCACCCATAAGGGCAGTCCAGATCCAAATAGCCTGGCACGTCTCCTCTGCACGAAGAATACAGCAACCACAGACGTACGTTTCAGCCTTCATTGGCCTCGTCAGTGTGGTACGAACGAGTGAGTATTGGAGTCCAGTAACATAACTGACGACACAGAGGAGGCGGGGTTTAGCGGACACATGGCTTGACAATGTTTTAAAGAGAAATCTTTAAAGCAATACTTCTTAGATTTCCAGCCCAATTTACCCAGGAATTGAGTGATCTTTGGGTCAACTTCTGGCATGTTGCAAATTAGGTAAGGGATCGTGGGCCTGGGATACTTGTTCTGGGTGGCTTTGTCATGAGGTTTGCGAACCCTATGGGCTAGATACTGGCCAATATGATCCGGAGTAAACCATTAAGCTGAACGGGGATGTTGTAGGGCATCAGGGTCAAACATAGGTTCGCCCTATGGGTCCCTCAGAATGGACACACAGAGTCACATTTTTACACATAGACTCACAATCACACACACACACACACCCAGACACACAGTTACACACACACACCCAGATTCACAGTCACACACACCCAGACTTACAGTAACACATACCCAGAGTCACACTTACACACACAGTCACACTTACACACACATACTCACACTAACACACACTTACACACACATACACTAACATACTTACACACAGACTCACAGTTACACTTACACACACAGACTCAGTCACCGCTACACACCCAGACTCACACTTACACACACAGTCACACTTATACACACTCACAGTCGCACTTACACACATTCACACATTACACACACAGAGTCACATTTACACACATATACTCACACTAATACACTTACACAGACAGTCGCATGTACACACACTCACAGTCACTCTTACACACACAGACTCACACTTACACACACACACTTACACATGGATATCGTTTTTTTTGTTTTACCATACTGTGGGACTTCTCTTCTGCTTCTTTCTTCCCTCCCTCTGACCCATGTGCTTGATGTCATGTGGTGCAGGGAGGGAATTCTGGCAGACGAGTTTGTATCGACGCGTGGACCTGCAGACAGAGGTGTGGTTACCCCCTGTAGGCATTATGTGGGCCGCACCTCCATGTCCACTGCATCGCATTGCAGGGGTGTCCTTTGGTGTGGTGTGCAGGGTCTCTATTACAAGTGGCACCCCTCCAATGAGTGGCACCCGGAACGGACCCCCCCCTGCCTTGCCATTAGTCCGCTACTGTTTAGAGGCCTTAAATGTTTTTCCATTTATGAGTTGATTTTGTCCAACCCTGCCCTCTCTTTAGTGGTGCAACCACTTTATCAATAGCAGGGGTGGGGGAGCCCCAGGTTTTAATCTTCCCCATTGAAAGTAATGGGAGGTGAAATGATCAAAGTTATTTTTTTTTAAGTCAAATATGGCTCCTGAGTTTGACGTCTCAAAAATAGCATCAATCATTTCACCTCTCATTACTTTCAATGGGGTAGTTTTAAACCTGGATTCTTTTAGTCTCAAAATGAAAGTTGACCTCCAAAGTCAAATTTTAGTGAAAAGACCTATAAGAAAAAAATGGCCTTTGAATATGTTAATAATCTGGAATAAAAGAGAGTGGATCAAAGGCAAATTGGGCTCGAAACTTGTTGGCAAGTGGGATCAGCAAGGAAAAATTAAGAAAAATTAGATGTCAGAGGATACAAAAAGTGATTTATTGGAAACCTAAATGATAAATAATAAGGCAGTGAGAGGTGGGCACTTAAAGTATTTTGCGTCCAAGGACGCTTAATCATAAGCTTTTATTATTTTGTTTTCCAATAAATCCCATTTTGTATCATCTGAAGTCTGATGTGTTGGCTTTTTTCTTCATTATTCTATGTCAGTAATCTTCCTGGAATCCAGGGTAGGAACCTAGTCGATTTTATGACACTTCACAGCAATAGAAATTGGACCTTTTGGTGGTAGTACCTAAGCTTCTGTCTCACATATTTTCTAAACATCTGCAAAATGTGTTATCTATGTCTAAGCTCTTATTAAAATAGCAAAGTCTAATATATATCAGAACAGCTACAATTAGTAAAAATGAGTGGGTTCCCCAGTTGTGTATTGAGAATGTTGAAAAAAGAATGTCAACCAATACATTTTAATTTCCACATTTATGTGTCTGGAAATTTCCATCTGTTCTTAATTTAGAAACATTTCTTTCAAAAGAGAAATACTGTTACATTTCACAACTGTAACCTTCAAATTGTATTAATATTGTGTCATTTAAAAACAAAAATAGTGGTATATATTTGAGAAGTGAAAACACAAAATATGAAATATTTCTCAGTGCTTCGTGGACAGACTTAGACAGTAGGACACAATCATGCTAATTCTGAATACTAAAGTGTTCAAAGGAACTTCATACTATTGACATTAGAGCTCACACAAAAATATAGATTAGGCTAGCAGGTAACTAATAAGACTATACATTGTACCTATTTCATTGGTAACTATAGAGCCCTCCATTAGTCCACCTATTCTGACAATTGTATGGTCCAGTAGCAGGAGTATGTGGAAAATCTTCAGTGGATTATCAGGAGTGTGCATTAGGTTGCATTATAATAGTGCAATGCCTGACTGGTGGCTATGACTATGGGTGCAAGGGAAAACCCCCCCAACAAACTGGGATGTCACAGGTCCTTTTATTTTGAATAGATAAGCTGGTAGCTCTCTGACTAAAGAGGCTTCTAGCTTTTGGACAGGACCAGCTGGAAGTTCTTGGACTAAGCAAGCTGATGTGCTGAAGTTAGGAAACCAATGGCAGAAGGGAATACTGGAACACTTTCTCCAGGTGGTTGAGTTTAGGGGTCTTAAGTGTTTCCATGAAGCTTCAGCAAATACACCCTACACAGTCATGCATAGAATGAAAAAGACATGTGAGTAAATCTAAGGCAAAACAACTATCAACACAGGATACCAGTAAGCCAGATCCAAGGGTAACAACACTACAATACAAAAGCCCAGCTATTTATGGAGCATAGCATCATGCAATGATGGCCAACTGACAGCATTAGAGTGGAGTAGAAGTGACACATACTAATGCAGAGGCCTCTATTTGTAGAAGATGAAAATAACCCAAAAAATTCAAGTATACTCCATACAGGAGCATGGAATGCTTACTCAGCACACTTATAAATCCTAAATGTAGCCTTCTCTATAGTAAAGGCAGGCCACCATGTGGAAGATTATTTATATCATCATATCTTCAAGTCTTGTGTACCACAGAGTAAATAACATAGTTTAAAAGACATTATTTGTTATAACTACATCTAAAGCAAATGAGGCATTGGTACCTAGCAAGAGCCCAATAGAATGCAACAGAGTTCACGGATGATAGAGATAATCTGCCACAAATTAGTCAGTTACTAATATAACTACTAGTAAAGTTGGTGGCAAAGGGGGAATCAGACTCTTGGTTATTGGTTTTGTAATATTTTTAAAAGAAACAAAGGTGTCAGTGAAGTAACTACCAGGAGAATAAACAGTACATAATGAACTAATAATACAATCATGTACTTTCTTAAACTGAACAAGTCCTAAAATAAATATATCTATTATGTTTAATAATACCAGATATTATTTACCTTTAGAAAAAACAAAACAAATAAACTGAAGGACCTCCTCGGTCAAAAGCCAGGTAAGAATGATTCCTCCTGTTTTAGCCCAAAGTAGACAATGTGTAGCCTCCCTCGATGCCAGGCTATCCTGCCTGTGTAATAAATCAAAGTTAGAAGCAACAAACGGTTTGCGGAGGGAGCTCACAGTAGACAGGGACAGTGAAAAAAAGAGACGCCTTACGCGTTTCGTGCTTTCAAAAGCACTTAATCATAGGCCTATGATAAAGTGCTTTTGAAAGCACGAAACGCGTAAGGCGTCTCTTTTTTCACTGTGTCCTGTCCAGTTTCTTTTTTGTACCTGCCTTTTACATGATTTATTAAAATGGCTTAATTTTGGCATTCCCTGTCTACTGTGAGCTCCCTCCACAAACCGTTTGTTGCTTCTAACTTTGATTGATTATTTACCTTTATACTAGTACTTTCTTAACAAAAGTAGCAAAGATAAATAATATTTGGTATTATTAAACAAAATATATATATTTCTTTTAGGACATGTTCACTTTAAGAAAGTACTAGTATTTTATCAATTATTCAGTTTGCGTGCACCTTATTATCATATTAGATTATTAAATATTTTATATATGGTCCACAAAAAGATATTTGGAATGAAACAAAAATACATTCACTTTAATATAATTTGCAGAATAAAAAGATTGATTAAATATACATATCTAAATGTAACACTAATTGTAACTCTATTCTTTCAACTACAGCTAACTAATGCTTTTCTTAATTCTAGAGCCAGCCTAGCAACCTGCAACAGCAACAAACAGCAACAGACCAACGGAACTGAACACTGGTCACTTCAGAAGCTCTTGTCCACAACAGGGCAGCGCCACATTGCTCTGTGGGACAGTTGTGGACCACTTGGACATCAGATTTCGGTGTTACTTAATCGCATCCACCGCTCGTTTTAATGGAGGACGTTCGATGCCATCACTCTATCTGAATGGAAAAAAATCCATGAAGGTTTCGAACGACATTAAGGGGGTTATTCAAAAATATATATATTTTACAATGCAAGAAATATAGCCATTGATGTGTGATGCTGTTACATTTGTGCTTTGGTCAAGGCTAGGCAGTAACTTTACACAAAAATGCAAAAATATCAGACAAAACCCTGCAAGGATTGAGATGCTCTTTAGATTCATAAATAATTTAGTTCATAAATATGTGTTTTTAACTCTCTGGTGTCGGTGTAAATATTTATGCTGAATAACCATTTTTTTTTCTTTGAAATATTCTTTTGAATAAAAGTTAAATTTTTATTTAAAGTTACATATGTTGTTTGTGGGAGTGTTTGACTACCCGGGACTAATGATGGACGAGAACCTATTTCTCCACATTTTTTACAATATTAGTGGAAACTACACACATTTAGCACATCTTTTCCCAAAAATGTTTTAATTTTTTTCAAATATCAGAAATATGACTGGTTTAATTTTATGAAAACACCTAAGGCCATGAATAAATCAAAATGCCAACTGTAATAGACATGACTAGTTACTAATGACATGTAACCTGAAGCCACTGAACAAATCACAGGCACAGTACAACCTTCCTCGAAGACGTTTTATCAGCACCTGCTCCTAATGTGCCTGTTGCACCTTCTAACAACAACTAGCTATCGTCAGACCCTCCTCATCCAAACATGGATTGACAAAACGCCATTGATCTGTGAAAAAATAATTTCATTGGTTTTAGACAAGGTGCTGTCTAATTTCTTTAATGTCGTAAGAGCATCTGAATTGTGGCAGCATATTGTTCCTTGTTTGATTTTTTTTGGTTGGCTTTGTTCACTCCTACAACAAATAAACACAAGAATATGCAAAACAAATAAAACTAAGAAAGGTATTCCTAATAATTAAAAAAACACAGGTTGCTATGTATGTAACAACCTATGGATACTGGCATTGTCCCGGTGTAAAACCTATTATATAAATATTGCTCTCTTCAACCTGCTTCAGCATGAATGTTTAGTCAGCATGCTGTGAGCACTTCAGTAATACAGCTGCAAAACACAGCAAATCAATTAAGCCTAAAGGCCACATTCCAAACCAAACACAGCTTGGGATATGTTGCCATCAGCTATAAATCCACACTTTGTAAAAATACTAATAAAAACTCAATAGCCTGATATGATGAATAAGTGAGCTTTCCTGACATCTCTTATAACAGATTCTGTCATTAGGATTCTTATTCCTTGCTATGCTTTTTTTTCCTAAGGGCTTTTCAACATTATTATTATGTGCCCTAATAAGTTACATTAATCTATTCTGACTTTTACTATACCTCCTCTGTGCTGACATAATTAAGTGAATTTGTTTTTCTACACTTTTGTTTAACTTATTGAGTGCAAAATCGATGAGCAGTTTACATGGTTAAAAGGTCACTTATGGATCTATTCACAAAAATTTGACACCAGAGTTTGAATTAGGAAAAAAATATATCTTCCCCATTGAAAGTAATGGGAGGATAAATGACCGAAGCTATTTTTGAGACTAAGTCAAACTCGGCATCTGAGTTTGACTTAGTCTAAAAATTCGCTTCAATAATTTTGCCTCCCATTACTTTCAATAGAGAAGATTCAAAACTGTTTTTTTTTTCTAAGTCAAACTCGGGTGCCGAATCTCAAAATGAAAGTTGACTTCCAAAGTTGAATTTTAGTGAATAGACCCATAAGTGACCTTTTAACCATGTAACTGCTCATCAATTTTGCACTCAATAAGTTAAACATAAGTGTATAAAACAAAATGAAAATCCATCTTCAAAGTCGAATTTTAGTGAATAGAGCCATTTGACTTAAATTAACTTTTCTATGCATATTAAACTTTAATAATTATAAACACGTATGTATTAATTAAACTTTATAATACTGGGGGAGGAAAATAACAATAATTAAAATGATTAAAAATGCAACAAGCAAGCTATTTTCAACCATATAGCTAGGGTAGTTGGACCAGCCATGACACATAAAACCTTTACTGAATAGTAAAAAGAAGGATTATACATTTGTCAGGCTGCATGTAAATGTTACATGTGTCCCTCAACAAAATGGCCAAACATACAGTTATATGCTTGGAATCAGAAGGAGCATAGCAAGGAAAGTAGTAATTCCGAAAAAGGTGATTGAAAGTAATAAACAAGAAATACAATTTTTTTGCTTGGTGTGTGTTTAACCATGGGCGTAGGAAGCGGGGGGGGGGGGGGGGGGGGTGGGGGGGACGGATCCCCCCCAGGAAAAAATGTGGGGGGGACAGGTAGGGTGAAATCCCCCCCAACAACGCGGGGCAAACGGGGCAGCTGCCCTGGGCCCAGTTACTCCTGGGGGGCCCCAACTCTCCCGTGGGCCCCCAGCCCCTGCTTGCCGCGTTCACAGCGCATTGCGCTTGTGAACACTTTTTTCCGGCAAGCCGCATCTGCTGGATGCGACGGTCGAAAAAAAAAAACTGACGCCGGATGTGACGTCGTGTCACATCCGGTGACTGTTTCCCTCCTCCGTGCAAGAGGGAAGACTGCACGGAGGAGACACCCAGAAGGGGACACGGAGCAGTGAAGTGTAAGTACTAGGGAAGGGGGTGGGGGGGGGGGGGGCTGGGGCTTTACAGGCATCTAACTGGCACAATATTACTGGGCATCTGACTGGCACCATATTACAGGCATCTGACTGGCACAATATTACAGGCATCTGACTGGCATAATATTACAGGCATCTGACTGGCACAATATTACAGGCATCTGACTGGCACTATATTACAGGCATCTGACTGGCACTATATTACTGGGCATCTGGCTGGCACAATATTACAGGCATCTGACTGGCACTATATTACTGGGCATCTGGCTGGCACAATATTACTGGGCATCTGACTGGCACAATAATACTGGGCATCTGACTGGCACAATAATACTGGGCATCTAGCTGGCATAATATTACAGTCATCTGGCTGGCACTATATTACTGGGCATCTGGCTGGCATAATATTACTGGGCATCTGGCTGGCACAATATTACTGGGCATCTGGCTGGCACAATATTACTGGGCTCTGACTGGCACAATAATACTGGGCTCTGACTGGCACAATAATACTGGGCATCTGGCTGGCAGAATATTACAGGCATCTGGCTGGCACTATATTACTGGGCATCTGACTGGCACCATATTACAGGCATCTGACTGGCACAATATTACAGGCATCTGACTGGGATAATATTACAGGCATCTGACTGGCACAATATTACAGGCATCTGACTGGCACTATATTACTGGGCATCTGGCTGGCACAATATTACTGGGCATCTGGCTGGCACAATAATACTGGGCTCTGACTGGCACAATAATACTGGGCATCTGACTGGCACAATAATACTGGGCATCTGATGGGCACAATAATACTGGGCATCTGGCTGGCATAATATTACAGGCATCTGTCTGGCACTATATTACTGGGCATCTGGCTGGCACAATATTACTGGGCATCTGGCTGGCACAATATTACTGGGCATCTGGCTGGCACAATATTACTGGGCTCTGACTGGCACAATAATACTGGGCATCTGACTGGCACAATAATACTGGGCATCTGGCTGGCATAATATTACAGGCATCTGTCTGGCATAATATTACAGGCATCTGTCTGGCACTATATTACTGGGCTCTGACTGGCACAATATTACTGGGCATCTGACTGGCACAATAATACTGGGCATCTGACTGGCACAATAATACTGGGCATCTGGCTGGCATAATATTACAGGCATCTGTCTGGCACTATATTACTGGGCTCTGACTGGCATAATATTACAGGCATCTGGCTGGCACTATATTACTGGGCATCTGGCTGGCACAATATTACTGGGCATCTGGCTGGCACAATATTACTGGGCTCTGACTGGCACAATAATACTGGGCATCTGACTGGCACAATATTACTGGGCATCTGACTGGCACAATATTACTGGGCTCTGACTGGCACAATATTACAGGCATCTGACTGGCATAATATTACAGGCATCTGACTGGCACACTATTACAGGCATCTGACTGGCATAATATTACAGGCATCTGACTGGCACAATATTACAGGCATCTGACTGGCATAATATTACAGGCATCTGACTGGCACAATATTCCTGGTATCTGACTGGCACAATATTCCTGGGCTCTGACTGGCACAATATTACTGGGCTCTGAATGGCACTATTACCGGCATCTGACTGGCACAATATTACTGGGCTCTGAATGGTACAATATTACTGGGCTCTGAATGGCACAATATTACTGGGCTCTGACTGGCACAATAATACTGCGCTCTGAATGGCACAATATTACTGGCATCTGAAAGGCAGAATATTACTGGCATCTGAATGGCACAACAATTATGGCATATGTGTGTGTGTGTGTGGGGGGGGGGTAACATCGCGATGGATGGAGGGATTGCATGAAGGGGAGGGGGCAGGGTCCAAGGGGCCCAAGCAAATGCTTGCCAATCACTATTAAAGACGGCCCTGAGCATACTTGCCAACCCGGGACAGTCAGACGTTTTCGATCCTGGAGGTCACCAGATCACGTGACTTCATCAGACGACGTCATGGGATTGGCTGACACAGGAAAAAGTGCTTAAGCAATTACACTCTGTTAAGATAGACAAGGCCCCAGGACCAGATGGTATACACCCAAGGGTACTTAGAGAGTTAAGCATAATTCTGGCCAGACCACTATTCATGATCTTTAGGGATTCATTCAGTTCAGGTACAGTGCCAACAGACTGGCGAAAGGCGGATGTCATTCCAATATTTAAAAAGGGATCAAAATCTCTGCCAGGTAATTATAGGCCAGTGAGCTTGACATCTGTAGTGGGGAAACTATTTGAAGGATTGCTAAAGGTATACACTCAAGAATACATCTTGAACCAGAATATAATTAGTAAAAGTCAACATGGTTTTGTGAAAGACAGGTCTTGTCAAACAAACTTTTCTATGAAGAAGTCAGTAAAAATATAGATCTAGGTGTGGCAGTTGATGTGATCTATTTGGATTTTGCGAAAGCATTTGATACAGTTCCACACAAAAGGTTACTCTACAAATTGAGAGAAATAGGTTTGGGGGCAAATGTGTGTATGTGGATTGAAAATTGGCTAAAAGATAGAACACAAAGGGTTGTTGTAAATGGAAAATTCTCAAATTGGACAAGGGTATTAAGCGGAGTACCTCAGGGGTCTGTTTTGGGCCCTCTTCTTTTTAATTTGTTTATTAATGATCTGCCACATTGTGCTGAGAGCCATGTCTCCGTGTTTGCGGACGACACTAAATTAGGTAAGACAATAAAGACTAATCTTGATGTTTTTTCTTTACAGGAAGATTTGGACAGAATGGGGGACTGGGCAGTAAAGTGGCAAATGAGGTTCAATATAGACAAATGTAAAGTTATGCATTATGGGAAAAATAATAACAAAGCAACATATACGTTAAATGGTTTTTCCCTGGGAAAAACTACTAATGAAAAGGATTTAGGAATAATTATAGACAACAAACTTGGCAACAGTGCCCAATGCCAGTCAGCAGCTGCAAGGGCCAATAAGATATTGGCATGTATAAAACGAGGTATAGATTCACGGGAGGAGGATATCATCTTGCCTCTTTACAAATCAATGGTAAGACCTCACCTTGAATATGCAGTACAGTTCTGGGCACCAGTCCTTAAAAAGGATATTAAGGAACTAGAAAAAGTGCAAAGGAGAGCTACAAAATTAATATGGGGTTTGGAGGATCTTAGTTATGAAGAGAGACTTAAAAAATTGAATTTATATACGTTAGAAAAAAGGCGTCTCAGAGGGGATATGATAACATTATATAAATATTTGCAGGGCCAATATAAAGAGCTCTCCAGTGACCTGTTCATTAACAGAAAGGTACAAAGAACAAGAGGTCACCCCCTCAGACTGGAAGAGCAAAGATTTCATAGACAGCAAAGGAAGGGATTCTTTACGGTTAGGACAATAAAGTTATGGAACTCACTGCCAAGAGAGGTAGTGCTAGCAAACACAATAGATGCATTTAAAAATGGTTTGGATGTTTTTTTAGGAAAACAGAACATACAGGGCTATTAATAATAGAATAAGCATTAATAAAAGAGCTTATTGATCCAAGGAGAAATCTGATTGCCTCTTGGAGTCAAGAAGGAATTTTTTCCCCCAGGAGGCAAAATTCGAAATAGCTTCCTTAGGGGTTTTTTGCCTTCTTTTGGATCAAAAGCTGTAATGATAGGTAGAAGGGTTGAACTTGATGGACTTGTGTCTTTTTTCAACCTAAATTACTATGTTACTATGTTACTATGTTACTATGTTACTATGTCATGTGATCATGCGCACGGCTTGTGCGTGTCCTCCACAAGTCACACAGCCCCACACTGGGAGGAACGAGGTAGGAACAGTGACCGTGTCACTGCCAATAATGTACCGTTTTTCTTTTTATCATGGCAGCTTCGGAACGTGATTGATTATTGCAGCTCTTAGGGGCATTTAAAAAATGTCTCTTAGAGCTCCAATAATCAATGACTTCCGAAGCTGCCATAATAACATGTCTCTTAAATCTGCCAATGACTTCTACTAATGATGAGATGATCAAAAAATGAGGGCAAAAAAAAACCCTGGCAAATGAATGTGGGCAAAAAAAAAAAAACACTGGTAAATGAATGTGGGCAAAAAAAAAACCCCCTGGCAAATGAATGTGGGCAAAAAAAAACCCCTGGCAAATGAATGTGGGCAAAAAAAAAAAAACCCTGGTAAATGAATGTGGGCAAAAAAAAAACCCTGGCAAATGAATGTGGGCAAAAAAAAAAAAAAACCCTGGCAAATGAATGTGGGCAAAAAAAAAAACCCCTGGCAAATGAATGTGGGCAAAAAAAAAAACCCCTGCAAATGAATGTGGGCAAAAAAAAACCCTGGCAAATGAATGTGGGCAAAAAAAACCCTGACAAATGAATTTGGGCAAAAAAAACCACTGGCAAATGAATGTGGGCAAAATAAAACTGACAAATGAATGGGCAAAATAATGTAATTAATAAGTAATGATGGTCTGTGCCTTTGTAAGAGGCACAGACAAACCTGGAACGGAAATGCCCACCTTCCCTGCAATGAGATATAGCTTTGATCCCTGCTATTGATCTACATTTTTTTAAAATGTATTTTTTAAGATAAAAAAAACTGCTCACTTGAATGTGTGTATGTATGAGTGTATGTGACAGACTGTGTGTATGTATGAGTATATGTGATAGACTGTATGTATGTATGAGTGTATGTGACAGACTATGGATGTATGTATGTATGTATGTATGTATGAGTGTGTGTGTGACAGACTGTATGAGGGAGTGTGACAGACTGTATGAGTGTGTGTGACTGACTGTGTGAGTTTGTGTGTCTGTGACTGACTGTATGAGTTTGTGTGTCTGTGACTGACTGTATGAGTTTGTGTGTATATGTGACTGACTATGAGTGTGTGTGTCTGTGACAGACTGTATGTATGAGTGTATGTGAAAGACCATGTATGAGTGTGTGTGTCTATGTGACTGACTCTGAGTGTATGTGTCTATGTTACAGACTGTATCTATGAGTGTGTGTCTGACAGACTGCATGTATGTATGAGTGTGTGTCTGCGACAGACTGTATGTATGTATGTATGTATGTATGTATGAGTGTGTCTGTGAACGACTGTATGTATGAGTGTGTGTGTGTCTGACAGACTGTATGTATGTGTGAGTGTGTGCCTGGCAGACTGTATGTATGTATGTATGAGTGTGTGTCTATGTGACAGTATGTATATGTGTGACAGGCTGTATGTATGAGTATATGTGTCTATGTGACTGACTGCATATGACTGCATGTGATTGTGTGTATGTGCTGTTGTCTGGCTCCTAGATTTTTTTCCTGGCTCCTAAAACTTAGTTAAGGTTGTCAAGCCCTGGTATAAATGTTACTAGTTATATACATATATTTGGGGTCCACCTTAAGCTTTTGGAAATGCTGGAAATATTTAATATTTTACAGTTTATTTTCTGGTCAGAAATGTAATGTTTGTTTGCTGAGAGGGTAGTGGATAAATGGAATAGTCTTCCAGTAGAAGTGGTAGAGGTTAATATAGTAAATGAGTTTAAGCATGCATGGGATAGGTATAAGGCTATCCTAGATATAAGATAAGGTCAGGGACTAATGAAAGGATTACATTACTGAGAGGGTAGTGGATGCATGGAATAGTCTTCCAGTAGAAGTGGTAGAGGTTAATGCAGTGAAGGAGTTTAAGCATGCATGGGATAGGTATTAGGCTATCCTAGATATAAGATTAGGCCAGGGACCAATGAAAGTATTACTATACTGAGAGGGTAGTGGATGCATGGAATAGCCTTCCAGTAGAAGTGGTAGAGGTTAATACAGTGAAGGAGTTTAAGCATGCATGGGATAGGTATAAGGCTATCCAAGATATAAGATAAGGTCAGGGACAAATTAAAGTATTACTTTACTGAGAGGGTAGTGGATACATGGAATCGCATTTCAGCAGAAGTGGTAGGTTCATACTGATGTATGTTTTATGGTGTACACACAGCTCGCTGACTATATTTCATGTAACAGTGATAAAATGCACCTGCCTGATGTAGTGTGATGTAGTGTGCTGTGAATGTATCTGTTGTATACCAAGGATCCTGGTAATGTTGGTGGGAACTTGGTGATATAATATACACTGTGACAAGCTTTATTTTTACTGCTGCTATACCCGGCGAGCAAAAATGCTGTCCCCCCCAGATTTTTGGGAGTTCCTACACCCATGTGTTTAACTAATACCTCTATTTATTCCCATCTTTATTTTTAAGCATAAGATTGGAAAACTCTGGATGATATAAGAGCTACTATTAACCCATTCAGTTAGGATATTAATTCATTGCAGAGAAATGTGTTGCCCATCCCTAGGCTACTGAAATCAGTGGTGTATCTTGATTTTGTGCTGCCCTAGGCAGACAAAATCCGGGCACCCCCCTACCCAAGCTGCACACCCACGTTACACACCTAAGACATGCCCCATCATTCAGACTCACATCAAGCTTACACTCCCATCACACTCAGTCACACACTCCTACTCCCATCACACTCAGTCACACACTCCTACTCCCATCACGCACACTCTGACTCCCATCACACACACTGTCTCCCATCACACACACTCTGACTCCCATCACACTCAGTCACACACACTGTCTCCCATCACACACAGGTCACACACACTGTCTCCCATCACACACACTCTGACTCCCATCACACTCAGTCACACACACTGTCTCCCATCACACACAGGTCACACACACTGTCTCCCATCACACACACTCTGACTCCCATCACACTCATTCACACACACTGTCTCCAATCACACACACTCTGACTCCCATCACACTCATTCACACACACTGTCTCCCATCACACACACTCTGACTCCCATCACACTCAGTCACACACTGTCTCCCATCACACACACTCTGATTCCCATCCCACTCATTCACACACACTGTCTCCAATCACACATACTCTGACTCCCATCACACTCAGTCACACACACTGTCTCCCATCACACACAGTCACACACACACACACACACACACACACACACACACACACACACACACACACACACACACATCCCATCAGCACTTACCTTTCCCTGGCAGGCAGGCAGGCAGCATGGTCCCTCCATGCTGCCTGTTCGGCTTCCCGGCGATTGTGCCGACAGGTCACGTGACCGGGCGCGCGTATGACGTCAGCGCGCTGGTCACGTGACTGTCGGCACTTCCCTGTCGGCACACTGCACGGGGAGCCTGAACAGGCAGCACGGAGGTTTCTCTGTGCTGCCTGTTCGGCTCCCCGTGCAGCCTGGCAGGCAGAGCGTTGGTGAGGGGGGATCTTGCGATCCCTTCTCACCTCCGTCTCTGCCTGCAAGCGCGGTGGGGTTTTTTTTTTTTTTTTTAAAGGGCCAGATTTTTTTTTTTGATTTTTTTTTTTTTTCAGTGCTGGGGGGCGCTGCCGCCCCCCAAAATTTGCCGCCATAGGCATCCGCCTAGGATGCCTCGCGGTAAATACAGCACTGACTGAAATGGCTAAAATGACTCAGTTAGGTGATTAATGTGTTTTGTTCTTCAACCTGCAGTCTGTTGTTGCATGTTATTCCTTTTTTTGTGCCAGTAAAAAGTTTGTTTTTTTGCATTCTTTCTGGTCTCTCCTGTCTTTCAACAACACCAATTCATCCATGCTTCCTGCCCATGGTCCCCCTATAGAGAGTTCAAACACAGGAGCACTATTATTCATACAGAAACTTTATATTGTGTGGGTGTAGAACATGCATTGAGTTGGTGACAGGACTCAGAGTTGATGGAATTGCCTTGGTAATAATAGACTGCAGCAAACAGAAGAGCATTATGGGTAAGATTTGTGTATGTAGTAAGGAATTGGTAGCAAAATGTCAGTGGTAATGTTAACATGAAGTGTGGGAGTTTTGTTTGTGGAATGACTGATATGAAATGAGCAATTCCAGGGGAAATTCACATTCTACACCATTCTTGTTGAGGTAGATGGCTATTAGATTTATCAGATTAAGTTACAGCAATAGTTAATATTTATCAGAACTCTTTATTTGTTGTTATTTTGTATGCATTGAATTATTCACGGTATTGCCTATAACTGCAATTAAAAATGTCTTTACATAAAGGCGCTCATTACTCTAACTTAATCTGAAAGATAAACACAATATCTACACTAGGTTATCTGGATTTTCTGTCACATAATACCTGAAAAAAAACATTTTGTTCTGTAATAAATAGTAGCAATCTGCATTAATAAGCCAATTATAGTATAACATTTTTTTTTTTTTTTTTTTTTTACTAAAGGTGAAATTAAAGTAAGGATGGAGCTAAATGTATAAGATGCAGACTTTCTTTAATATGAATAGTTCATGAAAAATGTATACTACATGGCCACATTAAAAACAGAATATAAGTGGGAATCTTGAGGAGACGAATAGACGAATCTGGGGTGGGCCTTCCAGACATTTCAGCACTACACCAAGCAGTAATGCTTTCAAACTGCCTGATCTGGAACACAGAGTGTAAAAAAAATACAGGGTGGCATAAGCTTGAGACCCAGCAAAGCGGAATATTGGACCTGGCTCATATATATTGGATGAGCCAAACCAATTTAAAACTCTGAGTAATAGCTATAACCCTATATTAAGAGGTCTATGGAAGTTCATACATAAGACTAAAAGAACCTATGGGAATAAAAACTGGGCAACACTAACAACACCAATACCGGTTCTAAAATACTACATCCCTGAACTACAAATTAAGAACTGGCAAAGGGAGGGCATAAAAACCATGTCAGATCTATATGATGGACATAGATTATTAACTTTCTCAGAATTAATGGGCAAATACAAACTAGCCGAATTTGAGAGATTCACATACTTGAGAATCTCTAGCTTCCTCCAATTCAGTATGACTTTCATACCTTCGGAGTTAGATCTTTTTGTGGCAAAGGAATATAAAAAAGGAATACTTATCAGAGATATATAGGCGAAAATCCAGCCTTTTTTAGATGTATATAAAAGAGAAGAAAAAAATATATACAAAATTGTGCAGTATTGTGAATATAAGGAAAATAAATATCTCCCCCTAAAGAATTGTACTCACACTCTACAGAGCCTATAGGACCGGCTCTGGGTGTATAAGGCGTGCAGACTCTGAGTCCCAAAATCCCCACATCCACTGGATAGATAATCGATGGAATACTCGTGGAGCAGGACACAACAGGAGTGAGAAACAAACATTGTAGTGTCAAATGTAAACAATTTTAATTCCCCCCCACATATAGCAGCTTACATAGAAGAAGTTAAAAAACGATATCCCATGTAAAAAACAGTTAAAAACAGCATAGGTAAAAAGCAGGCAGAGTCACCCAGCCGATCATATCACAGTCTCCATCCATCACTTCATAGGAGCAGGCAGCAGCTGAAGTTTGTATAGGCAGCGTTCTGCTGGAGGAGCTGGTACTTCCTAGTTGCAAGTCTCGTCAATAATGTCACGCGACGCGTTTCGCCCACACGTGGGCTTTTTCAGAGCAGTGACATCTAGATGCAGACTTGCAGTTTATAAAGGGAGATCAATTCCGGTTGCCGTAGAAACGGCTGTAAATGATCACAGACACACCCATTTTTATGCAAAGTGGTTAGTTCAGTGTGTTCACTCCCCAACAGGGAAAAAGAAACAAACAGAAAACAAAAGAAAAATAGTATCAATAAAAACAGCAAATATCAAGGCCTTTAACTATATAGAACACATTATAGAGAAGATATACAGCATATTTAGTAAATCCCTAAAAAACACACTATTGATCATAACTCTAAATGCTCTCAATAATATAACATAGTGACATCCCAACATGGTATATAATACAATAAAAAGCCATATTTTTTACAGATAAATCTGGATAGGCTGCACTCCAGACACACAGCAGACCGTTGATCCATAGGACTATACCAAATGTGTATACAAGACATACCATTGACACAAGAATAACAGAACGCTTTTAAAGAAAGTGACATAATTCAAAGTCTGCATTCAGACCACTTGGAACTAAGGTATTAAGCTCAAATATCCATTTCATTTCAGCACGTCCAAGTGTGGCGATTTTGTCTCCTCCCCGCCAATGAAGGCTGGGTTTATCAATACACATAAATTCTAAATGACAGGGATCTTTATTATGTACCAGAGAGAAGTGGTGAGAAACAGTATGTTTATCATATCCTCTCTTGATATTCCTTACGTGTTCACTCACACGTATTTTTAAAGGTCTTGTGGTTCTCCCTATATAGCGAAGACCACAGGGACAGCCCAGCGTATAAATGACTCCACTAGTCTCACAGGTGGTTATATTTTTGAGCTTATACGTTTTACCACTCTGGGGGTTAGTGAAGCTTTGTAGAGTTTTGGCCTGTTTTTTATTGGTTTCCTTGCAGGCCTGGCAACACCTGCACCTATGAAACCCTACGAGATCTCCAAATACATTTTTCCCTTGAGTCTGGGTCTTTTTAGTTTTTAAAAAACTTCGACTGAGGTGACTCTTAACGTTTGGCACACCTTTATAGATAATACGGGGTTGAGGACTCAAGGGAAAAATGTATTTGGAGATCTCGTAGGGTTTCATAGGTGCAGGTGTTGCCAGGCCTGCAAGGAAACCAATAAAAAACAGGCCAAAACTCTACAAAGCTTCACTAACCCCCAGAGTGGTAAAACGTATAAGCTCAAAAATATAACCACCTGTGAGACTAGTGGAGTCATTTATATGCTGGGCTGTCCCTGTGGTCTTCGCTATATAGGGAGAACCACAAGACCTTTAAAAATACGTGTGAGTGAACACGTAAGGAATATCAAGAGAGGATATGATAAACATACTGTTTCTCACCACTTCTCTCTGGTACATAATAAAGATCCCTGTCATTTAGAATTTATGTGTATTGATAAACCCAGCCTTCATTGGCGGGGAGGAGACAAAATCGCCACACTTGGACGTGCTGAAATGAAATGGATATTTGAGCTTAATACCTTAGTTCCAAGTGGTCTGAATGCAGACTTTGAATTATGTCACTTTCTTTAAAAGCGTTCTGTTATTCTTGTGTCAATGGTATGTCTTGTATACACATTTGGTATAGTCCTATGGATCAACGGTCTGCTGTGTGTCTGGAGTGCAGCCTATCCAGATTTATCTGTAAAAAATATGGCTTTTTATTGTATTATATACCATGTTGGGATGTCACTATGTTATATTATTGAGAGCATTTAGAGTTATGATCAATAGTGTGTTTTTTAGGGATTTACTAAATATGCTGTATATCTTCTCTATAATGTGTTCTATATAGTTAAAGGCCTTGATATTTGCTGTTTTTATTGATACTATTTTTCTTTTGTTTTCTGTTTGTTTCTTTTTCCCTGTTGGGGAGTGAACACACTGAACTAACCACTTTGCATAAAAATGGGTGTGTCTGTGATCATTTACAGCCGTTTCTACGGCAACCGGAATTGATCTCCCTTTATAAACTGCAAGTCTGCATCTAGATGTCACTGCTCTGAAAAAGCCCACGTGTGGGCGAAACGCGTCGCGTGACATTATTGACGAGACTTGCAACTAGGAAGTACCAGCTCCTCCAGCAGAACGCTGCCTATACAAACTTCAGCTGCTGCCTGCTCCTATGAAGTGACGGATGGAGACTGTGATATGATCGGCTGGGTGACTCTGCCTGCTTTTTACCTATGCTGTTTTTAACTGTTTTTTACATGGGATATCGTTTTTTAACTTCTTCTATGTAAGCTGCTATATGTGGGGGGGAATTAAAATTGTTTACATTTGACACTACAACGTTTGTTTCTCACTCCTGTTGTGTCCTGCTCCACGAGTATTCCATCGATTATCTATCCAGTGGATGTGGGGATTTTGGGACTCAGAGTCTGCACGCCTTATACACCCAGAGCCGGTCCTATAGGCTCTGTAGAGTGTGAGTACAATTCTTTAGGGGGAGATATTTATTTTCCTTATATTCACAATACTGCACAATTTTGTATATATTTTTTTCTTCTCTTTTATATACATCTAAAAAAGGCTGGATTTTCGCCTATATATCTCTGATAAGTATTTATTTTATTATATCCTGCGCAACACTTTATTACACGATATTCACTATTTTGTGCTAATTGGAGGAAAATGCACTAGTGTTTGCTGCATAATTTGTTTGTCTGCACATTATATATAGCGCTTGTCACTTTATCTGCATTGGAATATAAAAAAGGAATGATAGCTAAATCAGCCAGTTTTTTTTACTAACAAACCGAGAAAGGCAAACCAAACGCTTTTGAGAAATGGGAAAATGATATAGGGAGAAAATTTACAACAGAGACATGGTAGCAAGCTTGGGTTAAAACCAGAGGTGCGGTACATTGTATCAACCTTCAGGAAACCTATTACAAAGTTCTCCATCGTTGGTACATGATCCCATCACGATTGCATAAGATTCAACATAACGCCTCTAGCAAATGCTGGAGATGCGAAGACGGAGAGGGCACTATGTACCATATATGGTGGGAATGCCAACGACTTTATGATATAAAACAAAAAATAAATAGCTTCTTTTCCACCCTATTTAATTCTACTCAAGTCCTGATGGCACAACAATTTATTCTTCATATGGAGATTCTCCGTTTGAATAGATACCACTCCCAATTAATTATAAATATCCTACTGGCAGTTAAGATTACAATAGCCAGACATTGGAAAGATGAAAAACCGTTGGAATGGAAGAGATAATCAACCAAGTAGAACATCAGTATAGAATGGAAAAATATTTTTTCTCTACTAAACTAAAAATACCTATATATGGCACAGTCTGGCAACCCTGGGTGGAAATGCGACGACAAGCCTGAAAGTTTGACCCTAATGGGGAGCCTGTACCCCATCTCTCCACCTACCCTACGACCCGACCGTGGAGGCCTGATCAACATCAAGATTATCTGAGTATGAGTATAAATAAAAGAATGGAAGAATGAATGAGACATTTTAATACACGGACAATCAAAGTATTATAAAGCGACTATACCATCATCTCCCCGCAAAATAAAACTACCCAGTTGTACAAATGATAGGATACAGCGAAAAAAATGAAATATGATTTACAGAAATTAGAAAGAAACAATAGAAGGGCTAATATATAAAAGTGACTATATAGTAAAAATACAAAATGGAAAACAAATAGAGTAAGGAGAGATAAAAGAGAGATAATCAGCCCGAACATTAGCGAAACAAGCAGGCTACCGGGGGGAAAAAAAAAATTACTTTTGATATGCCCCTGTATTTAATGTTTAATGTGTAATAGACTCCCTCTCCACCCTCTCCTCACTTCCTCACACCTCTCTCTTCGAGGGGGTCTGGAGGGGACAGAGGAGAAGAGGGGAACGAAAGAGCTACGCCAATGAAGCACAGTGCTCTAGTAGGTATAAGGGACAATGTCCAACATATTGCACAATAACTGAAGCGAAATGTATTTAAAGCACTGTAAATTGTACCTATCATGTGTCATTTTGTAAGTTTGCAATAAAAAAAAACAGAATTTAAGCGCTATCCTAAAAGGAAGAAGGTGGTCTTTTTTAACATTTTTGTTTTTATTTTATTTTGTATTTTTCAATGTAAACAATAAATCCAGATTTACAGTAAAACAAATTGTGCAATTCAAGGTTACAATGAAGAATTTATACAATTCCAAGAAAGATGTCATAAAGTTCTGTGCATTTTGTTCTCAAAAAAAGGTGAACATGAAAGATGGTCTTTTTAGAGGGGAGAGTAATTTGTATATATATTTAAATTATGTTTAAATATTATGTCAAATGTAGGCATTTTAAATATTAAATGTGTTAACGAAACAATTAAAATAAAGTACTTTACTGGGCCTTAGAATCTTCTATTTATCTGTCTTCTACTATCACATCAGTATTGCTCTAGCAGGAGGTGGACATGTTTTTTTTAGAATTTTGGTTTAGCCATTCCTTCATGTAACCCAAGATTCTAACGAACATGTCCGCCATCTGCTAATGTTATATGGAGCAAAGTAGGGTAAATAAGGTACTTTACTTTTATTCTTCTTTGTATTTCCAAGCTTTCAGTTACACATATCTTACTTTTTTGCAGACTCTCATCATTTAAAGGACCACTACGACTAGAAAAAAAAATAAAGCACTAACCTCTATTGCCTCTATTGACTCAATCATTGAAGTACAATAGAAAAGTTCAGTGGCTCTAGTTTTTGGGATGAAATGGCATATTCTTTTTAAGGTATAGGCATTTTTTTTATCCTCAGACCAGCAGCCTACATGCTTTCCTGTAAAGCATGTAGGCTGATCTAGTCACGGAAAGTCACTCATTTCCTCTTATTGAGAGACACTCATTTTTAATCAACAGAAGGGACCATAGCTGGCACTAAGAGACACAACGCAACTGGTGAGACACTGCTCCACATCATTTATTGTGCAGTTTTATGATGTGGTCTTGTGGTCACTGAAAATATTTGGAAGTTTAATGCCTCTTTAACTTTCATAATTTGACTTAACAAGTAGAAATGAATGTCCATTGGCCAAATAAACAATAGAAAGGTCTGTGAGGAGCAAGTCTAAATGATGTAAGGATTTGATGACAACAAGTTATTCATTTTTTAAAATCATTTTTCTAATAGCAATCATTATCGAAGAAAGATGAAGTTTTAAAATGTTTTCAGTAAGCTAAAACGACTACCAGGTGAACTTTTACAGGCATAAGCATCTGACATGCAGATGTGTCATAGGAAAATCCCACATACTTATACAATGGGTCTTCTACAAGGAAAATACTGTGTGGGAAGGTCTAGACAAAGTAGTATGAAATGGACGTGTCTGTTTCCAATGATGTCTTGTTGTGAGCTGTCATTAAAGTTTTATGCCTACTCCAGAGGTGTTCAAATGCATTTTAAATCTCATGTGTGTATCTTTTCCAGTACGATTTGTGCTTAGCATGAGTGGAAAGCAGACAAAATATCTTTACATTTTCAAGTGTGAAAACGACTTATTATAGAACGCAGTTTTTAAATACTTGCTGCTAATTGTTACATTTTGCTATTATATTGCCATAGAAAAATCCATAAAGACCAATATTGTCTATGTAAATCGTAATGAAACCAGATAATATTATAAATGTTTGTATTAACAATTTTGCTTTAAGACACTCTCATGCACAGCTGATTCTCTAGGCTCTGCAAACCATCATGTGTTGCCACCTTTTAAAAAAAAACAAAAAAACAACCATAATGTTACCTCTATAGATTTAAAATTGTCCACAAGGCACTTATTATTTTACAGGCCTGCCGGTAAAATATCAGTTGGGTGGTAACCCTATGGGTATATCTTTCTTTCTCTTTTTCACAGTCACATGGGTCTATGAAAAAATACTTATTAGTGCACTAAAAATTTCAATATTGGCTGAAATGTATCCCCTTAGTGATCGGACTTTTAAAACATTTTGGTCGGCAATGCCTGTTTTAACATTTTTAACACTTCTGCAGTGTTTGTGTTTAGGTGTTGCTTTTTCCTAATCATTTGCTCCTACGTTGACCTTTTAGCCCAACCCTCACCCTAAATCTAATCCTAACCCTGGCACTGTGTGTGGCGGTATTTTGGTGTTGTCGAAAGCCTCAAAATCAAAGCAGTGCAGCAACACCAAGCATATCAATTTTCATTAACTGCATGTTTTTTGGCGGAATTCTAGGCACAAAATTATAAAAGCGTCAATAGTGGTAAGAAAATTATCCGCAGGAAAAAAAAAGCTTTTTATCTAACATTAGCATGTGAAAAAAAATAAAAGTTTACTTAATTATGACACCATCAGTTCCAAGTTTACCTTGAATTCCATTTTTAACTGTGCTGTCATGAATATCCCTGCTGAAATTTCCACAATGACCTAATTTTATATTACCATCACTATATAAATATATAATTGTATTATGTTATGTGGGCTTCATTAAATCTCTAAATTATCTTGGGTTCCTCTGGAATGTTACGGAAATGGTCCTGTAATTGAATACCACTAATTAGTAAAAAATAATGTCCTCAAAGCATAACCCAATTAATAATTGTTACGAGAATGTGACCTTGCAACCTTTTTAGCCTGATTTTCTCTTAAAGTGCGTTTTCTTCGTATTTGTTTCATTTTAAATACACAGACTGCCTTATATGTAGCTTACCAGTTCTTTAATCTATTCATTAGACATTTATTCTGAAAAACTGCCTTTAATGAAGATTAATATTTAATGAAGATGCTTAATCTTTTAAATAAGATATAAATACGTGCTGAGCTGTCAGTAGCCAGTAGCCTGGTGGGTAGGTAGTGTGACTAAAATGTAACTCATTAGAGTATTTCAGTGCAAAAAATATATAAAACCACAAATCTATTATTCATGCTGTCATTTCCTACTCTGTCTGCCCATGTCAGTCTGTTATGTTTGCACAACAACATAAACAATTTGACTGAATAAGCCTAAAAATCCCAAGTGGTCAACACCAAGACTGATAAATGTGTATACTGACATTACATAACCAGCATAGCATAACTTACAAAAATACAAAATCAGGGGATGGTGCAGGAACACTGGAATGAATTCAAAAGACACCAAACATAGTGTAATATAATAATCAAATAAATAAAAGTCTGATTTTTGAGTGTCTGGTGCCCAAAATGGATCTTGCAAACGTTAATGTATATTAAAATACATTAAAAGTACTTCACAGTGCATATTTTACATTTTGAATTTGCTTAAAATATGAAAATCTGACACTTAGATGCATTTGTGATTTTACAGCAGTTTGCAAGAAGCCAGGACTTCCCACACTAGCTGAGTAAAAACTCAATTTCCTCTTGCTGCAGGAACTAATGAGAGTAATGCCATTCAAATGAATTGGATATCCTGTTTCTCTGGTGATGTCATTAGACAATGTGTTGCACTGTTAAGAGATCTTACATACACAAGAGCAAGGTCACTTAGGTTTCAGCCCTCCCATGAATGCTATTCCGGAAGCAGAGCAGCAGAGGATGTGACAATTTGAAACAAAACAGTTACATGCTCAGTGCCTACACAGAATCTGTGTGGTAGTACCTGTAGGATAGAATGCAGGGTAGGGCTTGAGTAGAATATTGAAATGTTATTTATGCAGAATACCTACGTCAAATCACAATGTAAAAAAGCCTGTGCATTATTCAAGCAGTAGTTTGCCACTTGCACAAAGTGCGTTTGGGAACTAGATGGTCCCTTTAAATTTACAGTTAAACTAGTGTTCGGGTTAGCATAAGGGTTACTGTAGGATAAATTATTATGAAAAAAGCTATGTTAAATTATTACCCTATAACTTGGACAAAAAGAACATAAAATATGTAAACCTGTCGCATTTCTAAACTCAGGACAAAATTTAGAAACTTTTTAGACGGGGTCTTTTTTTTGGTAATTGGGTAAAAGATTTTCTGGTCAAAGTTAGAATAAATTAGCTTTATAAAATTTTTGTCATCATAATTTATGATTTCTTCATAGTAAATTATATGATGCGATGAAAATAATGGTATCTAAAGAAAGCCCTTCTAATGACGATAAGATCAAAATATATATTTTGTGTGGTTACATTAAATGGGAAAGAAGAAAATTAAAGATAAACACAAACACCGCAGAAATGTTAAAACAGCCCATGTCACCAAGAGAAAGTCACTGCCATGTCGCTAAGGGGTTAACTATACATTGTACAGGTATCTGGTGTGTTTCTCGTCCTTAGCAAACTCACCAGGATTGTACCTGCACAATTTACAGCTAAATTGATGAGATTAAAAAATCGTCTTAATCTGACCTCAAATCGAGGTCAGACTATAAGACTGGGATCCAGGTCCCCCACAGAGCTGCTCTAACAGCAGGGTACTTCCGGCTTCATCATTAAAAGTCCCTGCGGTTGTGCCGGGCGGCAGCAGGGGAGGTCTGTGCTCATTGCGCAGACATCCTCCGCTGCCCCGATAGCCACCAGGGAGAATTGGGCAGCCGGGGGATGTCTGCACTATCATCATGTAGATCTGAATAGAGCAGCAGTACTACCTCTGCTGGGATATATTCTATAGTACCAAAGCAACACTTGAGGAAACACCATCCTTTTTTTCACTTCAAAGGAAAAGCTTTGTCTTTTTCTTTGGGAAAAGATGTGGCATGGAGCATCCCACCATTTTCTAGCATACTCTATAACATTACTTAATCGTTAGGGCTACAGGGATGTGAGAAAAGTCATGACCAGAGTGTTTTCAAAGTGCTACGATAAGTGGAGCAAAAGATTCTATTCTAGGGTTCATGGATATTAGCCATGCTGCTCATAGATTAATAATTGTCGGCCTGTAGGCTCTGAGTGGGAGGATGGGACGGTTCATCGCGGCTACATGTTTGTAAGCGCTGACAGTTCAGCGCTGCACTGTCAGGGCTTACTTTACTGCAATGAAGCGGCCGCGTTGATCTTCCCCGCTCACAGTGCAGCGTTCAAACTGCCTCGCTGAATTGTCAGCGGTGAAGCAGCCGTGTACAACTGTCATAGACTCCTCATTGGCTGGTAGCTCATTGAGAATATTCCCAGGTATGATTGTTATATTTATGTGTAATTATCTTCAAAGATTAGCAATGATTGGCTATTATGGCTCATTTATATAAACTATTTCTATACTTACCAACTTTTTATGGATATAGAACATCAGAGCTGTGACCTCAAGAGGGGTGTATCAGAAACAATGTGCATGCATGGTTAACTAGACATTGTAGTACTAAAAGATGAATGCCAGGCACTGACATGCAGTGTGGTAAATGCTATTTATCCAACTGTGCAGGTTCAGACAGGTTTTTTTAATCAGATAGGAAGGATCATCTTTAAATAAACTATATATAAATTATATACACCGTGCTTTAGTTCAGTGTAATAGAAAACACATTACCACCAAGCAATATAAGACATAATACAAACCCAATAACTTTCAAGTATTTTACAATACACATAGTAGGCGACTCCTAATGTTTGACTCCACAGGTGGTTTAACTGGTTTAGAACTGCTAGTCTTTTTATGGTACACCACTGAAGGAAAAAAAGCAAGGTAAATAACTAAAGTAGACAGTACTTATAATAATAACGCTGTACACATATTCATTACAAAAATAATAGTTTAATAAATATATAAACCAAAATGGCCCAGATTCACTTGCACCCGGTAACCAAAATATTGGTGTTAGCGGTAAAGTATCTATATGTATATATTTAATTTCAATGCCCACCGCTAACACCATTATTGGGTGTGGAACTATAATTACCGCACCTGTTAACAAAATTACTGCACCTGCTAAAAACCTTCATACTTTCTACGGAGTAGTGGTGCCAGTAAAAAAAAAATCATTAAAACACTGTTCTCTGCGGTAATTACACAAACAGTGTTTTTTTGAGAGCGGGTAAATGCTAATGGGCAAAATATCTTTCATTTTTAGTCCACCAGCTTTACACTAAAAAAAAATCCTTCTTGACTCCAAATGGCAATCGGATTTCTCTTTGGATCAACAAGCACTAAACAAGTATTAATGCCTATACTAACATGCATAGCCCCTGTTCTCCGGCTCATTAAAAAAAAGTATCCAGGTCGCTCTTAAAGGCATCTAACGTGTTTGCTAGAACCACTTCTTCAGGCACTGAATTCAATATCTTAATTGTCCTTACTGTAAAAAAGAGGTGAGGTCTTACCATGGACCTATAAAAAGGCAGAAAAATACCTTCCTCCCATTTTTCATTTTTTTAAATTTTCATTAGTAGATTTCCCCAAGGAAACACCATTTAAACTATATATTCCATTTGTATTATTGTACTTAAAATGCATAATTTTACACTTGTCTACATTGAATTGCATTTGCCATTTATGTGCCCAATTACCCAATTTGTCCAAATTGTCTTGCAGCAAAGATACATCTAGTTCAGACTGTATTACCCTACCATACATGACCATTTATTTTCATTTTCGTCATATAGTTGATCTTATATTAACAACCACGTTATCTTATTTTGTCGCATGTATTTTTAGAGAGCATTTTCTTTCACTATTCTCTTGGTAATTATATTATTATTTTTGATAATGCACTAGCTGCATATTTAGGCTTTTTAAAAATGATTATGGACTATTTTAAGTTTCTTGAATTTTCGCATAATCATTTACTAACAAAAGGACATTATAGACAACAAAAGATAACTACCGTATTTATCGGCGTATAACACGCGCCGGCGTATAACACGCACCTCATTTTAAGAAGGAAATTTCAGGAAAAAAAACTTAAATTTCAAATGAAGAACTTTGAAGCCCAATATGCCATTTTAATATGCCAGGATATTGCCCCCAATATGCCATTTAATATGCCAGGATATTGCCCCCAATATGCCATTTAATATGCCAGGATTTTGCCCCCAATATGCCATTTTAATATGCCAGGATATTGCACCCAATATGCCATTTAATATGCCAGGATATTGCCCCCAATATGCCAGGATATTGCCCCCAATATGCCATTTAATATGCCAGGATATTGCCCCAAATATGCCATTTAATATGCCAGGATATTGCCCCCAATATGCCAGGATATTGCCCCCAATATGCCATTTAATATGCCAGGATATTGCCCCCAATATGCCAGGATATTGCCCCCAATATGCCAGGATATTGCCCCCAATATGCCAGGATATTGCCCCCAATATGCCATGTAATATGCTAGGATATGCTAGGATATTGCCCCTTAGTATGCTCGTTATGCCACCCTCTTCCCCCCCTTCCCCAGACCCCAGTACTTACCTCGTTCCTGCTCTGTCACCCGGTGCTCTGAAGCTGCGTGGCTGTGAGGGAAGCGTTGTGAGCTTCCCTCCAGCCGCGCGGAACAATAAAGTTTGTTTAAAAAACACACTTTATTGACCGCGCGGCTGGAGGGGAGCTCACAATGCTTCCCTCACAGCCACGCAGCTTCAGAGCACCGGGGGACAGAGCAGGAACGAGGTAAGTTTTAGATTTTTTTTTTTTTCAGGCACCAATCGGCGTATAACACGCACACATCATTTGCTCCCTTTTTTCAGGGAGAAAAAGTGCGTGTTATACGCCGATAAATACGGTATGTTGACCATGTTTTTCAGCAGTTGATTTGACCAACCTTAATAGGTTCAGTCATTCTCATCCCATTGATTACTGTCACATGGCACTTATACTGAAACACATCCTTTGATAAAAATTAGGTTGCTCATTCATAAAAATATACTTCTTTTAAAAAACTTTAATATTTACATGAATGACTCTAATTATAGAACGAATGATATCAGGATTCTGTGCAAAACAAAATGCGTGACAAGAGGAAAGCTGTTACAAACTTCTATTTTAAGCCAGGCATTTATTGTGTATTTACTGTTGGAATTATATAAGGGTTGACCCAGGCAACTTTGATTTTCTTAACAAAACCAGAGCTCCGAGTTTCTGAGTCAAATAGATTACTTCTGTGATATGAGCAGCCCTCATATTTGGGCTACTCAGAGACCACCAAAGGTATCTCGAATTGGAAGGAAAATTGTCCAATGTGGCCCATTTGAAGTTTGGTTGATGAAATTGTACCCTTGGTCCTCCCCATACACTTCTATGGTAAGAATTTCGGACTTATTTGTGGGCCATTTCACGCCTCAGCTATTAAGGAAATAGCCAAACTCCTGAAGTCGTCCCTTGAAATTTTATAAAATTAAAATCTGTTAAAAAAAAAGACACATTAATTAAATGCATTCAAATAAATACAATTTTAATAATATAAAATAAAATATTATTTATTACAACTTAAAATGCTTATGGTAATGAAAACAATTCTCATGATATATAATAATAATATTTTACAGTTTTATTTAATTTTTGTGTTTTAGATGTTTACTTATTGTACTTGTTACTAATTCTTCTAAACTTTTCTGCTTGATCTGGAGAAGTGAACTGCTCAAAATTTGGCAATTTCTGATGATTTCGTGTCAAGTTCGGGGGATTTTGGTACTTTAGTAGTAAGTGAAATCCATACTTTGCCATATTGGGTAGCCAAACTGTGGATGTTTCTGAAGTTCTGATTTATGCCCCGACATGTCCCGAAATCATGCAAGATTGGTGAATATGGACAGCTATGTTTTATATTTAAATATAGTATAAAAGTGTAATGTTGTGGTAATAGCCATAAACCCCAATATAGCTGTGTACTTTCCAAATCTAAAATACAAAATGTATAGTATTAAAGTAGGGAGGAAAAAAAAGACAGTTTTGTGCGCTGAGTACAACAGGTTAGGTCTCACCCTATTGAGTGTGTGCCTTGACATGGTGGGTGAGCTTAATTACCCTTTGGGCAATTCATATAAACCTCTAATGTATGTTATATTTTCACAGTTGTTGCCGGATTTCTCAGGTTGAAGAATGCAGACAGTTTTTTTTAAATTAAATTACTGATGTTTCAGGTAGTCAGATACAATTACAGATTATACATTTGAATATCAGGATGTACCTGATAAGACATCCACCTGTTTACTCAGATTGCCATTAAGGAGGATGAGTTTCAGGAATTCTCAGTTCTCTTGGTGGGTGCAGTCTATGCCTACAGCCATACTGCTGTAGCTAAGCAAAGCCTGGCCTGGTCAGTACCGGTGCGGGAGACTGATTGGGAACCCCGAGTGCTGTATGGTCGATATTTTGATGCCTCCCCGTCTGACATTAAGCTATTTGTTTTGGGCTGGGACAAGTTAAGATTTTTCCCGGTAGGTGCAGTCTATGCATACAGCCATACTAAATAAACATTTGCTGTTGTCAGTGGCCAATAAGACAGTCTGTGTGACTAAGTTCTAAATAATTAGTGTTTATGTGCTAAATCACTAAATCTGGTCTTTAGACACAAATTGCTGATGTATACAGTATATGTCTCACGCTGGAAACTGATGCTGAACATTGGCAAATTCTATGTTGTTGTTGGAAAGGACTGTTCAGAGATAAGCAAAGTGTCCATACTAGGATCCAAGAAAGGTGTGAAGGTCCACAAAACATCTTTAAAGTGTCCATAATAAAGTCCACTGTGAAAAATGATGGCTCCTAGCCATGGTGTGATTTCTGTAGTTAAATTGCACAAATGGCTGAGGATGCAGAGCTAAGAGTCTGTGACGGGAAAAAGCAGTTTGATATCGTGAAGTAATTTCCTTGATACGGACTCATGATGCACTCACAACTAGAAGATTAGGTGAGGTGTCCAAGGAACAAATGTGCAAGTTTGGGAAATCTCAATCATTTCAGCTTATTCGGGACTTGCCATCTTCTATTCATGATGGATTTTTGTGCCCCCCACAAAACACATTAATACTAATCTTACATTAATGCTAATCACACACTGCAGAACATAAGACATCCAATCCAAAGTAAAGGAAGTCAGAGTAAATGGGAGAGAAGAAAATAAGATGAAAGAAGAGATCTAAGGGGAGCTGGCCAATAGGGGGAAAGACAGACAGACAGAATTAATGGCCCATAGGGTGAAGGGGAAACAACAGTAGTTGGAAGAAGCTAAAGGAATCTGGGCAATACCATAGTGAAATGGGTGTAGGGGTAAGTGAGGGAAATAATAAAATAAATATTAATATTATCAGTATAATGTCAACTAAAGTCAATAATAAAGTGAGAATATGAATAAAAGAGGCAGAACTATAGGACTCAAGTAGCAGACTCAGTGTGCCCCTGCAGTGTTCTTGGACCCAGGGCATCTGGCCTTTTTGCCCTGTGTTATAGATTGCCTTCTACCCAGGTGATCATTTTCACAACTGTTTATCATTCACATGTTACTATCTCTGATTCTACTACAGTCTGAAGTTAAATGCTGCCTTTGTAAAGTAACTGTGTGAATTTACACCACTATAGCTTTATAATGGCATCATAGTCAACAAAACAGTTACCATTACCGCTAATAAGGTCTGTCAGGCAGCAACTTTACAGAAAAATGTCTCACTATAAAGGACAACTGTAACCAAAAGAGTACGATTTTTATCTTAAATTGCATCAAGTGTATATGTTTAGAATTCTTTAATGAAAACATTTTTTTTTTTAAATGTTCCATGTAGGTCTATCAGAAACTATGATATACCCAAAATGAAGAAATGTCTGAGCAACAATTCTAAACACATGCACCCTGTGATAGAACTATATGGACCAAAACTAGCACAATAAAGTACTTTGTTTTCTTTGAGTAAACCTTTTCTTTTTATAATGTCTACACTTGATGCAACATAAGCTCATTTTTTGAATACAGTTGTCCTTTAATTCCACTCCTATTCTGGTTTTAAAACTTAAAACTTAAAAGTTCTGGTGCCTGCATAACTGGTACCTGCAAAACTATGGCTAGTGAACCAATATCCTGGATACTTGCAGGTGAATATGGCAAACATGTGACTGTCCATTTTAAATCATGCTGTCACCCATGTGAAACTGATTTAGAACAATTGAAAATGTTTAATTTGTGTTAACTGTGGCCGACTGGATGTTATGTCTTTCACAAAAAAACACTACATTATGTGTAATACAGACAGCCAAGAAATATCAACAAGATGAATCACCTCCATGTTTGCATTGGACTAGTGTAGAGTGAGCTCATATTTTACTGGCAGCAGTGATTCAGAATGAAAAAGAACTCATTGCTGGAGGCCATAAACAAACAGACTTGTCAAGAAAGCAGAGATCTTGTTTTTGGATCACTTAGCTGATCTTAGCATTCACTCTATGAAAGCTCCTCCATGGTGTGAAGTCTATGGCTATCCCAAGAAAAGCTTAGTTTCTAGTCTATAAATAGTTTGACATTTCCTCTAATAATCTATTATAAATTCTTAAATCGTTGCTAAAAATCTGCTGGTGTATTATCTTAATTAGTAATAAATAACTTTTCAAGAACAGTTCTTTTTTTACACACTAAAATCCCCAAAAAACATGTTTTCTAGGTTAACACAAAAATGTGTGAGCTCTTCTATGATCTTAAAGTTATCTTCTGAAAGTTTTGTCTTAGGTGCCATTCAAAAAAAACTATTTTTTGGATGTAATTATTTTGTTTCATCCATACATTATGCTCTCCATATGGATAGCTAATCTACAGATGATTAATTAAACAACCAACTTCCTCAGTTTATGCTGTTTGCTGTAAGATTGTGGTTCTATTTTTCCCATTTGTAAAACTGCCTCAGAATGCATTGGACATATTCAATGTCATAATGTTGGACAGATTTTATGGCCTTCTTTGCCAGCCTTTGCAAGTTAATAAAATTATCTCCCATTACCTCAAAGAGATAACCAAGGCAAACTAAATTATAAATTATTAGAATGATAAAGGCACTACTTATGTTTTAGACTTGTGCACCCTGAACTTATTATGAGTGCACATTGCCATGTTAAATTCTGGATTCTTGCAAGTAATGTGTGTAATGGAAAATACATTTTATTACAAGCAAAAAAACTTAGATGAGGAGTGAAAATGATATATTCTGTAATTATTGCGTTTCAATGAACAGAACACCATACCTTCTGGAATGACCACCTGATACCCAACAGACATAAATAGAACCTGATTACGAAGCTAGACCTCTGCATTTCACTCCATGACCACTGACGTCAATGTCATTTAATGGTTCATTTATACTTTAAATACTTCAAGGTGACTTTGGTATTATCATCCACACAGCACCTGTATTTAGTCAAAACAATGTATTTAGTAGAAATATTACCAAAATTCAGCATGCAGGTCAGTGATAGGTGTGAAATCAGCCAGCACCCACTCTGATTGGATAATACTGTAATACTAAAATATTAATCAATATCCTGATTTTAAAATTGTTAATAAATTGTTTATGTTTTATTTACATGATAGATTTGGTGCTGAGGTGAGAGGAGGTACCAGTCCGCCCCCATGCAGGGACGCAAGCAGCATCATCCCAGTCAGTGCTGCTCACGCTCCCTGCGCATAATGATGATGCAGAGTGAAAAAGACACACCAGGCTTTGGGGAAGGGATAAAGGGCCCCCCTTTATGCGCTCCCTGCGCATAATGATGATGCAGAGTGAAAAAGACACACCAGGCTTTGGGGAAGGGATAAAGGGCACCACCTTTATCCCTTCCCCAAAGCCTGGTGTGTATTTTTCACTCTGCATCATCATTTTAATTTTAAAAAGGCACACCAGGCATTGGGGAAAGGAGGGAGGGGGAAAATAGACCCACCGGGGGGGGGGGGGGGGGGGGGAGGACCCACCAGTCATTGGGGAAGGGAGGGGGAAAAAGACCGACCAGGCATTGGGGAAGGGAGGGAGGGGGGTAAAAGACACACCAGATATTGGGGAAGGGAGGGAGGGGGTAAAAGATACACCAGGAATTGGGGATGGGAGGGAGGGGGGAAAAAGACACACCAGGCATTGGGGAAGGGAGGTAGGAGGGAGGGGGGGAGACACACCAGGCATTGCGGAAGGAAGGGAGGGGGGGGGGAAGACATACCAGACATTGGGGGTGGGTGGGAGAAAAATAGACCCCACACATTGAGGGAGGGAGAAAAAGAGACTCCAGACATTCAAGATGGGAGAAAAAGAGACCCCAAACATTGAGGAGGGAGAGAGTGACACACACACCAGACATTGGGGTGGGGGGACTGAGAAAGACAACAGACATGGGGGCAGAAGAGAGAGAGAGAGACAAGGGGGAGAGATAAAAATAAAAAGAGGGGAAGATAACGGGGGAGAGGAGAAAGACAAAAGGTGTAAACAGACAGATGAATGGCATGGGAGATAGCGTGGCAGATATTGATTGCAAGGTGGAGAGTGAGACAGACATGGATGGAGAGGGCGGTGCCAAAGGTAGGTTTAAATTGCATGTGTGGCTGCATGTGCATGTGACATTGCATGTGTTACTGTGTGTACGTCTGACTGTACCTGCCATTGCATTTGTGCATACATATGGCTGCATTTGTATGTGACACTGTGTTACTGTGTGTATAAATGCCTGAGGGCAGGATCTGCAGGGGGCTGCAAAAGATATGTTTGCCAAGGGAGGCAAAAAGTCTTGCACCGGCCCTTTAACCAATTAACTTTAACTAATGAACTTAGCAAAGTAAAATTAGATAATACTGTGAACTTTTCCAGTTCAGTTTATCTTCATCTTGTGTGATGTAAGGTGTTTTTTATTTTGCTCATTTATTTTAATGATAATTTTTTTAAAATTCATATTCTGATATTCATCTCTCTCTCTCTCTCTCTGTATATATAAATATATATATATATATATACACACACACACACACACACACACACACACACACACACACACACACACACATTTTATAAAAAATCCAAAAAAATAACACTTAGCAACCACATAACATGTACCTTTGTCAACGTATGTACAAAAGCAATGCATAGTTATTCAGACAAGTTTTTTCAGGTTTGGAAATATAAGTATGTTAGCTACTTTGCTTCCTGACTCCAATTTTATTTCCTGAGGGCGTAGGATTCAAAAAAAGACATACAAAATGAACAATAGCCCAAATAAATCATGAATATTTTCTCTTATGCCAGCTTTCATCTTAAAGAAATGACAATCCATTCTGAAGGGAGCAAGAATAGTTTTAGTTACAATGAATTCTGTATTTCTAATATATCAAAGTTCTTATTTAGTAAATTAAACAAACACTACTGCTAGTTTCCAAAACATCAAATGCCAGTTTACAGTCATTATTGCTAGTTTAACATATATGGGTGTATATACAAAAGATAGAGTGATTAAACAGATTTGTGTTGTGATTAATAATGCTTTTTTAAGTATGAGTCAGAGTCACTCCGGACTTCATAGCCGAAGTCTTATGCATCACATCATTTTAACTTAAGTTAAAAGTGTTTTACTTACATCATTGTTTCTTAGAGTAGCCCAGTCCTTCCATTTCTGTGGAGGCATACAAGCTGCCATGTGTCTGTAGAAATCCGAGTGACAGATGTCCTGTGACAGCAAATTATGGTAGTTTGTACCCGCAAACATTAGGTTTTAATTGTATCATTGCCACCCTAGGCCAACACATATTTTGCAGCCCCTTGCTGATCCTGCCCTCAGGCATTTACACACACACAGTAACACAGTGTCACATACATATGTAGGCTTATGTGCACACACATGCAATGTCAGATGCAGCAACATGTACACACACAGTAACACATGCAATGTCACATGCACATGCAGCCACACATTCACAAACAGTCACACATGCAATGTGATCCTCCTATCTTTGGCACCACCCTCTCCATGCCATCCCTGTCTGTCTCGCTCACCCTCTACTACAACTAGAGGACATAGTCTTAAATTAGAGGGACAACGATTTAAAAGTAATATCAGGAAGTATTACTTTACTGAGAGGGTAGTGGATGTATGGAATAGCCTTCCAGCAGAAATGGTAGAGGTAAACACAGTCAAGGATTTTAAGCATACGTGGGATAGACACAAGGCTATCCTAGCTATAAGACCGGGAACGGGGGACTAACAAAAGTACTCAAAAAAAATAAAAAATTGGGCAGACTAGATGGACACATTCTATGTTTCTATGTTTCTACGCCATCCCTGTCTGTCTTGCTCTAACTCTATGCAGAGCCAGCCCAAGACTTTGTGCTGTCTGGGGTGAAAAACAAAATGGTTCACCCCCCCCCCCCCCAAAAAAAATGTCCAGAGTCATGATAATTCAAACTAAAATGAAACTTTCAGGAAGTAATAATTTGACAATACCTGTCTGTATGCAAAATTATATGGCATGGGGATGCCATGATTAAAATGTGTATCCTAGATGTTTGAGCATTTAAACTTGATGCACAATATTTGAGTTATGTTATAGGTCAGTGGTCACATATTATGTTTTGGGAAATTGCAAAGCCTATTTTCAGAATAATGTTTGTTTTACCATTTCTTTCTCTTCACCTCGTGGGTGAGAGCTTTCATAATGTGAAAAGAAAGTACCATATTTGCTCTAATATAAGACAACCCTGATTATAAGACGACCCCCCAAACTTTGAATATTCCTTTAGGAAAAAAACTAGAAGCCTGAATATAAGACTACCCTATAGGAAAAAAGTGTAACTTGTATATATTCACATGTAAATAGCTTTTTCATATTTAATTAAAAAAATTATGATATAAAAAAATGTACTTCTTGTTTTTATTTCCATTTATGTGCCAATGCTGCCCCACCCCCCAGACTTGCCCAATGCTGTCTCTCTCCCCCCAGCGCTGCGTCTCTCCCCCCTACGTTGTCTCTCTCTCTCTCTCTCCCTCCCTCCCTCCCCACAGCATTGTCTCTATCTCCCCCTCCCTCACTCCCCCAACGTTGTCTCTGTCTCTCTCCCCCTCCCTCCCCCCAATGTTGTCTGTCTCTCTCTTCCCCTCCCTCCCTCCCCCCAACATTGTCTGTCTCTCTCTTCCCCTCCCTCCCCGCAAAGTTGTCTTTCTCTCTCTCCCATCCCTTCCTCCCCTTCCCCCAACGTTGTCTGTCTCTCTCCCCCTCCCTCCCCGAACGTTGTCTCTGTCTCTCTCCCCCTCCCTCCCCCCAACATTGTATTTCTCTCTGGTGGCTAGTGGGGGCAGCCGGGGGATGTCTGCAGGATATGTACAGACATCCTCCATGCTGCCTGACACTTACGTCTATTATGACGGACAGCCGGACCTCCCATGTAACACATCCTGACTATTCCTACAACAAACCAAAAAATTGGTTCTCAATCAAGAATGGACAGACCTATAATATCCGGACCTTTGGGGTGGTACCCATTCTGGATTGGCTCACAAGTAATTTTTTGTGTCTCGTACAGATGACACCTACCCATAAAGGTGGTCCAAACCCAAAATACAAGGCACAAAGGGACCAATGTCTGGCATATTTTAATGTGGCACATGATAAGAGAAAAATAAGTGGGTATATTCATGTGGAGCACTATGCATTTTTCCTGATTTCTCTTTCCTTATATATTTATCTCTGCCTGAGACCGACCCAAAAAGAAGAGTTTCCTCATCAAGAACACACGAATTTATAAAAGTATTTTTGTGTCGTTTATATAATTTCACATTTTTCATTTAATACACATATTATCTTTAGCGCTCCAGTTTTTGCTTATAGATTCATGTAAAGCAGCCTATCTGTTTCTTCTGATTAGTCGATCTCACGATTCCATGTAAAGAGTCATTTTCAAGCTTACAGTACTACCAGTCACTTTCTTTGGAGAAAGTTCAGAAAAGTGCTACTAAACTAATTCATGGGTTGAAGGACAAAACTTACCAGGAAACATTAAAGCATGTATAGCTTGGAGGAAAGATGTAACAGGGGGGGATATAATAGAAACATTTAAATACATAAAGGAAATCAACACAGTAAAGGAAGAGAGTATATTTAAAAGAAAATAAACTACCACAACTAGAGTACATAGTCTTAAATGTGAGGGGCAAAGATTTTAAATTAATATCAGTAAGCATTACATTACTGAGAGAGTAGTAGATGTATGGAATAGCCTTGCAGCAGAAGTGGTAGAGGTAAACACAGTGAAGGAGTTTAAGCATGTGTGGGATAGACACAAGACTATCCTAGATATAAGATAGGGAACGGAGGACTAATAAAAGTATTTAGAAATTGGGCAGACTAGATGGACCGAATAGTTCTTATCTGCCAACACATTCTATGTTTCTATGTAACCAAAGCCTGGAAAACACTGTTTAATTAGAACATTTTTAAGTTTGTAAGCAAATAACTTGAGAGTTATTTATGAAGATCATTTCTGGGGCATAGTTCTAAAAGCGGAATGATCATCATAAGAACCAGTGGACTGTTCCTGCTGATTTCTACACTTTTAAAACATTGCCCAGATTTGACCTTTATAAGTAACACCCTGTGAGGAAAAGAAAAGAAAAGAAACAAAGAGGAAAAAAAGAAATAAAATAAAAGGAAATTTGATTTTCTTATCATTCCTCTCCCCCTACCCAAACCTATTTGTTTTTGGTTAGAGATAAAGTGAGATATTTGAATCATTAAAATGTATGCAAACTAATACTACCATCTTGCCTATGGATAACAACCTTTATTATTATTGTATACCTCCATTAATAAATGTCCCAGTCTGGGCGTATCAACTTGTCTAGCAAAAACATTCTCAAAAAGTCTCTCTTTTAATTCCAGGGTGTGATTTTTCTGATTAACCTCTTTTACATCTCCCAAAAAAATATTTTGGTAATTTAATTGGTAGTACTTGCATAACATAAAGGATTCTCAGAATTAAATTATTTTTAATTGCGTAGTCTCCCAAACTATATATTCAGTCCAACGCACCCACCCATATCTTTGTAATCTAATTCAGCAAATATTGAAAGTTATCATACAATTTGTTCAGATCTCCCACCATGTAAATCCCAAGGTATTTAATCTTTGCTTTAAATAAAATGCAGATGTTAAGATATAACTTTGTTCCCCTAGAAGAGAAATATTAAGAACCTTGAATTTCCCATATCTTATAATAAGAGATCTCTCCATATTCCCTCTGTTTCTTATGCTAAACAATATTTAGCTCCACATTTGCCTAATTAAGATAATTCCGCACCACACATTCAGCTAAAATAATTCAACAAAATGCTCTGTTCAGTTAATTTTGACTAGTCTACTCAAACAATCGTAAATTTTTAGTATTGGAAAATAAGATGAGATGCATCAACTATAGAATCTGTTCGATTCCTGGCAGGGTCGACTTCAAAATTCCAAAGCTGATGAACTGAGTGCTGTTTTATTGGGCAATAGTAACATCCCCAGGATGTACTTGAAAATTAGACAAAATCTCAATGTACTGTTGCTAATTATTATTATATTAACTCATGCTGAACAAGGACATAGTAAAAATTCAAAAATGTCTTGTGTCCTGTAGTGAAAGTACTTGAAGTTAAAAAACTTTATGAACCTGTCCGAGAACCTTAGAGACATTTTCATTTTTAGGTTTTATTGCTCTACTAAGTCACTGAATGTCACTGCATAGAACTAATTTTCTGCCGTTCTTCTGTTTAAATAAATATGTTCAATTTCTTTTACTTTCTGTGTTTACTTCCCAACTTCCTCGAAAATATTTCCTTTACTAATCTGCTTCAGTCACACAACCAAAACCAAGCAATGTTCCAGGCGAAAGAACATTCAGTTCTAATTTTGGTAACATTCAGAATATGGAGTTCTGTAGTTGACACATTACTTAACAGAATCGCCTGTGGTTTATTTTGGGGGAGCAAAAGAATTTCTATTAATGAAAAGTATTATGCAATTATTATGACTCATATTCCTTCCTAAGTAAGGCAGATACTTCCATGGATAAATTGTTTAATACTATAAACATAACCATTCTTTGCTTATTTTATATCTTCTTTACTTTTTCAAATTGACTTCCCTTTATTGGTTTTTTTTTTAAACAGTGTGTAGGAACACTGAATAAAGGCATATTACTTTTCTGAGCCTGAGGTGGGATATGACTGGTTTAATATCATATAGGGATGCCACCCAGCCCGTATTTTACCAGCAGGCATAAGGCCAATGTTAGATCTATGTAGGCAATAGCATGGTTGGTATTTTTCTGAAGAAAAAGGGGGCAACTCTAATACCATACGAGATGTAGAGCACAGTCAGCTGCTTTGACATTTCTGTTGTTTGGCCTGCTTTACCCATCATGCTCATGTGACTGGGCATCATGGGTATAGCAGTCTACACCTGGAAAGTATGTGATGTCTATAGGGACCTAGAAAAATTCCTGTGGTATGTATTTTGCAATATGATGTAGAACTGATGTTATTACATTTATTAAAACTTATTTCATTTGACTGATTTGTAGATCATACTTTGGGCGTAATAGAGTAATGATGACTGCTGCAGCTTTTTTTCTGTTAAGTAATTATCTGCTATGCTGTCAAATTAAAAGGAGTAGTAATTGTGATTTGGCCTCACTTGATTCCATAATACATTTTTATAGGTGATTGTGTTCATTATCTGATGTTCTCTTATTCTGTATTTTAACACAAATGATTCTATAATTTGAATCATATTAGTTTGGTCTAGATATTTTATAGATATGCTCTATAACATCCTGTGATTTTTAATGGGTTTCATCTGTACAATTTATAATTCTTGTGTTGCCCCCAGTGGGAATTGAACCTGCAACCTGGATCAACCCGATTCTTCAGTTGTGGCACTGACCAACAGGTCCATCTGAACAATAAATGTTTGCCTAATATTGCTTTTTTTTTTTAAGTTGTGTTGTGAATAGCACTCCGACCTTATTAATGTTTTATATTGTGACTACTTTGTAAGTTGCTGAATTATTCCAAGTTCCTCAATTATAAATATAAGTAAGAGTGATATTTCTAACAGCACCTCAATATAGTTCAGTAGTCAGAAGACTGAGCATATTGTATGCCAAGAATAGGACTAAAGTGTTATAAATGCTGAGAGCTTTGAGTGCACAATGGAAATTCATTACTGGGAATGAGTGAGATATTTTTAGTCACTAAACTATATATGATTTTTTTTTCATGCTTTTGGAATTGTCAACCATGTCACAGAAAAGAGAAAACATCTGTAGACATCTTTCTCTTGGGTAGCAATTGCCACATGTGTTATAGACAACTGGATTCCAGAGCATGACCTTGAAATTCCAACCCTCTCCTCTAGACCACTGCACTGCTGCGTTCTATAATTATTCATGTATGGGAATGCAGCCATTGTGAAGGAAAGCAGAATCCGGAAACCTAGGCATACCACAAGCCATTGGGAAAGGGCAGGATTGAGCAAATAAATTCCGAAAAACTGAAAGAGATATATTTGTGTAACAAAGTAAGAGTCCAGCATCTGAAACAAAAAGAAAACAGTTACTAGTGTTTTTATGTCCCATATGACTCTTGTTGAGCATGTTTGCCAGCTGTATGTTTTCCAGTAAGGATTGACTGCCCGCAAATTGTACCTTCTTGTTATATGCTAACCAAACATTATGTTCCAATAACAGTGAAACTGACCTTTGACACCAGTTATATATAACACTATGAAACCAATAGCACAGCTTACCACATCATTTGTTTTCTTTAAGACGAATTAGAGACATTTAGTAATACAATTCAGTGAGGTTATAGTTAACCCCTGAGCTCCAAATGTGTGCTTAGGCTTGTGTATATTTGTTATACATATGACTTGACCTTATAGGGGGGAAGCTGTTTTATATTTCATTTAATGTTTTGAGTACCAGTGGGATGAATGGTACATATTGCAGAGATAATGTCTGATTTGAAGTATTTAGTGGATGTCAGGTAGAGTTGTTATAATTTGTATATTTCTGTTGTTTAAATACAATCAAAGCTCTTCTTCAAGTTTTCCAGAAATCAATTCCCAGTGCTATTGCTCCTCCAGCACCTCCAGAAGGACATGACATCCATGGCAGATCACTTGACTCTTTCTGTCTCTGTTTACATGAGGGTTGTTCAAGGTCTACCATGTACGCCACTGCTGACTGGCTTGGCCTTATTGTGGTTGTAACAGACAACCTGTGTGTTTCCAATCCCATGTTTAATTGAATGATTACATCAAGTGTAGGCATTTTAAATTGAAATTTTTAACTGAAAGAACACAAATAAAGTACCTTACTGAGCCCTCTTTGCTTTGAATAGCTCTGGGGCAGACATGTTAAGAATCTTGGGTCACATGAACGAAGATCTGAATAAACTGACCCAAGATGTCTGCCTCCTGATTTTTTTTCAGCAAAGAGGGCTCAAGAAAGTACTTTATTTATATTCTTTCATTAAAGCATTTTCTTTTTAACATATCTACACTTGCTGCAATCTTTCAATTACTTAATTGTAGTTGACAGTTGTCCTTTAAAGAGCTAACAAACCTAATATGATGCAGTTTAATCACCCTTTGCATTTCTTGCACGATTCAAAAGATATGAAGTTTAAAACTGACACTTAGGGAAGATTATCTTGCATAGGAGGCACATTTTTAGCTTTGTTCAGGCATAATTCTGCCAAGCTTATAAAATGGTTTGCAAATGTAAACATACATTCAGGACATTTGAAATTTAAATACTACCCTCATTTGTCCATCTTGAAACCACAGAGCTTGTCACTGGAAAGTTAAATGGGCACATATGGTATTCCAGTTCTTTGTGGCATTAACAAAATAAATCACAATGTTCTCTCAGTTTTTGTGACTTCAGTTTGAAACCAGAACATTTCTTACAGATGAGGTAGATATTAAATAAAATGGTTTGGTTTAGACAATCTGAATAATTATATTGCTTCTTGTGGATTAAGATGACATAATGTCCTTACATCACATATTATCTACATGCCTGCCAATCGAGTTATGGGGTATTTTTTGTTAAAACTAAAATACTAATCCAGATGGTTGGATTGTGGGACCAGGCAGGATGTATGAAAATTCAGTGTTGGAATTGTCTGCTGAGTGGGCGGAGCTACATGCTCTTGTGCAGAACCCACCAGTGAATTTACGAAACCAGAGTGTCCTAGGTTTGGCAACCAAGTACATTAAGAATACTTCTTTTATTTGAATAGGAAGTTAGTTAGGGGGTTAGGTGAACTGAATAATGAGTTGACATTGTCTCAGATTTTTACCTTTGCCCCTTTATCATTTCCCCTTCATACTATTTATTTTCTCTCCCATTTCCTCTTCACCACCTATTTTACATTTCCCTTTAAAGCCCATTAACTATTTTCATACTCTTTTTTCCATCAGCTTCCTTTGCAGTGATTTATTTCTCATTTATCATTACACAGTATGCCAATCTACTGGCTTTAAGCTGTCAGCTGATTTTTTTTTTAGTCAGGGCTGTTTTCTGCTGTATTGGTATCTGTTTTAAGATCTTAAGTACAGTAAAATACCCAAATCATTGTTTTGCCCTATAACAGAGCTGTGGGTCCTTATTATTATTCTTGCACTTGGAGATTCAATTTTTCTGTTGATCAGCTAAAGAGAGGGAGAAAAAATATTATTTTTACATGTAAGGTATACCTTGTTTTATTGTTGCTGTTATTTTTTGTTCAGAGACCCATACACTACCATGCATGCACATAGGATTAACACATATTAAATGGCTAAATCCTGGTATATTGAGGGGAAAATCCTGGCATGTTAAATGGCTAAATCCTGGCATATTAAATGGCTAAATCCTGGCATATTAAATGGCTAAATCCTGGCATATTGAGTGGCTAAATCCTGGCATATTAAATGACTAAATCCTGGCATACTGAGTGGCTGAATCCTGGCATACTGAGTGGCTAAATCCGGGCATATTAAATGGCTAAATCCTGGCATACTGAGTGGCTAAATCCTGGCATATTAAATGGCTAAATCCTGGCATACTGAGTAGCTAAATCCTGGCATAGTGAATGGCTAAATCCTGCCATATTAAATGGCTAAATCCTGGCATATTAAATGGCTAAAATCTGGCATATTGAGTGGCAAAATACTGAAATACTGGCATATTGAGTGGCTAAATACTGGCATATTGACCAACTGCTCCTTACCACCCTCCATGTTATACTAGACCTAGATAACATGCTTGTGAGGGTAGGTGGGGCTAGTGGGAGACATTGTCAGGGGAGGTATGGGGCCCAGAAAATGTGTTCAGTAAGGGGCCCTGAAATCCCTGGTGGCGGCCCTGACCATAAGCGTCGACACCTTAAGGGCTGGCATGGAGGTTCATTCCCCCCCCCCCCTCTTTCAGTGCGATCGCACGGTTAAGATCGCTCCGCCCCCACTGTCACAGTCATCCGGTGCTGTGAGGAAGAACAAAGTGCCATGCCTCCAGCACAACGTGGTCTGTGAGACCACTTTCAACATTGAGCACCTTTCCTTCTGGCTGAGTGTTTCTGTTAGTGTGTGGTTGTGTGTTGGCTGAGTGTGATTGTGTGCTGGCTGAGTGTGTTTATGAGTCAGTGTGTGCTGGCTGAGTGTATCTGTGAGTCTGTGCTGGCTGAGTGTGATTCTGTGCTGACTGAGTGTGTCTGTGAATGACTGTGTGATATGTGTTAGTGTTCACATTTAGGACACAGCAATAAGAATGTGAGTTAGTCAGCCACACACTTTTTATCTATACCAAATGTTTATAGATATTTGTAGAATAATTACAAGACAAATAAAATTCTAGGAGCTGTAAATTCCTAGAAGCTGGGATTTAAGTCTGATCTTGAAATATGCTATTTATTCAGTTCATTTTTATTATCACTTGCATATATTTTATTTAATAATGCGTGTCCGTGAGGGCCTCATGTTCGACTTTCGCCTAAGGCCTCACAAAGTCTAGAATAGACATGTGCAAAACTACAATTTTCGTATCGTTTTCGTCCATTCGGACTAAAATGTTATTTATTTCGTCTAAAACTAATTTCATTCATTACTGCATTCGTTTCAGACGAAATTCGTTCATTATTTTCGTTTCGTTTTATTCGTTCGTCTTATAGAATACGTGTAATACTATTGGCTTTCTATAAACCAAACGAGAGCCTCATTCATAAGAAATTCTTATGAATGGGGCTCTCGTTCGGTTTATAGAAAGGCAATAGTATTACACGTATTCTATAAGCCGAAAGTCTATAAACCGAAAGGTCGTTCGGTTTATAGACTTTCGGTTTATAGAATACATGTAATTCTATGTATTCTATAAGCCGAAAGTCTTTAAACTGAAAGTCGTTCATTATGTCGGTTTATGGAATGTATATGTAATGCTATTGGCTTTCTATAAACCGACTCTATTTCGGTTTATAGAATGCCAATAGCACGAATGGACGAATGATTTTCGTTTATTAACCATTCGTTCATTCGTCTTTCGTTAGTTTAGCATTTTCGTTATTCGTTTTTCGGACGAATGGACGAAAATGCTATTTTCGGACAAAAATGCATTCGTCCGAAAACGAATGCACATGTCTAGTCTAGAACCGCCTCTGTTTCAAGTTGTCTAGTAGTGGATCTCTACTCCAGCTGAGTAATTGCTTCATCTTGTCTTACAGATCTTACATTGGATTGAGATCTAGTGACTGGACAGATCACTGATGTAAGCTGGATTCATTGTTATACTCACAGAATCATTGCTTTTTTTGGAATAATATTAATCTTTCATTAACAGATGAGTAGTAAGTCACAGGTGATGTCATAAACTGGAGACTTCACAGATACATTTAAAAAACTTTTTTTTCTCCTAATTTAGGCATTTGTGTGCAATTCAATTTTAAGATTTTTTTTATTATTTACATTAACAGTATAAGAAATGTTTACACAATTATACATAGGTGAACTATTCACTGGATTTTTTAAAAACACATTTCAACCATTCATTGCACAGGAACAGATTTAAATAATGGCAAAAAACAATAGTTTCCCTTAAATTTAAGAAAATGACAAGCATATTTTGTCATCTTCCTTCTAGGTTAACTGTGTTTCAGAATCAAATAGGGAAGATCCCCATTTTTGTAGCTTCACATAAAAACTTTTTGATGAAATCTGAAATCATGGGACAAGTAAAGACAGTCTCTAGTAATGAAATTTGCAAAAGTCCAAGTTGTCATTTTTTTAGTTTAATATGTTTTTATTTGAGTCAACATAATTATCAGTATAAAACATAGTGACAGCTCACAGCTCATAGTGACAGCTCACCTAACACATGCACAGATCACTGTGATTTTATTTTTTTACAGTTAAGCAAACCAATAACTTAATTGGCTGGGGCATATTAAATGGCAAAATAATACTGGCATATTTTTGGGCAAATTGGCTGTGGCTTATTAATGGAAAAATAACACTGGCATATTAATGTCAAAATTAACACTGGCATATTAATGGCAAAAGTAATACTGGCATTTTAATGGCAAAAGTAAAACTGGCATTCTAATGGGAAAATTGGCTGTGGCATATTAATGGCACAATAATACTGGCATATTATTTGGCAAATTGGCTGTGGCGTATTAATGGCAAAATAATACTGGCATATCATTGGGCAAATTAACTGGCTTATTAATGGCAAAACAACACTGGCATGTTAATGGAAAAAGTAATACTGGCATTTTAATGACAAAAGTAATACTGGAATACTAATGGGCAAATTGTCTGTGGCATATTAATGGCAAAATAATACTGTCATACTAATGAGCAAATTGGCTGTAGCATATTAATGGCACAATAATACTGGCATCTTAGTGGCAAAATGGCTGTGACATATTAATGGCAAAATAAAACTGGCATTTTAATCGGCAAGCTGTGGCATATTTAATGGAAAAACGGTGGCATATTTTAATAGGTTAACTGACTGTTGCAAATGTTAATGACAACGCGACCATGGCATGTTAATTGGTACCTGGCATTATGATTATCAGCAAACTGATGCTGTGGCATGTTCTGTGGAGCAAAATAACATGTACTATGGGGGAAAGTGACACTGTGGCTTGTTCTGTAGGGGCAGTTCTGTGGAACAAAGTGAACCCGTGGTATGTTCTATGGAACAAATTGACACTGTGGCATGCCAAATTGTGTGGGTGCAATATGAGTGCAAGCCAAATGCTGTGGGTGCAATATAGATGCATGACAAGTGCTGTGGGTACTGTATGGTGCTGTGTTAAGTAATGGTGCAGAAAAAGGGAATGAAAACAAGAAATGCAATTTTTCAATAACATTTTTTATTACATATACAAATAATTGAATGTGATATGAAAATAGTTGGATATAATAAACATTGTAGTCTCTAATAGAGCCTGGAGGAAGCTCTTTCTAACACACTCTCTAAAGCACACTGAGATGGCCTTTGTTAGAAAGACCCCCCCTCCAAAATATTAGTACCAGTTCAAGCAATCAGGAAAAGATCTATGTATATATGCACTTGTCTAGGTTTGTGCATTTGTTATTTATTTTGCACACTTGTTATGTTTTTGCACTTGTTTATGTCTTATTGCACTTTTGTTCCTTGTGTCTAAAGATTGTGTAGGTTGTGGCTGGAGGCAGGATATGGGTATGGGTGGGGCTGGAGGCAGAACATGGGTGGGGCCTGGAAGTGGGCCCTTGATTTATTTAGCCCGGGGGCCCTGAGTGTTCTCAGTCTGCCCCTGCTCAGAGTATATCTACAAAAATATATAAGACACAAGAAGAAGTAAAAAATACTCTCCTTTTACAATACCCGCAAGGATACCCTCAGATCCCAAAAAGCCAAACAGGTATATGAATCGGGTATAGTAGAACTGGTCGCACTTAGGCACTGGACATCTCCATGAGGACACGGGTGGACATATGGGAAAGCATGAAAGGAAGATATAACTCAGATATAACTTACCAACAAACACTTTCAGCAGGGTTTTATTAGCCTTTATTAGCCTTTAAAGTGAAGATCAAAGTATAAATTTCTGTTAGAAAAAAATAACATTATATGTAATGAAACAGTGGAGACTTTCATAGTCATTCATACCATTTTATTTTCTTAAATGACAAGCTGTTTTTATTTTATCATTCATTTGATGTTAAATTGAGATTTTGTTTTGTTATTAATTATTTCAGTGACTGGATTGTATGGCCTTGCCAAACAAAGAACATGGCTGACCATTCTGGTATTTAATGTATTAAAAATGAATTTCCCCTTCCATTCCACAATTGCATTGTAGAAATTGTAGAATACTGTCAAGGTATACCCGTTAGAAGACTGATATAGAACTTCAAGAGCTTTCTGATATGTTTGCTCTTCATTAATTTATATTATAACAACAGCCAACGTAGTTTTTGGTGAGAGAACTCTGGACTTTCAACATGTTGTAGGCTAAGACAATTTTCTGTCTCTAGTGGTAGGCCATACAGTAGGAGACAGTTCCATCACCAATACTGTTGCAAGTATAAGACTGATGTAGCAGACGGCAAAAAAAAGAAAGTTTACAATGCAAAGAAAATGTGGTGGACGGTGCAACAGCTTGAAGCCTTTTGTGGTACAACAGAATATTGTTACAGTATACGCTACCTGTTTATGTTGTGATATGAGGAACTTCAGGTTAAGGACCAGATTCAGTTTTCATCTCATTTTAGTATATCAGGATAGATTATGGACTGGCTAAGTAAGACAATTGAAAGATAATTTTTTTAACAGAAGCAACAAATGTAGATGTGTGAATGGTTGTTAGGATATAAACAGATTCCTTCTGCTGTGAGAATATTTTTTCAGAAATTGCTCTAGGTGTCCAGTGACTTTTGGAGGAAGGCCAGGTTAGGGGAGAATTCCCCTAACCTGTCCCTCTATGCATCCGGCAGTGGAGGCAACCGGGGGTCAGTGCCATGTCCACCTGCTCTCACACTGTCTCCCATCCAGTCAGGAGAGATTGAGACAGAAGGAGAAGGGGCCTGGGCAGACTGATCTTTGCAAAGACCCCATGCTAGACCACTAGAGAGACATATTCCTCTCTGGTAAGGCAGGGCATGAAAAATCTGATGCTGTAACTGAGGAGAAATTGGTGCTGTGACAAGGGATTTGGGGGGAATTGGTGGTGTGACATGGAATTTGGGGGAAATCTGGTACAATGGTTTTTGGATAGCTGGTGGTGTGCACCAATGTAAATGTATTGGTCCCCAAATTCTGGGTTGTCCGAGTGTTCTGTATAAAAACTAGGAACTATTCAGAGCCTGAAAAATGTCAGAAAGCCTCTGTTAATATTACAAAATACTGGAACACAAAGTGATAAAAAGCATTATTAAGATCATCAAGTTAATCCACTGACATTTTCCAGTTGCTGCAGGGTATATTACCTAATCGAATTTTGCATACAGATGCCTTATCATAGCATTTTTTGGCATGGATAATAAGATAGTGAATGTGTGTGCTCTTGCAAATAAAAGTCTATGCAGGTAGCAACATATACCAAGTTGAACAATATTAGTCATGTTTACCCGAGGTTACTACTTCATTTATTGACAGTAAATGAATATATATTATTGTAGTAGTTCAGCATTGTGTAATGTGATATTTATACATGATGATGAAATAATCGGCTCCATTTCTCATTTTCTTCATGTTAGCAGATATATTGTTTATGTGAGGGAAATGTTGATATACTGCTTCCTCCTCCCTTGTCTTCAGCTGTCCTTCTTTTGCAACGTGTGGGGAGTTAACGCAACAGTACCCAACGGGTCCATTCATTACATATCCACTGGTGCCATTATTCTGTTGGCTCATGTCCAAGTGAGTGCTAATCTAAAGGGCAGTGGAGATACCAACATTACGTTTACCATCTGCACTAAGGTGCTGCGTTGTTAATGAGGAGCTCAGCCAATCAAGAGAGGCTTCTGAAATCTCAGGGACAGATGGTTATGACCTCCTACATTTAGAACACTCATTGCAAGGCTTTGCATTGTCCGGGACCCAAAGTGCCATTGTGGAACTGTCTTGGTCAGTCCAGGACATGTGGTTACCCTATTTTATGAACACATAGAACACATTTAAATAAACAGAATCGTCATTGCATGTGTTTTGCACAGAGTTCTAAACTCTTTAGATAGATACCAAGATTTATTTTTGTGACTTATAATGTCATTATAAAGACATTAAAGTATTAAGTAGCTCTTCACACTAAACTATACTCCTTCAAAGAATACATGTGAACCCATATCCAGATCTTAACGAAATCTGAAATGCAAGCATGTGCTTATAGAAATAGAGTGAGGAGCCTTATAAATTACATATCATAATACCAATGACCAGTCCTTGCTTATAAACAGAGTTATTAGTGTTTCTTACACTGCAACTTTATCAATGACTCAAAAGGAGCAATACTATTTTGAGATAGCTCTCAATAGTTTTCCACTTTAGTTTAAACCAGAAGTAACATTCTAGATACATGGATGACTGACACTTGGTGAAAACAAATTGCACTCCCGTCTAATAAGTGGAAGAGGTTTCATTACAATAAAGAGCTTTAGCGTGTACATTTTTTTTATAAGCCTATGTACTCGCTATTTTTGCACTGGAAAAATTAGGTGTTTAATGTGTGTGGCTTAAACCTCCATGGGCAGGAGAAAAACTCTATACAGCAGTGTGTTCTCAAACAAATTGAGAATGGAAGGTTAAAATAATTTACATGAAAGTGAAACACATAAATATATAATGGATCAGCAGATAGGAATCATGCTAGTCTGTCTAATCTTGTTATACAGCAAATATAAAATCAGCATTATTAGTGGAGTTCAACATGTGATGAAACAAACACAGTAAGATGTGTCAGCATCATGTTCATGTCAATATAAATAAATGTGGGAATTACTCATTTGTTCAGATCATGTCTCATTTGGGACATACACACAAGGAACAGATAATACAAACTGATACACAGATTGTGCCTTTTTATCTAAAATTGATATGAGATAATTTCTAGACATGTGCAAAACTAAAATTTTCGTTTCTTTTTCGACCATTATGACGAAAATTTTATTTATTTCGTCTAAAACGAATTTCGTTCATTACTGCATTCGTTTCGGACGAAATTCGTTCATTATTTTCGTTTCGTTTAGTTGTATTCGTTCGTTTTATAGAATACGTGTAATACTATTGGCTTTCTATAAACCGAACGAGAGCCCCATTCGTAAGAAATTCTTATGAATGGGGCTCTCGTTCGGTTCATAGAAGGCAATAGTATTACATGTTTTCTATAAGCCGAAAGTCTATAAACCGAACGTTCGGCTTATAGACTTTCGGCTTATGGAATACATGTAATCCTAATGCTATTTTATAAACCGAACGTTCGGTTTATAGAATAGCAATAGGATTACATGTATTACATTAGCCGACAGCCTATAAACCGAACGTTCGGTTTATAGGCTGTCGGCATTTCACTACACGGAGACAAAGTCTTCATTCATTATGAATGGAGACTTTGTCTCCGTGTACTTACATTAGCCGACAGCCTATAAACCGAACGTTCGGTTTATAGGTTGTCGGCATTTCACTACACGGAGACAGAGTCTTCATTCATTATGAATGGAGACTTTGTCTCCGTGTACTTACATTAGCCGACAGCCTATAAACAGAACGTTCGGTTTATAGGCTGTCGGCATTTCACTACACGGAGACAGAGTCTTCATTCATTATGAATGGAGACTTTGTCTCCGTGTACTTACATTAGCCGACAGCCTATAAACCGAACGTTCGGTTTATAGGCTGTCGGCTAATGTAAGTACACGGAGACAAAGTCTCCATTCATAATGAATGGAGACTCTGTCTCCGTGTAGTGAAATGCCGACAACTGCTGTCGGCATTTCACTACACGGAGACAGAGTCTCCATTCATAATGAATGGAGACTTTGTCTCCGTGTACTTACATTAGCCGACAGCCTATAAACAGAACGTTCGGTTTATAGGCTGTCGGCATTTCACTACACGGAGACAGAGTCTCCATTCATAAATTTATGAATGGAGACTTTGTCTCCGTGTAGTGAAATGCCGACAGCCTATAAACCGAACGTTTGGTTTATAGGCTGTCGGCTTATGTTATACATGTAATCCTATTGCTATTCTATAAACCGAACTTTCAGTTTATAGAATGCCAATAGACTTACATGCATTCCATAAACCGAAAGTCGTTCGGTTTATGGAATGTAAGTGTACTATGCTATTGTATTCTATAAACCGACTCTATTTCGGCTTATAGAATGCAATAGTACTACGAATGGACGAATGAACGAATGATTTTCGTTTATTAACCATTCGTTCATTCGGCTTTCGTTAGCTTAGCATTTTCGTTATTCGTTTTTCGGACGAATGGACGAAAATGCTATTTTCGGACGAAAATGCATTCGTCCGAAAACGAATGCACATGTCTAATAATTTCTAAGATGGCTCAGGATAGGAGATTATTTCCAAGATGGCTCAGGATAGGAGATAATTTCCAATATGGCTCAGGATAGGAGATAATTTCCAAGATGGCTCAGGATAGGAGATAATTTCCAAGATGGCTCAGGATAGGAGATTTTTTGTAAGATGGCTCAGGAAAGGAGATCATTTCTAAGATGGCCCTTACTTTAAGAGCACCTGGCTGAGACCTCTTTAAACCCTTCAGTCTACATCAACGTTACCCTTGCGTGTTTTTTAACCCAGCTTGTATCATGATCTGCTCCTGAGTTTTGTGCTCATGACTTAGCTTGTTTATTGACTCAATCAGTAGGCTGCCTGTCCTGACCTATTAACCTGACCTGAATTCACTGCCTGCTGCTGTGTGCTGACCTTGGCTTGTACCTGATTCTCACTTTTGTTTCGGTCTTGCAGTTTTATATTGCCCATTCATCTAAATAATCAGTGTAAGTCCAGCAGTCTTGCTCTTATTTTGGGCACAAGCCCTTCATGATTTGGCTGTAGGTGAACAACTTCTGAAGAACACAGGAATCTCAGAGATCCTTAAAATAGTAGCAAAGATAGTGAGGTACCTTGCTGAAGAATGAGTTACAGAGCAGAGATGAGTTCACCGTACACATATTACAATATTAGGAATTTTAATGAAAATGTGACTATAATAAAATGTAATGACATAATACTTTGAGAAAATGTAAGCGTTAACACAATCTTGAAAATAATCATACCTAGTTTACCTTATCCAAAAGTGAATAAGTGATAACAGATGCAAAAAGATTGCAAGTAGAGCAAATAAACGTGGATGAGAAAGGATAGTTCAGTTGATGGTGTTGAGGCTGTGGATTATATTAGCAATAATAAAAACATATCATTAGATAAAGCATTCAGACAATAATGCATAGACACCAAACGATATGATTTTATCCATACATATTGGGTTAGTTGAGTTTCTTGATGGATGAAGGGAGGCAAGGTAAATGTGAAAGGCATTCCTGAGTTGAACTTGACAAGAATAAATGGCTGACAATCAATTCCTCCTGATCTCCACTTCCCAGTGTTCATAGTAATCTGCTCTCCTTTTGTGCTAATTCACTCTACAAAATGAAGGATTTGAACCTGTGTTCCTGTGTGCAGACCTTTAATTAAATGGCTCCATTTCCAACAGTGTGGATTCATGACACCTTAGAAATACATGTTAAAAATCCACACATTGCCTGGGAACAAGTTTCAGCACTTTGGCTTTGTCAATCTTTCTGTTACTGGCATTACCATGAACAATGGCCTGTATTGATTAAGTTATGATGTCTACCTTGAGTGTAACTAAATACTATTTGTGCTACTATCTTAACCCCGTTAGCACATGAATACTCCTTAGGAGAAATAAAAAAAAGAAAAGGCACCCAGACCTAACAGATCCCTGTGACTGGCATAATTCACATGGAGTAAACAGCTCATGTCTGAGACATGTGGTCTTTAAAGCTCTTCAGCCACCATGAAAGACAAAGTAAAGAACTTTAAATGGAAATATCCATACAAGACCTGAAGTATTAAAGCTCTTGCATTCCCTAAACCTGATCTTGATCTAAATTGCAGATAATTTGTACTTAAAATTCTGCTTACATGTCTCCCACGGATCACATCAATGAGCAGTTTAAAAGGGGTGTCAGTCACTAAAGCCATGTTGTTATTCCAAGTTGAGGGAATGAGGTCAAGTTCGCTTAAGATTTGAATAGGTCGGCTGTTCCCAGTAAAGGAATCACATTCAGTTTGCAAAGAAACGCAGTCTTTGTGTTGTGTCTTCAGGAGCATTTAATAGAATTTTAACCGATTCAAAAGCAAGAACGGTTAAAGAAGTCTTCAAAAATCGATTTATTTATTTTCTGCATGAGATATTTTCTATGCACCAAAGAGAAATTTGTGTTACAGATAATATGTATGTGCAGGTGATGTTATTATAACTATTACTTCTCCCACATAACTCATATGCATATGTATCTTTGGAAACATTGTATGCAACGATTTCAATAGAAAACCACAAATGAGATGGAAAAAAACCCAACAAAATAGGTTACCTCAAAAACTGTAAACTGGGATAGGCACGTCTGTGGAGAGACATAGAACATCATTACATTGTCCACAACAAAGTCCAATAGATGTCCACCTAAAACAAAGCTGGTGCCTACCTACACCATATGGGCAAAAGTATTGGTACACACCCCTTAATTGAATTCAGGTGTGTCAATCAGACCCATTGCCACACGTGTATAAAATCAAGCACCTAGTCATGCAGTCTGCATTTACAAAATATTTGTGGAAAAAATGGGTGGTTCTGAGGAGCTCAGTGAATTCAAGTGTGGTACTGTGTTAGGATGCCACTAATGCAATAAGTCAGTGTGTGAGATTTCATCCATGCAGATAATTCCATGAATTAAGTTGTCACCGAGTGCTGAGGAGCAAGGTGCGTAAAATTTGCCTGTGTGAGTACTGTGTGATGGAACCCGGACGTACACGAGAGACATAACCACCGCAGCAACTCAATATTCCTTAGGATTCCGATTTTTAACTTATGCACTACTGCGAACACTCATGAGAGAAGTCACCTAATTTTATTGTTCTTAATTGTATTTAAAGGGTTTATACTATTTGTGTTCCTCCTCTGTTTCATGGTATATGGTGGAATATCAAGAGGCATCCACAAGGGAAGATCAGCCATCCTGCCATATGTGGTTTACATGACATTATTGAGCAGTATATTTTCTGCTCTAATTGAAGTAAGTTTAACTCCTAGGGGTTGCGGTGGGTCCAGTAATAAATCAGTGTACACTATGCATATCCTCTTTTCTGGGAAAATGACCATGAGGAAATGTGAAATCAAAAAAAACATTGAAACAATGAGAGGAATATTTGGGGGAGGCAGGAAGAGATGTGTGCATATACAAATGGGTATGCCGGATTTGTTCAGGGTTACACAGTAATTAAACTGAGTAGGCCTCCCATCACCAGGGCTGGATTAAGGCATGGGCTTTAGGGGCAGAAGCCCAGGGGCCTCAGCAAAATAGGGGCCCATAACTTAACCCGGCCAATGGAAAAGAAAAAGCTTGACACAAACGCATGGCTGGAGAGATCAGAAGATCTCCCCCTAGCCAGCTCCCTGTTGGCAAATAGGCAGCATGGAGTCTGTCTTTCCATGCTACATGTCTCGGGCTTCCCCATCGCTCTCATGCAGAATGTCAAGTCTGGGGGTGCATTAACTCCTTAACGCTAATGGATGTATATTTACGTCCTGCAAAGCATGGTCCTTGAGGACCATAAGGACGTATATATATACGTCCTGAGTTTTCATGTAGCGTTGCCATCTGAAGCAGCCTCTGAGCATGCTCCTCCAATACAGCGTGCCCAGAAGAGATAGTAAATTATATCATATGATGAAAATAATAGTATAAAATTAAAGCGCTATCCATCCTTTAAAAATTGATATATAATTTGTGTGAGTGGACTGAACACACAGAAAGAAATTCATAGTTCAGAAAACACATGACAAAAATAATGGAATTCTGGTCTTCAGGGTACATCAAATGCAGAATAGCACTCTGTCACTAAGGGATTAACAAGTCTGAGGTGCAGATTGACAGGTCCGAGGGGCATATTGGCAAGTTTGGGGATGCATTGTCAAGTCTGTGGGGCAGATTGCCAAATTTAAGGGCAGAATGGCAAGTCTCAGGGGCAGATTGGCAAATAAAAGGCAAAACAAAACAATATATGCATTTTCCCAATCATAGGTATTTTATTAAATATGGGGGGGGGGGGGCAGTTGACATGTGAAATATTATTTACTAGTGAAACTTTTTTCCTGTAAGGTCATCTTATATTTACTGGGGGGCTCACAATACCTTTAGCCCAGGGGCCTACAATATCTTAATCCGGCCCTGCCCAACACTGGTTAGTACTTTACCAAACTCAGAAGAGTCATTTGTAATTCAGCTGTGTTGGTTCCCTAAGTCAGTCCCCCCAACCAGAAATGGGGCAAAGTCTTCATTCATTGTGAGCGCCAACCAGTAGAACCAGGTCTCTCCATACTTATAATTTTGAGTCTGTCAGGAATGTAAGACCTGATTGGTGATTAAGGATTAATTACATACTACTATCAAGACCAATCAGATTTAAGTATATTTTATTTTCTGCACACTGTGGGGATATATTAAAAGCGCTCCATCCTTCTGTACACATTTCTGCTGATTCCATAGCTGAAGAGTTCCAAACTTCCACTATCAGCACAAAAACTGTGAGGCAGGAATTTCATGTAATGGGTTTCCATGGCCAAGCAGCTGTATGTAAGTCTTACATCACCAAGTACAATCAAGTGTTGAATCGAGTGGTGTAAAGCATGCCGCCACTGGACTCTGGAACACTCTGCAAATGTGTTCTGTGGAGTGATGAATAACCTTTCACTATTTTACAGCCTGATGGGTTTGGCAGATGCCAGAACATTACCTGTCTGACTGCGTTGTACCAACTGTAAAGTTTTGTGGAGGAGGGATAATGGTAGGCACTGTATGGCTGTATTTCAGTGGTTGGGCTAAGCCCCTTACTTCCAGTGAAGGGAAATCTTAATGCTTCAGCATACCAAGACATTTTGGACAATGCTATACTTTGTGGGCAGAGTTTAGGGAAAGTCCTTTTCCATTCCAGCATGACTGCGTGAAGCAAGGTCCATAAAAACTTGGATGGAAGACTTTAGTGTGGAAGGACTTAACTGGCCCACACAAAGCCCTGACTGCAACTCCACAGAACACCATTGGGATAAACTGGAACAGAAATTGTGAGCATGGCCTTCTCGTCCAACATCAGTGCCTGACCTCACAAACGCTCTACTGGATGAATGGACAGAAATTTCCAAGGAAACAGTCCAGAATCCTGTGGAAAGTCTTCCCAGAATAATGGAAGATTTCATTCCTAGCTATAAAGGGGAACAAGCTACATATTAATGTCTATGAATTTAAAAATGTCATAAAAGTCCCTGATGGTGTAATGTTCACTTGTCCTAATACTCATATAGTGTATGTCAATAAAGTCCAAACGTACTGGTTTGTTGCGACTGTGGTCAAGTGACTAAAATGGGTCTTTCATAATCTGAATATGTTGGTATTATCTTAATGAATTTATTTAAGGCAGGATACAAAACAGCTATACCATGCCTTCCATTTGTGCAGGACAGTACTGATTTGATGGCTCTATCCTGCTGTCCAGCCAAGCTCTACCTCTGTCTCGCTGTTAGGCACAGAGGTAGAGCTTGACGAGACTGCAAGATTGGGGACACAATCCCGCAGTGCCGATCTCCTTGATCAGTGTCTGGGACACCGGAGAATGATATTTGTTATCAGCACTTTTATGTGATATACTACACTATATTATTTCTGTTCTGTTTTGTTTTATTTTTATCCCTTCGGATTGAATATTGAGCTGATTTACTTTAAGGCTGATTTACTTTAAGGGTAACAATTTATTATTTATTTTTCCTGAGTTGTGTGTTTTGAAGTGTTGGGTCACAGCGCACGTTTTCACTTGTGTGTTGTTTTGATTTGTTTATTGCCAGGAGTGAGACACTGGTAGAATTTGCTGCAGCTGTTTCCACCACAATTGGGCGCAGTGTGTTTCTCTCTTGTTTCTTTTACTTTGTTTAGCTGTCACACCCGATTTGATTGTCACAAAAGCCCCTTTTTAAAAACCTTAATTCATTAAGTTCAAAGAACAGACACTTTTCCTTTTCTCATTGTGTGAGTATTCAACTTTGATTTAGCAAGAGAGTAAAACAGGTAAAATAAATGGAGGTAAAGTAAATACATAAGTATATGGTCATAGCAGTGCATTCAGCAGTTTATTAAATTATGCTATTCCTTGTCAAAGAGGTAAAAAGCTATAACTGTTTAGGTGTCAATGGGATGTCTCACCACTTTGACACTCAAAGGATTAAGATACAGACCCTGTAGTCATGCTTGAGGTAATGATCTTTTCTAACAGGTCTTCACCTGACTAGTAAAAAATGACATATGGGTGACATCTGGGAAATCCAACATGCATTTAATGGTCCATTTATGGGCCTTTTGTCTACATCTGCTAGTTCATAATCTATAGAGCCAGTGCCAATGGACAGGTGTCTTTAGTCATGGTTAAAAGCCATGCCACTACACAAGGGTTCTTAGAGAACATTTGCCACTTTTGAAGGCTTTTTTTAATGTGTCAAAACTACCAGCAATTTCCCAAATGCAACTAAAAATCCATGATTGGATATTTTCATCTTTTGAATAACAAACTGCAACTGTAAACAATATACTGGAAAGTTTGTGCTAATAACCCTGGGCAATGTAATACCATGTAATTAATACATTCTGGTCCTTAAATACCATAGGCTAAAACCTATATACACGGCATATATACTGCCCACCATAATTAGAGGACAAACAAAGGTACAACATGTTACCTGAAACTGGTAGCAGATTGAAAGGACACACGGTTATTGTCTCATGTCAAAACACTGCATTACCATTGCAGCCTGTCCATAGTGTTGAATATTTATTAGAGTATGTCAGTATAATGACGTGTATTTCAACATGCTAATATTAGGGTAGTGTTACAGTTAGGGTCAGACTGACAGTGAGGGATGCTGTTAAGGTTAAGAATTTAGATTAGAGTTAGATTGGACACAAGCGTTCTGTGGACCAAAATATCCAATAATAATTTTGACACGCCAGAGTACGCTTTTAAGACCTATGTCATAATGCTGGTGCACGCCACTGAGTAGTGAGCATTATGACGGTAAGCTATTACTGTGCATTCTTTCACCAGTAAATCCCTGAAACATATGAAGAAGATACAAGAAGTAAGAAAAACTGGTGGATTTTGCACAATGACAGGATGAGATATGTATATGAAAATGAGCAGCTTGGCAAAGACACGAGACATTAAAGAGCAAAAATAATAAAACTGATTCTTCTATAAAATTGCAGAGGTAACGAAAGTAAAGTAACATGTACGTAAAGTACACAACAAAAGTGTTTCCTAGATATAAAAAAAAGTGTAATTTTTCACTTTCAAGTAAATACATTTTGGCTACTGCATCACATAAAACTTTTAAATAGCCTAAAATACACATGTGCTACATTATATTTAGCATTCACAATTTATAACTAGATTTTAGTAGTCTGCCTTGAGCAATCACACTTTTACAAACCTCTATCATGCTGTCTGTTCGGCATTCGTATCTGTGAGCTATGTCTGTGACATGTATGCATATTCACTGAAAATGTGTAAATGACTATGTCTGCTTTATTTTTCAAATCTTACACAATATGCCGGTTACTTTATTAAACTGATATAAAACATATATGCCATTTGCCTTCTGAGTTACAGAAAGATGTTTAAGTAAAACGACAGAGACAAAAATAAACTTGACAGAGATAAAAATAAAAACCTTATTTAAGAATCAAAAAACTACAAATTATTATTGTTTCAAACCTAGTTCTGGTTCTTTGTCATGATATATATATATATATATATATATATATGTAAGACAATTTAATATGTAAGACAATTCAAAATGTAAAATAAATTAAAAGGTACTCCTGGAAAAAAGGAGATTGGAGAGGTCTGGAATGTAGTTCAGATACATGACACAACACTGACAAGAATGTCAGGAATGTACGGAAAAGCACAGCCTATGGACAGATATGGGCTGTGTGTGTTACAGGAAAAGGCTTGTGTATTTTGAAGGGTCCATTGGAGGCGCTTAAAGTGATCTCACTGAGTTTTCCCTGTTCTTATTTAGAAGGATACAATGATATGACACAGATAAATAAAAGGAAATCCCAGAAATGTGTATTAGCCATATTACATTATACATTTCTTAATTAAATGAAAAAACTCATTAAAGATGTTTTGAGCACTGCTATGGCTGTGATATAATGATGCAAGATAGTGATTAAAAATCAGTGACACTGTGAGCTGAATAAAGGTAAAGAGATCAACACAGACTTGTTATTTAAATCTGGTTCTCAAGGAGATTAACAGCATCATCTTCAGATGTTAGTGATGGAGCAGTTGGGGACATGTATTCCGAACGTGTAGATATTTAGGTCTCAGCACAACCGGAATGTGCTATATTTTCACAATATATCAATTTCAGCTACAGGCAGGCATCTGCAATTAGAACAGATGTATAATTCAAGACATCGGGAGAGGCACAATTTTGCTGAAAGGCTCTATGCTTTCACTACACTGGGAAATAGAATCCGTGCTGAAACATGAGGCAGTTGCTTTACTCACAAAAGTCAGATAATCATATTTGTACTGCAGCTTTAATTTGTCTTACAGTACTGGGCAAAATACATTATGGTCAAAAGTAATAGCTATTTATTTCAATTCTTAAGTGTTTTAGTAGGGGGAATCCATTTTCTCATTTTACATGCCTGTCTTATCAGCATGTAAAGCATTTAGCAGTTCAATTGTTAATATTTTGCTTTTTATCTGAACATTTTAGATTGTACATTATTATTAGTAGACTATAAGTATTTATATCAGACAGTAAGACCTTCCATACCTCCCAATATTTCTTTTTTTAGAATATTTATTGAACATATATACAGATACAAATATATCAAAATCTTAAAATCTATACAAAACACAGTACAGCGTTATACCAGTATAAGAAACATTAAAGAAAAGAGCATTTAAAGGCAATCCCACTCAAGTAAGTTCCAGGCCATAACAATATGCATAATGTCCTTATATCTTCATATAAACCACACCTAAATTAAAACTCTGTGTATGATCAAGCCAACATGATATTATTGCACTTTCCCAAAAGACCTTTAGACATACCACACAAATATTACAGACAATACAAAAAGATAAAGCAATTTATGTGGTGTGAGACCAAGTCACTCCGTGGCTCCTACTTTATATTTTATCATCCTTAACGATCTTATTATATTATTATCTTTTTTTGTATTTCTTTTACTTATTTAAATACTTTTTATTTTCTTTTGTGAGTAAACATGACAAACATTTACTAAAATTAATATGTATCTGAGTGCATCATATGCAAAAAGAACAGTCAGTAAACCCTTTTTACCCAACTGTTTCACCCACATATCCTGTACCCAGAGACCAAGTTTTCAAGTTTCTCTTATTCTCTAAGTTATTCCTCACTCGGGATTAACCAATCAATCCACAATCCCATTTTTTGTTTTATTTCCGGCGTCATAGATTGGTACTTAATGAACCCTTTTTCCATTTTCATTTGGTACATCAGTTGGTTTTTAACTTCTAACCAGGATGGAGAGGGTATTGACTTCCATTTCCTTGCAACCACAATCTTTGCTGCCATCAATAAATGAATAATAAACTCATAGCTATCCTTACTCATCTTTGGAAAGCTAAGATGAAGCGAGAAGACTTATGGGTCCAGTTGTTAATATTTTGCTTTTTATTAATTGTCCCTACTCTGAACATTTTAGTTTGTAGATTATTAATAGTAGATTTTTAGTAGATCTATCAGGCAGTGAGACCTTACATACCTCCAAACATTTTGCATGGCCAAAGAGGGACACTTACATTTTGTGGGAGTAGCTAAAGGTATGGTTAGGGGTGGGGCATTACAAGAACATTTTCAGCAACTTTTTGGCCATTTGGTAACTATTTATAATACTATTTTTTATTTGCAAATTCATTTAGAATAAGAATAAATAATTTTATTTACACATATATTATTTATATTAAAATCATATTTACTACTATTTTAACACAATTTATTGTGAGTTTTATTGCGCTGCAGCTCTGTGATACAGTTACAAACCAAAAATTATGAGCTACCAAAAAAGAAGGACAGAAGAGGAGGAAAGGGGATTTGAGTGCAAAATAGGGCCTTTCCCTCCTTCATAGGGATACTTGAGAGGTATGCTCTTTCACACTTGGTGATTCCCAAAGTGGATATTTTGCATGATCCATTTTGTGACACCAAAATAATTTACCATTTAATGATAGACATCTATTTATGTCCTTGTTGTAATGGAGTCTGCAGGTGTTACTGTTTTAGAGGTTACAATTCTCAATATTTCAAATAGCCAAAGAGGGACACTTTTGTTTTTTGGGGGGCAGGCAAAGGGCAGGAAAAGTGGCTAAAGGTATGGCTATGAACGAGCATTTTTACGGCTTTTATGGCCAGTACTACTTCTTCAATATGGTAAGACATTTCGAATAATAATACATGTTATTTCCAAAAACTAACAGATAAACACATTTACTGCATTTTAATGAGTTGCATTGCTCTGGAGCTCTGTGATGCAGTCATACACACCTAAAATACTGAGCTCCTATAAAATAGGGACACAAGTGGAGGAGAGAGAGATTTGGGATGAAAAACAGGGACTCCTAGGGATGAATGTGTTGTGAAATATGCACTTTGGAGATTAGCTGCAGTTGGCATGAAATTACATGGAAGGAGTTGCAATTTTAGTTCACTCAGGGAGCCCCCGGGGGGCAGCAGAGTCAACCTGAGGGGGCATTGACTGGGTTAGGAAAGGGTTAATGGCTTGGGTGTAAGGAAGTGGGTTGGTGTTATAACAGGGAGGAGTTAGGGCCTATATAAGGGATAGCAGCCATTTTAAGGGTCAGTCATTTTGTTAAAAGATTCACCTACCTTGATTTTCCCGCCCACTCTCCCTAATTTTATTTTAGTAGGTTAGTGTTTATGCGTAGATTGCAAGGGTAGTGCACTTTAGGGAGAGTTTTATGTATGTTTTGATATGATATCCAGTTGGTTGTTGGTGTGTTTGATGGTTCTGAGCAAGTTGGTAGCTCAAACCGGGTGGGAGGGGGATCCCGGTATGCCCCTCCTTTATATGTGTTTATGTGTGTTATGTGTTTTAGGTGTTTGGTTGTAATATTGTTATTACAAGTTTTGTTATCATTATGCAAATTATTTTATATCTTTTGGGGTGTCATTGCCAAGTTTATGTGAATAAAGGGTGGGGTAGTGTTATACTAGGCAATGACAGATGATGTTATTTTAATAAAGATATGGCCATATTTAAAGGTATGGCCATAATTATTTTCCATAAATTCTGGTGTCTGTCGTTATTGGGGGTTTAAAGGGGGCATTAACCCGAGAATTGACTATACCCTAGCCAGGGTAATCTTGTATGTTTGGTTCTGTAAGTTTCTTTTAGATCAGTAAGTTTTCAGCATTAGCATGACCCAGCCACAATGAATTTAGGTAATCAATCAAGTGTTAAGTGTGGCTGCCTTGCAGTCATGTTGTAATGTGGGAGCTATCACCACTTGCAAATATCAGAAACATGTAGTGGAGCTGGGCCCTCTGGGTATTTAACTAGAGTACACATTACCTACTTGGATACAAACACATAACATTGTTTAGTGAAATTATAAAATGGTCACCTCCATTGCAGATTCTGTACAGGGATAATGTTAGTGTCTACCTCTGGTTCTGCACCATCTATAAGGTGCCTGCTAAGGACTCCAACCAGTCAGCATGTGGTTAGAGATTTTAAACCATTGATAAAATTTATTTTTTTAAGTGGCTATGCACAAAAGCTGCTAGATACGAGCATTAATAGGTGAGATTAGGAAGATAGGCAACCTGGAGAACTAGTCATACTCAGTTATGAATGCCTGAATCTACATCTCAGTTGAGTTTAGTGACTAACCCTAATTTTTTAGAGCAGGACTCATTTCGATGTGTATTTTTTGTCTGTCCAGCTCAGAGGACTATGATGGTGATTTATAAATAATAATAGCTATTGATCATTTATCCATTGTTCTTTTGAAATGTAAAGCTGCAATTTTTACCAAGCCTACCGTCATATCATTCATTTGATTTAACCTATCAGATAAACATTAAACTGCTACAATTAGAGGAAAGCTAGCCATGTGGTCTCATGAGCATGACATACAAGTATATAAATAGATCCATGGGAGTTTCATCTAGAAGGCCCATAGGACAGAGGTTGGGCATTTCCTTTTTGCTCGGAGTTAGTTCCTCTCTTGCTCTTAATTGCAATTGCACAATGAGAAATGTGTCATTGTGAGTGTGCATTTCTGCTACTATTGTTTTAATGTCCTGTGAGTGTTTGTTTCTGAAGCCCAGTCATTTCTTCAGTAGAGCTATTTTTAATCACTATTTGGACAGAACTATTGATGATTAAGGATTGCTCAAGACAGCTTGAACCAGGTCAGTCTTTGATCCTATTGTAAACATCATCATTGGCTCAAGTGGCCCATTTATTCTCGAGCCAGGTGTCGGCTTTTCAACCTCATCAGTGCTAGAGGGCTTGAGTGGTTTAACCTCTGTCACTTCTGGTTGTGAAAAAAAAGGACATGTAGTTATATGGTCACCAGGCTGAATACACTTAGGAAAATGAATTCTGAAGTGTGGAAATTAAAAAAGTATTATTTGGAAAATGAGAACTAGAATATCCCTACACTATTTTCACAATGTATATTAGTGCAAAAAATGCTGTAAAGTAAGAATTACTTCAAACATCCTGGAGAAAAAAATATTTCACATTTGACTCATCAGCACTCGCTGCCATTTTGGATACTGTGTTTTCCTTCATAGTAGAGTTGCTTGGCCTTATTTACACCTTGGAGATTTAGCTTTTTGGCTGCAAATTTTCCATTTTTCTGTTTAGACTTCCCTGGACAGTAGATGAGTGCACCAAGGTCCCACTGTTTTCTGAGTAGATACAGTGGTGTAGACTAAATTCGGATGACCCCCACCCACAATACAGAACCAGGATATACCCCAGCACGTGCCCTATCACCCATGTTGCACACCCAGGACATGCCCCATCACTGAAATTGCACACCCTTTACATGGCCCACCACCTCAGGACATTCTCCATCAACCACATTGCACACCCATTACATGCCCCATCATCCACACTGCACACCCATTACATGCGCCATCACCCCAGGACATGCCCCATCACCCACATTGCATACACATTAAATGCCCCATTGTCCCATTAAATGCCCCATCACCCCCATTACACGATTCATCACCCACATTAAATTCCCTATCACCCATGGCCTTACCTCGGACAATTCTGTTCCCTGGTTATGGTGTCTGTGCGCTGACTGGGCACAAACACAACCTAGCATGCTACCTTTTGGGCTCCCCACTCGGTTTGACTGTTGAGTGGGTCATGTGACCTGTCAGCACTCACCAGTAAAACCTTGCAGTAAGTGCAACAGGCAGCATGGGATTAAGTCTGATCTCCCCAGCCATTATCTATGCCGACAAGCTATTTTTATTAAAGGGGTGGCATTTTTGTGCCCCCCGCAGACAGACAAGGTAAGTGCTGCCTTGGGCACTTGCCTTGTCTGCCTCGTGCTTAATACAGTGCTGAGTAGATAGCACTGCAGACAATCTTCCAGGGAAGTAAACATTATGTGTATTTCATCTGCTGTACTAAGTTTTCTGGCCAACAACTCTATCTGATACTGCATAACTATCTTGTGTCTTGTTGTTGTACTCTTTTTGAAAACAAAGAGATGTCACACAAAATATTGATTTGATTTTGTTTTTCTTCTATTCACTTACTTTGCTTTTTGTAAACTGATAAACATAAACTATTAACATTTACATTTTTTAAGGAATTCTTACTTTACAGCATCAAGCACCATGATCCAAATACTGGATTTCCAATTAATGATTACTAAATCTAGAAAGGGAAACATTGTCCTTGCCTCCTATACCAATGTCACAATGCCACTACAATAAATACCCCCAAACAATAATTAAAGTGATATCATTGAAATCAAAATCACTACTGCTAAATGATCATTACAATTATTTTAAAGGTTTTACAAAGTGTTAATATAATAGGGATGATGTTTGAACATAGAGCACAAAGAGCCCCTAATACTTGAGCTGTTTCTGTGTGCGCCTAAGTATGTTGGCAGTCTACACTGCCTCCACTGGTCACGAATTTCCAGCTTGCTCCAGCTCTCAGTGAACCGACACAGTCCACGAAATCAATAGGGATTTTTCCGCTCCTGATTAGTGTCGAGATGTAAAAAACATAACTAAATTTGTCATTTCTTGACATTTTACACACGCCCCACCCCTTTAAAAAAATTGGAAAAACACATGTCAAAAAAGTTATAAATTGATTTGCATGGGGATCAAATAAGTATTTGATCCCCTATCAATCAGCAAGATTTCTGGCTCCCAGGTGTTTTTTTTATACAGGCAATGAACTGAGATTAGGAGCACTCTCTTAAAGGGAGTGCTCCTCATCTAAGCTTGTTACCTGTATAAAAGACACCTGTCCACAGAAGCAATCAATCAGATTCCAAACTCTCCACCATGGCTAAGACCAAAGAGCTGTCCAAGGATGTCAGGGACAAGATTGTAGACCTACACAAGGCTGGAATGGGCTACAAAACCATCGCCAAGCAGCTTGGTGAGAAGGTGACAACAGTTGGTGCGATTATTCGCAAATGGAAGAAACAGAAAATAGCTGTCAGTCTCCCTCGGTCTGGTGCTCCATGCAAGATCTCACCTCGTGGAGTTTCACTGATCGTGAGAACGTTGAAGAATCAGCCCAGAAATACACGGAAGGATCTTGTTAATAATCTCAAGGCAACTGGGACCATAGTTACCAAGAAAACAACTGGTAACAGACTCCGCCGTGAAGGACTGAAATCCTGCAGCGCTTGCAAGGTCCCCCTGCTCAAGAAAGCACATCTACAGGCCCATCTGAAGTCTGCCAATGAACATCTGAATGATTCAGAGGAGATCTGGGTGAAAGACATGTGGTCAGATGAGACCAGAAATCGAGCTCTTTGGCATAAACTCAACTCACTGTGTTTGGACTAGGAGGAATGCTGCCTATGACCTCAAGAACACCATCTCCACCGTCAAACATGGAGATGGAAAAATTATGCTTTGGGGGTCTTTTGCTGCTAAGGGTTAGGGTTAGGGACAGGACAACTGCACCGCATCAAAGGGATGATGGACAGGGCCATGTACCATCAAATCTTGGGTAACAACCTCTTTCCCTCAGCCAGGGCATTGAAAAAGGGTAGATGATGGGTATTCCAGCATGACAGTGACCCAAAACACACAGCCAAGGCAACAAAGGAGTGGTTTAAGAAGAAGCACATTAAGGTCTTGGAGTGGCCTAGCCAGTCTCCACACCTTAATCCAATAGAAAATCTGTGGAGAGAGCTGAAGGTTCGAATTGCCAAACGTCATCCTCAAACCTTGGAGAGTGTCTGCAAAGAGAAGTGGGACAAAATCCCGTCTGGAGATGTATACAAACCTGGTGGCCAACTACAAGAAACGTCTGACCTCTGTGATTGACAACAAGGGTTTTGCCACCAAGTACTAAGTTGAAGGGATCAAATACTTATTTCACTCATTGACATGCATATCAATTTATAACTTATTTGACATGCATTTTTCTGGATTTTTTTTTTGTTATTCTGTCTCTCACTGTTAAAATACACCTACCATTTCAATTATAGACTGATCATTTCTTTGTCAATGGGCAAACGTTCAAAATTAGCAGGGGATCAAATACTTTTCCCTCACTGTACAAAGACCTGGATAAAATGACTTTGGGAGGGTAGAGAGGCGAGAGGGAGCTATGGGGGGCAGAATTTTCTTCAGTAAGGGGCCCTAAAATTTCTCATGACTGCCCTGTGAAATATGAATACCATTCAGTCAAGATGTAGATGTATTACTCTATATCAGTGATGGCAAGTGTTTTTAAGACTGAGTGCCCAGTGTTCTGCAGGATAGCAAGTTAAAGATCTCAAAGTGCCATTTTCCCTGAGATTATGCTTCCCTCTATCATGTCCATTGCATACTCGGCTGATTTTAGTTTCCCCTACTCTGTGTAATTGTTCCCTTTCACAGTCCCATCTTAACATCTGAGTTCATTGTCACCATCATCATACATGAAAGTAAGTGGAGCACACATGGAGACGCTAAGTGCCACCTCAGATGCTCCCAGAAGTCATCTACCCTTGAGAAATCATTTGGATCTGAAAACAGATTGATTGTATTTTATCTTTGTAAACTTTATTGCATTGTAAAGAACTGTATTTTTATTTGTATTACAGAAAAAACAAAAATGCCATAAAACATTTTACTTATGTTAATAAAATTAAAATGAAATTAAGTCATTCAGACATAAAAGTGAAACACAATATTTGTAATATTATTGTTTCATTTAATTCCATGTAACACTTATTAATAAACCAGTGATTGCTAATTTTATTTATGTTATATTCTGTTAAACATTCGAGGAGTGCTGTCCCTGTATGTGTCTATCTCTATATATTTAAATTTTTATTCACAACATAACTATTTTGCAAACAAAAAGAGCCATAGAGATGTAAAGATTAGATTAGAGTGCCCTCTTGTGGCAAATGCTTATAAAACATGGAGAATTGTAAAGTGGCATTAAAGATTTTTTTGCTTCACAATAGAAGCCAGTTGTCTGGTGAAAACCCACCATGTACCTTTAGAGATACTGTCCTTAGTGACAAAGTTCTGTGCTGCCTTTGATCAGACCAGAATTCCTTTATTTTTCTCATTTGTTTGTTTAACTGTGATTTTGTTTCTTCAAGATCAGTGCACCCACACAAATTATATATAATGTCAGATGGTGCTTTATTTTGATGCCATTATTTTTATAATATGATATAATTTACTATTAAAAAAATCATAATATATGATTAAACAAAATGCAAAAACCACCACTTTTTCAAATTTTGACCTGAAAATTCTTTTATACAATAGCAAATGGTAAAAAAAGACTCCAACTAATATTTGTCCTGATTTTAGAAATACCAAAGTTTACATATTTTTCCGTTGCTTTTTGCAGGTTATAGGGTAATAACCGGTAGTGTTTTTGTTTCCTAATCATTTTCTCCTACAGTGACCTTTTGACCCCAACCAGGGCCGTCTTTAACGCGGGGCAAACGGGGCAGCTGCCCTGGGCCCAGTTACTCCTGTGGGGCCCAAGGCAGCTGTCCCGTGGGCTCCCAGCCCCTGCTTGCCGCGTTCACAGCGCATTGCGCTTGTGAATGCTTTTTTCAACGACCGAAAAAAAAAATAATAAAAAACTGACGCCGCATGTGACGTCGCGTCACAATCGGTGACTGTTTCCTTCCTCCGTGCAAGAGGGAAGACTGCACGGAGGAGACATCCGGCGGGGGACACGGAGCAGGTTCATGTAAGTACTAGGGAAGGGGGGGGGGGGCTTTACAGGCATCTGACTGGCACAATATTACAGGCATCTGACTGGCATAATATTACAGGCATCTGACTGGCACAATATTACAGGCATCTGACTGGCACAATATTACAGGCATCTGACTGGCATAATATTACAGGCATCTGACTGGCACAATATTACAGGCATCTGACTGGCATAATATTACAGGCATCTGACTGGCACAATATTACAGGCATCTGACTGGCATAATATTACAGGCATCTGACTGGCACAATATTACAGGCATCTGACTGGCACAATATTACAGGCATCTGAATGGCACAATATTACAGGCATCTGACAGGCACAATATTACAGGCATCTGACTGGCATAATATAACAGGCATCTGACTGGTACAATATTACAGGCATCTGACTGGCATAATATTACAGGCATCTGACTGGCACAATATTACATGCATCTGACTGGCACAATATTCCTGGGCTCTGACTGGCACAATATTCCTGGTATCTGACTGGCACAATATTCCGGGGCTCTGACTGGCACAATATTCCTGGGCTCTGACTGTCCCAATATTCCTGGGCTCTGACTGGCACAATATTACTGGGCTCTGACTGGCCCAATATTACTGGGCTCTGACTGGCCCAATATTACTGGGCTCTGACTGCTCCAATATTGCAGGCATCTGACTGGCACATTATTACTGGGCTCTGAATGGCACAATATTCCTGGTCTCTGACTGGCACAATATTCCTGGTATCTGACTCGCACAATATTCCTGGGCTCTGACTGGCACAATATTACTGGGCTCTGAATGGCACAATATTACAGGCATCTGACTGGCACAATATTACTGGGCTCTGAATGGCACAATATTCCTGGTCTCTGACTGGCACAATATTCCTGGTATCTGACTCGCACAATATTCCTGGGCTCTGACTGGCACAATATTACTGGGCTCTGAATGGCACAATATTACAGGCATCTGACTGGCACAATATTACATGCATCTGACTGGCACAATATTCCTGGGCTCTGACTGGCACAATATTCCTGGTATCTGACTGGCACAATATTCCGGGGCTCTGACTGGCACAATATTCCTGGGCTCTGACTGTCCCAATATTCCTGGGCTCTGACTGTCCCAATATTACTGGGCTCTGACTGGCCCAATATTACTGGGCTCTGACTGGCCCAATATTACTGGGCTCTGACTGCTCCAATATTGCAGGCATCTGACTGGCACATTATTACTGGGCTCTGAATGGCACAATATTCCTGGTCTCTGACTGGCACAATATTCCTGGTCTCTGACTGGCACAATATTCCTGGTATCTGACTCGCACAATATTCCTGGGCTCTGACTGGCACAATATTACTGGGCTCTGAATGGCACAATATTACAGGCATCTGACTGGCACAATATTACTGGGCTCTGAATGGTACAATATTACTGGGCTCTGAATGGCACAATATTACTGGGCTCTGACTGGCACAATAATACTACGCTCTGAATGGCACAATATTACTGGCATCTGAAAGGCACAATATTACTGGCATCTGAATGGCACAACAATTATGGCATATGTGTGTGTGTGTGTGCGTGGGGGGGGGGGGTAACATTGCGATGGATGGCGGGATTGCATGCAGGGGAGGGGGCAGGGTCCAGGGGGCCCAAGCAAATGCTTGCCCAGGGTCCAATCACTATTAAAGACGGGTCTGACCCCAACGCTAAGTCTAAACCTAACCTTAAATTTAACCCTAATTGAAACTCCTCTGTAAACGAAAGTGGAACTCAGTGCAGTCAAGCAACAGCAGCAGAGTGATGGTAGTGATTTCTGTTCACTTCCGTCGCTCTTGCCGGGCACAAGGCAACATCATATTGGAGGACAAATAAAAATACAAAAAGAGCGCTGTAAGGTATACTGTAATACAAATGTAAGACACCTTTTGGTGAATATGGTGTAGTGATAAAAGTGAAGAGTGAGGCAGGGGAGACTTGTGCGCTCCCCCCGAAGGTTTGCACTCACAAAAATTTTTTGTTTTAGGTAAGCCTTCGCACAGAAATCTGTGTACAGTCGCAGATGTCTTGTGTTTTCCAATCCTCTTCCCATACAGCTCAAATACAGGAAGAAAATGCCCACAAATACAATTAGTGTGAAAAATATATAGCTTTTAATAAACAATAATAACTGCTTACATTGAGGTTCTCAGGTATCCATGACACAGTGGGCGCCACACAGTCAATAAGGTAGAAGAGTCCTTTTGTTGCAGCAGCAAATGGTAGTTAAAACGTAACTAAAAACAATATTATGCCGTCGGATGAAAGCGAAAATGCAAATGCAGGTATGTCCAGGGACGCTACGTGTTTCGCCTTTAATCAGGCTTCAACCAGGTGTCTACATTGCCCATTGGATAAAGTGGCTTTTCTTGTTTCTACAAGGCAATGAACAATACTTTAAACTTGTCTTTTAGTGTACTTCAAATCAAAAGGTTATGTGGGTCTGGAAAAAATGTAAATGTATCAAGGCAATAGTGTCACAGCATAAGACTTTGGTTGGTGACTGCCAGTGCGTTACATTCAGTACAAAATGCTTTAAAAATGTGGTCATCAGTACAAAATTAAAAGTGATGCTGTTCATTCATGAAGCTAAAGACCTGAACAGGTGTTATTTGTGTATATGTTGTATTAATAAAAACTTTGATACACATTTATACTTAAACCCATCGTAGACACTGGTAAAGAAGAAAATGCTTTACATGCTTTGGCTTTAGGGCATCCAACTCCAATATTTTTAAGTGGAGATTTGTTTTTGTATCATGGAGTAGCAACACACTGAACAGCATACCCCTCCATTATTGAAATAGACAGGAAAACACATATTCCTGCACAGATGTGTGACTAATAGCTGTTTAATTAATGTATGTCTATATGTAGAAAAAGTATGTACAAATATATACCACAATGATTTACCGTATTTGCTCGATTATAAGACGACCCTGATTATAAGACGACCCCCCAAACTTTGGATATTCCTTTAGGAAAAAAACTAAAAGCCTGAATGTAAGACTACCCTATAGGAAAAAAGTTAAATTTGTATATATTCACATGTAAATTGCTTTTTTAATAAAAAAAATTATATCAAAAAATGCATTTCTTGTTTTTATTTCCTTTTTATGTGCCAATGCTGCCTCTCTCTTTCCTTTGCCCCAGCTGTGTCTCTCTCCCCCTCCCTTTGACTCCCCCCCTTGTTTCTCTCTGCCCCCTCCCCTAGTTGCTCTGTCTCTCCCCCTCTTGTTGCTCTGTCTCTTCCCCCCTCTTGTTGTTCTGCCCCCCATCCCTCCCCCTGTCTCTCTGCCCCCCATCCCTCCCCCTGTCTCTCTGCCCCCTCCCTCCCCCTGTCTCCCTGCCCCCTCCCTCCCCCTAACATGTAAAAAGATCCCTGGTGGCTAGTGGGGGCAGCCGGGGGATGTCTGCACGATACGTGCAGACATCCTCCATGCTGCCCGACACCTCCGTCTATTATGAAGGACAGCTGTCCGTCATAATAGACGGAGGTGTCGGGCAGCATGGAGGATGTCTGCACGTATCGTGCAGACATCCCCCAGCTGCCCGATTTACCCTGGTGGCTAGTGGCATCATCGCGCAGACATTCCCCTGCTGTTAGAGAGGGGGATCCAGGTCCCCTGCAGCTCTGCTGGGGACCTGGATCCATGTCTTATAATCTGACCTCAATTTGAGGTCAGATTATAAGAAGACCTCGATTATAAGACGAGGGGCAATTTTCAGAAAAAAATTTCTGAAAAAAACCTCGTCTTATAATCGAGCAAATACGGTATGTAAACTTATATTGATATAAAAATTAAAAGTGTGTGTAACTGAACTGAATTTGTCTGTCTACTACACTATTTTAGAAAACTCAGTTTGTAGTTGCTAAAGATTATTTAGCTATTTTAAAGGACAACAAATGTTTTTTTGACCCAGTGGATTACTTGTACTCAGTGGATTACTTGTACTCTATTTCACTCAGAGCATCCCCAGCACCTCCTACTTTCATTCCTGACCCTTTGGCTCAGTTGTGTCGCAAACACAAATGAACCGAGGGGCCGAATGTGGCATCTGAATTGCCTTGCTGACACAGCCTGTATTGGCAATGAAATTCGAAAATGAACTGTGTGTGCTCATGCATGCATGGGCGCGAGCATGTGCAATTGAGGCTTTTAAAATACAGCAGGATCAATGGGAACTACATTTCCCATGATTCTGCGGTGAAGGAAGACTCAGTCGCACGTACCAGGTTGCGCCTTTGCACGCACAGTTCACCGTCAGGCATCTTCCGAATTGCATTGCCGACAAATTGTCAGCAATGCAATTAGGCTGTAAAATTTGGCCCCTGTAGAGCCAAGGGGTCAGGGGAAAAAAATAACAGGGCCTGGGGACTCTATGAATGAAATAAAGTACAAAGTAAGTCCCACCCTCCCAAAACAAAATGTTTAGTTGTCCATGAAAGCAGACATTCAGGCAAAAGTGATACTCATAGCCCAGTATTATCATTAGTATTGTACTGCAGTGCCCTCACATGGAATTTTAGAAAATAGCACATTTATAGCACAATAATATAGTGTGAATAAAATAAAAATGTTAACTCCTATAAGATATATAAAGCGGGATACCATACCAAGACATCATTATAGGCGTTACCATCATCTCGCACTATAATATTATATTTCACAAATATACCTACAGCACAGCAAATCGCATATATACCTACAACGTTGTGATTTAAAAAATCATAAAGTGTATACAAAACAAAAATTGATGGATTAAGAAACAGACTGTATAAAATAAACTGTCAACAATTTTTTGTATGTATAATTAAAAAAATATTAATAATATTACATTTAAAACTCCTAATTAAATATTAACCAAAACTTTTAATAATACAAAAAACTAAACAAAAAAACAAAAATTGAATTAAAATAGTATAAAACAGAAAAATGAGTCAACTGTATTGAGTAGATAGACAAAATTAATACCCAGAGATTTTCCTGGGCCAAAGATCAGAGGGATTTTTAAATTTTTGATATGTGGTTGTTGAAAAGTAATTTTCCTCTGTTATCTCACGCACCCTTACAAGTTATATGTTGTTTTAGAAAAGGACAGTTAAAACTTTCTTTGGATACCCTATACATACAAATAAACTAAAATTTAGTATTAAAAAATACATATGTAATAACAGCATTTTGTGCAGACCTACCTATACCTTTGTGGTCCTTTCACCCCAGTTACCTTGTTGAGCTCTGCAGGGCGATCCTGAGTCTCTGCTACCTGGAAGTTAGGGTACATGACAGCGGCAGTGCCTCCACCCAGCGGGGCATCCAGGGTATGGATGTGGGATCCCACTGGGGAACATATCTGCACAAATAATAAAACTGACACAGATCTAACTTAAATATAACTTTGTAATGCACAGTAAAACACTATGCAAATAAATAACAGAGGAATAAACATAACACAGTAAAATATTTAGAAATGCAATGACCCATATAAACCTCAAACACCCACAATAAATACTGCAGCCCACCCTAGGCTTCACCCTAGAGGAAGTCTGGTACCGTTAGTTGGTGTACATAGTTGGGGCACATAAATATTGTAATCCACAATATGGCTGAAGTTATAATGCAATATTCATCAGGAGGATTTTTTTACTAAAATGTTTTTTTCATTATTTCCCAATAATATTCTACACAACTTGTACATTCTACACAACTTGTGCAACACTAACCCAGTTATCTAAACTAACTGATAAAAAGAAAAAAGAAAAAAAGGAACTTCAGAACCACAGCATGGGCATGGAGGTGTTAACTCTAGTTAAACGACTATATTAACATTATATAATTAATATATTTAGAGAAAAAAAACTTTAAAATTGCACACAAAAAGAATTGAGAAAAACAAAATGAGGGATAAAAGTAGGAAGGAAATTGATCACAGCAACTGTGAGCAGCAAGGGATGGGAAGGGTTAATGTTTTTACAGGAAAGGGCTTTTTTATCACTTGCCTGTCACTCTCTGTGCTTCACAATTTTATGTGAAGTACAGGAAATGAATTGGAGGCAAAGTCAATGCTTTCCAATTCGCATATGATCACATGCCCGGAAACCCACAAATCCAGTCCAGGAACATTGCCTTGGGTGTCCTGGACAGTGGTGGAATTCAGACGGTTTGCACAGGTTCGTGCAAACTTGTTACTAAACATTTCCAAGATCGCCGAACCAGTGCAAGCCAGAGACTCGACTCCCAGCAAAATGAAACAGTGCCAGGAAAATGGACTGTCTCTCAGTCGTGGGAGTCTAGGGGTCATGTGACATCATGGCGCGATGTCACGTGACCGCGTGCACAGCTGTGTGAGCTACCACTCACATCAGCAGCTTTTTTTTTTTTCTTCGGCAATTCATATCTGGTGACTCTATTTCCCTCCTTGGTGCAGGAAAGAAGCCTGCAGGATGGAGCAGACGGCAGGGTGACAGAGCAGCCAGAATGTGAATACTGCAAAAGGAGGGAGGAGGGTTAATGTGCAAAACGAATACAGGCAAATGAAAGGCAAAATGACACTGGCAAATGAAGGGTAAAATAATACTGGAAAATGAATGGCAAAATAATACTGGCAAATGAAGGGTAGAATAATACTGACAAATGAAGGGTAAAATAACACTGGAAAATGAAGGGTAAAATAACACTGGCAAATGAATGGCAAAATAATACTGGCAAATTAATGGCAAAATAATAAAGGCAAATGAATGGCAAAATAAAACACAGAGGACGGCCAGGTGAGTGCTGGGGAAGGGGGGAGGAGGGTGGTGGTATATTAATTGGCAAATTGGCTGTGGCATATTAATGGGCAGATTGGCTGTGGCATATTAATGGGTAGGCTAACAGTGGCAAATTAATGGGAAATTGGCTGTGGCATATTAATTGGCAATCTGGCTGTGGTATATTAATGGGAAGGCTTATAGTGGCATAATGAGAAAATTGGCTGTGGCATATTAATGGACAAATTGGCTGTGGCCAAAGTGATGCTGTCACATGTTCTGTGGGGCACAGTAACTATGGGGGAAAGTGACACTGTGGCAGTTTTCTGCAGGGGCAGCTCAGTGGGGCAAATTGACACTGTGGTCCTCACACATTCTGCCGCCTCACCCCCCCTCACACACACTCTGCCGCCCCATGTCCCTGTGCTGCCCCATGTTCCCCTCACACACACACAAATTGTATAAATGTACTGTCTGCTATTCAGGATTTATGCATTTACTGCTCATAGCCATGATATACCAAGTTTATATATTTATTGCTTCATTGCCATGATATAACAAGTTTATCTATTTATTGCTTCATTGGCATGATATACCAAGTTTATATATTTATTGCTTCATTGGCATGATATACCAAGATTATATATTTGTTGCTTCATTGGCATGATATACCAAGATTATATATTTGTTGCTTCATTGGCACGATATAGCAAGTTTAGGAATTCAATGCTAAATTTGCAGATGTTAATTAAATGACATTTTGGCACTAAATAAATGTGAAAAATAATAATAATCATACTAACTCAGAGGCCTTTTCAAGTTTAGTGAACTGGAATTTGAAATTCAAGACCAGAATATCAAAACTGAAAGCATAGCTTGCTTAGAGAATTCTTCCAGCTTGTCTATTTTGGCCTTAAATTTCAAATTCACTTTGAATTCAGTTTAAATAACCCACATTATATAAATTGTAGAACATGTTTTGCTGTTTAGCACAAAGCTTAGTTATTATTTTTATTTTGACATTAGAGAAAAGAATATTACACCATGCTTGAAAGTAGGAACTGGTTACTGCATTTTTTGAATCCCACCATTGGTCCTGTACCCATTACAGACTGGCTGGATGTGCGCACGGAGCGCCCTGCTGGTTTACCTACATGAAGAGTTAACTCGTCATAAGGTCGTAAACAACACGGCTCTTATAACAGGTTAACTAGTCCTAAGGTCGCAAAGGGGTTAATAGCTAAGAACAAGAGCATAAAAACACAATGAAATCAATAAAAATTTGAGAGTGCACTCTATGAACTAGATCAGTAGAACAGATAGTAAACCATATCAAAAAGAAATTCTTAGGTTATCCCATAAAACTGTCGATTTTTAGAAAGCTGTCCGAATACAAATGGTATAATGATCGCCTTAGAGATGAGATGGAATAAACTGCTCCAAAAATCAAACACAATGATCTTCAGTTGTGAGCTGTGGAAAACTGAGCAAGGGAAAAATAAATAAAATCTGCGGTTGCTGGATGAGGCAGTGAAATAATCCAAATGATGGGGGCTGGATGATGGAGGGACTACCACCAGTAATTTCACCCTCTAAGATGGAAATCAGGACCGGGGCCTTCAAATGCATCCTTTAAATCCAGGCCATGAATCAGCTTATTGTACCAATCCAAAAAATTACAAGCTGTAGACAGGGCCGGACTGGGAACAAAAAACCAGCCCTGGAAAAAAATTGTATACCAGCCCCATAGCATAACACAGGGCTCGACAAACCCCGGGCGCCAGGTCGCCATGGCGACTAGGAAATTGTACCTGGCGCCTGGGTAGGATCAGCTGCACATGGCGCTCCACCGTCCTGAGGTTAGATTAAAAAAAAAAAGTATTATTCTTTCGCAGCGCTGTAGTGTCGGATCGGCGGGTGTCACATGACATCCCACCAATCAGCAGTAGCATGCAGACCGTCTGTGCCTGTGTGACAGGCATGGACCAAGCTGCAGTAGAAATCCCCCTCCCGTGCAATAAGGTAAAACAGCAGGGAGGGGGAGTCACTTTTTTTTTCTTCTCTTTTCTTTAGAAAAAAATAACAACCTGATGGCTTATGTGTGTGTGTCTGTGAGTGACTGACTGTCTCTGGATGTGTGTGGATCTGACTGACTAACTGTCTCTGGATGTGTGTGGATCTGACTGACTGACTCTGGATGTGTGTGGATCTGACTGACTGTCTCTGGATGTGTGTGGATCTGACTGACTAACTGTCTCTGGATGTGTGTGGATCTGACTGACTGACTCTGGATGTGTGTGGATCTGACTGACTGTCTCTGGATGTGTGTGGATCTGACTGACTAACTGTCTCTGGATGTGTGTGGATCTGACTGACTGACTCTGGATGTGTGTGGATCTGACTGACTGTCTCTGGATGTGTGTTGAGACTGACTGACTGACTGTCTCTGGATGTGTGTGGAGACTGACTGACTGACTGTCTCTGGATGTGTGTGGAGACTGACTGACTGTCTCTGGATGTGTGTGGAGACTGACTGACTAACTGTCTCTGGATGTGTGTGGATCTGACTGACTGACTCTGGATGTGAGTGACTGACTGACTCTGGATGTGTGTGGATCTGACTGACTGTCTCTGGATGTGTGTGGAGACTGACTGACTGACTGTCTCTGGATGTGTGTGGAGACTGACTGACTGACTGTCTCTGGATGTGTGTGGAGACTGACTGACTGTCTTTGCATGAATGTGACTGTCTTTGTATGAATGTGACTGACTGACTGTCTCTGTATGAATGTGAATGACTCTGTGTGTGTGTGTGTATGTATGGTTTTGTGAATGTGCCGTTGTCTGGCTCCTAGATTTTTTTTCTGGCTCCTAAAAGTAAATTACATTTGTCAAGCCCTGGCATAACATTTTTAAACCAGCCCCATAGCATAATATAATTTTTTTGTTCAAAAAAGGGGAAACCATGCATGTTTTAAAAACACATCTGAACAGAGTATTATTTATAGATAAGACTGATATATAAGCCTGCCTAGGGCAATATATATATTGAGTTATTTGAATTGCCCTGTGCAGAGGTATATATCGGAGCAGTGTGTGAGACATATCCTTGTGTACATATTTCTGTAGCCTCTCTCTCTCTCTCTCGTAGCGTCTCTCTCTCTCTCTGTCTCTCTCTCTCTGTCTTTCTCTCTCTGTATCTCTCTCTGTCTCTCTCTCTCTCTCTCTGTCTCTCTCTCTCTCTGTCTCTCTCTCTCTGTCTCTCTCTCTCTGTCTCTCTCACTCTCTCTCTCTCTGTCTCTCTCTCGCTGTCTCTCTCTGTATCTCTCTCTGTCTCTCTCTCTCTGTCTCTCTCTCTCTGTCTCTCTCACTCTCTCTCTCTCTGTCTCTCTCTCGCTGTCTCTCTCACTCTCTCTCTCTCTCTCTCTCTCTCGCTGTCTCTCTCTGTCTCTGTATCTCTCTCTGTCTCTCTCTCTCTGTGTATCTCTCTCTGTCTCTCTCTCTCTCTCGGAGCCTCTCTCTCTTGTAGCGTCTCTCTCTCTCTCTTGTAGCGTCTCTCTCTCTCTCTTGTATCGTCTCTCTCTCTCTCTCTTGTAGCGTCTCTCTCTCTCTCTCTCTCTCTTGTAGCGTCTCTCTCTCTCTCTCTCTCGTAGCGTCTTGCTCTCTCCTGTAGTGTCTCTCTCTCAGTTCTGTAGTGTCTCTCTCACCTCTCCCCTTCCCCTGTAGTGTCTCTCGCTCTCCCCTTCCTCCTGTGGTGTCACTCTTACCCCCCTTCCCCCTGTGGTGTCACTCTTACCACCCTTCCCCCTGTGGTGTCACTCTTACCCCCCTTCCCCCTGTGGTGTCACTCTTACCCCCTTTCCCCCTGTGGTGTCACTCTTACCCCCCTTCCCACAGTGGTGTCACTCTTACCCCCTTTGGTGTCACTCTTACCCCCCTTCCCACAGTGGTGTCACTCTTACCCCCCCTTCCCACAGTGGTGTCACTCTTACCCCCCCCCCTTCCCACAGTGGTGTCACTCTTACCCCCCCCTTCCCACAGTGGTGTCACTCTTACCCCCCCCCCCTTCCCACAGTGGTGTCACTCTTACCCCCCCCTTTCCCCTTGTAGTGTCACTCTTTCCCCCTCCCCCCCTTTCCCCTTGTAGTGTCACTCTTTCCCCCTCCCCCCTTTAGTGTCACTCTTTCCCCCTCCCCCCGTAGTGTCACTCTTTCCCCCTCCCCCTTTAGTGTCACTCTTTCCCCCTCCCCCCCGTAGTGTCACTCTTTCCCCCTCCCCCCCGTAGTGTCACTCTTCCCCGTAGTGTCTCTTCCCCCTTCCCCGTGCTCTCACTCACCCTGCTGTCTCTTCCTCCTCACCGCACCGCGCAGGAACTGCTGCCGCAACATCCGGCGGCAGCAGGCGAATTTCTTAAAGAGGCGGCAGCCTCCGAACTTCTTAAAGTGTCCTGCCGCCACTTTAAGAAATTCGCCTGCTGCCGCCGGATGTTGCAGCAGCCGAACTTCTCATAGTGGTGGTTGCCGCCGCTTGGCTTTAAGTGGCCAAGGCGGCCCCGGAGCAGGCGGCCCACCGGGATTTTTCCCGGTATCCCGGTGGGCCAGTCCGGCCCTGGCTGTAGAAGTAGCATAGACGCCGAACTAACTCAAAACACACAGGACTTGGATGTCAGCTAGGATGCAGACTGGATGAGCATGGTTACACTCTCTCTCTATATGAGATTAAAAAGTTGGACTTAACCATAAGAGTACTGGTGTGGATTGGAACATCTAGTGTTGCCAGTAACATCAAAATTGGAAACACTGTTTGTCATTCAGTAACTTGTGACACTGAATGAATATCAAACTCGATAAATGGTCTGCAGCTTTTAAATGAGAAATTTTGATATACTGCTTTGGGAATTACATTTCCTATTATGTTCAGCCAGCCAAAAGCTACCTTAGCATCATATGAAATGTAGTCTATAGTAGGCTGCACAGATCCTTGCTAACTTTGCTACCTTACTTCTGCATGGATGATATATGCAGCTGTTGCAGCTCCTCTCTACTGCTGGGGCTTTATGCAAAGAACTGGCCTCATGAGCAGTTTTTCTTTTAATAAAATGCCCTTTATAACACTGGCAGTCCTAACATTTAATTATTTTTTTCACTATATTATTTTTACTATTACCCTAACTCTAGCCCTTACACTAAACCACTAATTGAAGAAATTGTTTATTTATTTTTTTATTTAAAAGAATTCTAGAGCCTAGTAGCTCCTGGCCAAAGCTGGATAGGGTGACCCAGGGGAGGGCTGGCAGCCTTAGGCCTGGGGGGCAAATCCAGTCAAGTGGCCCATTGCATCATCGAATCGCCTCCCCATCCACGGCCATCTTTTCCTTGTTTTATAACGAATATTGCCAGGATTTTCCCCCACAATATGCCAGGATTTGCCATTTAATATGCTAGAATTTTCCCTTACAAAATGCCAGGATTATGCCCCTCAGTATGCCAGGATTATGCCCCTCAATATGCCAGGACTTTCTCCTCAATATGCCAAGATGATGCCCCCTCAATATGCCAGGATTTTCCCCTAAATATGCCAGGATTATGCCCCTCAATATGCAAGGATTATGCCGCTCAATATGCCAGGATTATGCCCCTCAATATGCCAGGATTATGCCCCTCAATATGCCAGGATTTAGACACCCAATATGCCAGGATTTTCCCCTCAATATGCCAAGATGATGCCCCCTCAATATGCCAGGATTTCCCCCTCAATATGCCAGGATTATGCCCCTCAATATGCCAGGATTTAGACACCCAATATCCCAAAATTTGGGCACCCCCCCCCCCCTACCCACGTTGCACACCTACGACATGACCCATAACCCACGTTGCACACCAGGACATGCCCCATCACCACATTTACATGCCTCCATCACCCCATTACATACACATTTCCAATATTATTTGCCATTAATATTCCCCAGCCAATTTGTCCCATAATATGCCAGTGTTATTCTGCAATTTAATATGACTCAGTAAATTTGCCCAATAATATTCCAAGGTTATCTGCAATTTAATATGCCCTTGCTAATTTGCCCAATATTCCAGTGTTAATTGCCATTTAATATTCCCCAGCCATTTTGCCCAATAATATGCCAGTCTTATTCTGCCATTTAATATTCCCCAGACGATTTGTCCAATAATATGCCAGTGTTATTCTGCCATTTAATATTCCCCAGCCAATTTGCCCAATAATATGCCAGTCTTATTTGCCATGTAATATGCCCCAGCCAATTTGCCCAATATGCCAGTCTTATTTGCCATGTAATGTGCCCCAGCCAATTTGCCCAATAATATGCCAGTCTTATTTGCCATGTAATATTCCCCAGCCAATTTGCCCAATAATATGCCAGTCTTATTTGCCATGTAATGTGCCCCAGCCAATTTGCCCAATAATATGCCAGTCTTATTTGCCATGTAATATTCCCCAGCCAAATTGCCCAATAATATGCCAGTGTTTTTTTGCCCCCCCCCCCCCCCCTCTTACCTTTTTACCTGGTGGCTAGTGGCAGGACTTCCCTGGTGGCTAGTGGCAGGAGGACTTCCCTGGTGGCTAGTGGCAGGAGGACTTCCCTGGTGGCTAGTGGCAGGAGGACTTCCCTGGTGGCTAGCGGCAGGCAGCATGGTCCCTCCACGCTGCCTGTTCGGCCTCCCGGTGGTTGTGCCGACAGGTCACGTGATCGGCGCGCGTCTGACGTCAGAGCGCCGATCACGTGACTGTCGGCACTTCCGTGTCGGCACACTGCACGGGGAGCCGAACAGGCAGCACGGAGGTTTCTCTGTGCTGCCTGTTCAGCTCCCCGTGCAGCCTTGCAGGCAGAGCGGAGGTGAGAGGGGATCTTCCGATCCCTTCTCACCTCAGTCTCTGCCTGCAAGAACGTTTTTTTTTTGTTTGTTTTTTAAACACTGGCCCAGCGGCCGTGTTTTACATAACTTAGGGCGGCCTGGGGGGCAATTGCCACCCTGCCCCCCGGCCCAGCCCGCCCCTGGGGTGACCACATTTTAGTTTTTCCATTTATGGACGCATTTTATATGATATAAACTATTAGGATACTTTGGGAACCATGTAGATTTCAGATCGAAAAATATATTTATAATATACATACAGTCATTTTCAGACAGGAGCACTTTAAGCCCCTCTAGTTACCAGACAAGTGGTTTAAAGGCATTTTTTTTTCTTTTGACACTCAGTTCTTATATATTAAACAATTATTGTTTCTTTGGATTGTAGTAAAACATCATGGTGCCTTTTATTTCGTAAGTATAATACTTCTTGCTTAATACATGCGTATTTTAAGTATGGGGTTTATATGTGTGTAAGGGGAGTATTGCCCAAGAATCTAAAAGTGTGGTCCTAGACAACAATCCCTGTGGAACTAGCGCCAACGCATAAACGAACAAGACATACATGATGAACGAAACGGACAGACAACATGAAACATAAGATGATTCTATTACTGACGTCTACAAGCATCCTGCTCAACTTCTGGGGAGGGTATTAGTCTTAAGTTAGAGTGCCTCTTCTAACTTCCTGTTATTTCCTTATTCTGCAGATCGGGGGCCTAACTTAAGTGCCACGTTACTGCTGTTTGTTTTCCTTCCTATCTAAAATCCCTAGCCATTTATTCCACATTTGATGTTTTGAGTTATCAAAGTGAGACCAGACATATTTACCTTTCTCCATTTTAAACTGGAAGAGTACCTGAGCACAGATCATTGCCCAGACTATAGCCTCTGAAGATTTCCAACTCCTTACTATCATTAGCTTTGTCTCAGCTAAGATGTGATGCATTTTTTTTTCTTCTCTTGCCATTTGAGGGATATATCTATCCCTCTATCAACTCTGTTAGGCTAGTGATCCCACTGTTACTCCAGTCTCGGAGCTGTAAGTTATCTATTAGACCAGTGAGGGTGATCAGCGGTAAATTTATGTGGATGCTATTTTCAAGGCCTGTTCTGTTTCCGTATCTGGTCCAGCACTTTATTAAGAGATTCAGTATTGCGCTAGTTCCCAATGAGGGTTATCGTTTTCTTTCTTTAGTTCTACCATCCTTAATTTTCCAAAAGTAGGGCAGTATCCCTCTGTGTTCTTTAACCGCGTCGTCCTCCAAGGCGTACCAACTCTCCCTTTGAGCTTGGTTACTTAGAGTGATCAAGATGTGTTGGAGGCAGATTGCCTGGTATTGTTCTGTAACATCAGGCATCCCAAGTCCCCCTCGTCTTCCATCTTTCGCCAGGAGCTGTAAGCTCAGTCTGGGTTTTTTCCCGGACCATATAAAATTAGATAGGGAGGATTGCACCAACTTCAGCCAGCTTTGGGGGACATTCAAAGGTACCATACAAAAAATATAGCTTAATTTGGGCATTATATAAGACCTTATGATGTTTATTTTCCCACTCCAAGATATTTCGAGGTTTCTCCATTTTTTCAGTTTATCGTTGATTTCTCTGAGCATGGGCATAATGTTCATTTCCATCATGGTGGTTGGGTTCTGCATGATCACTATGCCCAAGTGTTTGAATGTTTTCTTTGTCCAATTAAAATCATACGCTGTTTGAAGTTCCAATCGGGTAGATCTATGGACATTGGCAGATATCACTGTTGTTTTCCCTGGATTCAATTTATAGTTAGAGAAAATGCTGTATTTACTAATACTCTGCAGCAATTCTTCTAGGGATGCCTGTGGTTCCCTGATGGTTATCAAAATGTCATCTGCATACAGCATGATTTTCAAAGTTTCATTTTTAGTTTGGAACCCCACAATCTTAGGATTGTCTCTTATACTCTTTGCCAGTGGTTCCACTGTGAGCATGTACAAAAGGGGTGAAAGCAGGCTGCCTTGTCTGGTTCCACAGTTTATTTTGAACCATTGAGATTGGATCCCTTGTCCAGTGATTCTACCTATAGGGACAGAATATAGAGCAATAATTGCCTTCTTGATTTTACCGGAGAAGCCGAAAGCATTTAGGGTTGCTTCTATAGTTCCATCCCACCCTATCAAAGGCCTTTTCGGCGTCTAATGGGAGGGTGAGAGTGGGAATCTTCTCTCGCTGGATCTTTTCAAAGAGGTTGATTATTCTGCGGATGTGGCTTGAGGAGGTATGGCCTGGTATAAACCCTACCTGGTCTTTATGGACCAAACAGGTTATCACTTTCTTGATTCTTTCTGCTATGACCCCTGAGTATAATTTCGAATCGACGTTCATTAATGAAATTGGTCGGTAGCTAGTGACATCTTCCGGTGTGTCATGCCCCTCTGGCCCTTACCTGCAGTTCCAGTAGTCCCAGGCATCCAGCAAGTCCCTTAAGTAATCCGCGATCGCGGAGTAGGCCGAAGCCGGGGCCTGTAGTACAATCTTCTATCCGCGATCGCGATCGCGGTAGGCCGAAACCAGGGCCTAGAGTTTCTACAAGCCCAGGATGCATCCTCCAGACTTCACCCCAATCAAGGGGAACCTATTTCCAGCTGTAGGAGGGAGGTAAACTCTGCCAAATCTCCTATTAACTCCAAGCACAGAGATAGAGGGGTATGTGCTAGAAAAGCACACCCCTCTAACATCCAATCAAGTGAGGAGCTTGTCCCACTGAGGGGAGGAGTGGAGACCCACAGCACTATAAAAACCCCTCAAACTGTTTCTTCATTGCTCCAGTGTTCCAGAGCTTTGGTTCCTGTTTGTCCTTGGACTTCAGTCTCCAGTTTCCCCTTTGTTGCTGTGCTACAGTATATCTTTTGGATTTCCCGTTACCTGACCTTTGGCTTGCCTTCTGGATTACCCTGTTTGCCTGAACCCTGACCCCTGTTTGGATTACTACTCTTTGACCGCTGCCTGCCCTGATCTATTGGACTGTTTCCTGACTTCGCTTTTTGGATTATCCTTTTGTGGCACTCTCGTGCTCCTATCCTTACCAGGGTGCTCTGCCTATATATACTTGTGGACCACCTGGTAAGGGTTACCAGCAAGAGATAGCATCCCCTGCTCTATGCTCCGAAAACCTCAATCTTGACACGGTGCCTTCCTTTGTTTCACAATAGTCACAATATTAGCTTTAAGTATTTCTTCGGGGATGACTTCTTTTTCCATGAATTCATTAAACATATTTTTCAGGTCTTCACAGATGAAATCCTTGTAGGTTTTTATAAAAGACGTTATCGTACCTGTCCGGGCCTGGGGCTTTTTTCTTTTTTAGCCTTTCTACCCCTTTCTTTACTTCCGCTGTCAAGACTGGTTTATTTAACCGGTCAAGCTGTTCTTGTGATAATTGGTTCAGCTTTTTATCTCTATAAAATTCTTGGGCATTTAAATTTTCTGCTGTTTTGGGCAAATTATATAGATCTTTATAATACTGGGTAAAGGCCTGACCAATTTTGTCAGGACTAAGTCTGGTCTCCATTTTTCAAATGGGCAATTTGGCTGTGGCATATTAATGGCACAATAATACTGTCGTATTAATGGGCAAATTGGCTGTGGCATGTTGATGGCAAAATAATACTTACATATTAATGGCAAAATAATAGTCATATGGACAAATTGGCTGTGGCATATTAATGGCAAAATAACACTGGCGTATTAATGGGCAAACTATGGCATATTTAATGGACAAACGGTGGCATATTTTAATAGGTAAACTGGCTGTTCCATATGTTAATGACTGTGGCATGTTAATTGGTGCCTGACGCTGGTTTATTTTAATTGGCAAAGTGATGCTATGGCATGTTCTGTGGGGCACAATAGCATGTAATATGGGGGAAAGTGACACTTTGGCTTGTTCTGCAGGGGCAGTTCTGTGGGACAAAGTGACACAGTGGCATGCCAAATTGTGTGGGTGCAATATGAGTGCAATCCAAGAGCTGTGGGTACTGTATGGTGCTGTGTTAAGTTCTTTAGGTGCAAGGTGGGTGCAGAGGAGGGGATAAAAACAAGAAATAAAAATTTTCAATAACATTTTTATTATATATGAAAATAGTTGAATAAATATTAAATAGTTCATATAAGTATAAATGGAACTAGTGAGAGAGAAAGTGATGTCTCTGGTCTATTCACTAAAATTTGACTTTTGAGGTCGACTTTAATTTTTGAGACTAAGTCAAACTTGGTGGTGCCAAATTTGACTTGGATCTGCATTATAAAACCCTCCTCTTGTGAAAGTGGTGGGTGACAATTCATAGGGAGGGTAAGAGAGGGCCCTTGCCCATCCCTGAAATTCAAACAGGTCCACTGGAACAGCAGCAAGGGAGGCAGAAGATATAGGCTATTTAGGGTAGGCTAACTAGACATAGATAGCAGAAAGCATATCTTGCAGACAGGGGAGTGCAGCAAAAAAAAGTTTTTAATTCTCCTCCTTGCTCGCAGAGTGGTTTGGTCTGCTCTCTTCCTCTTGTTTTACATGCATATAGTCCCTGCCTTGTCAGAGACACAAGGTAGTCTATTTCAAAAATGTATGCAGCTAGAGTTAGTTGGTCTGGTATGATTTCATAGGAAAGTGAGTACTCAACAATGGTACTGCAGCTGCTGTGGAATGCCCATCTTCTGATTCTCAGCTATCCATTTGGATATGTGAACATCATAAGAGCTACAAAAGCAGCACCTAGGGTCACAATGGTCAATACTGCATAGTTTTGGATCCAAAACTTTTTTTTACCACTCTTTTTTGTAATACCTCAGAATGTTTTCTATGTATCACAGATCTACACTTGACAACATTAACTTATTTTGACGACAAATCCCAATATTAGCAATATTGCTAGTTTATTTTTATGGGAATAGTATCTAAAGGCTGTGTGAGGGGGGCAACACTAAGTCTACAGTACAAATTCTAACATATTTATAATATATGACTATAACTACAATAATATGCAGCCATCTATATTGCTAGGTGAATTTCATGGGAATTGTAGTTATAGACTGGGGTTGTGGTGGCCTACATTACACTGCACACTGTGTTGTTGACTGCATCTCCCATGATATACAGCCAGCCATTAATGCATGAACACCACGGGAATTGTAGTCCAGGGTAGATGTGACTAATCTTTACCACACCAGTTATTGTAAACTAAGGTTCCCATGATGCTAATGTACATGCTGGTCTGTTGTCATACAACGTTGTCATACAAGGTTTCCTATAAATGGATAACTAGCATTTGCCTCCCATCAGGAAACTTCTCTCTTGGGCAAAACAAGGTAGACAATGGAAAGGAGGTTAGGAGGTACTGGGGTGCAACAGGGCAAAGGTGACCCTTTGGAAAACAATTCTGTGGATACCCATGCTGGTGAGACTATGCAAATTGTAGGAATGGTAAATTAAATAATGGAAACATTTACAAAACTAAGATTTTGAATAATTTATTATTGGTTGCACTGCCTGGGGGCTCAGGTCAGAGAAAAAAAGCTAGCTAGCAGAGGTGCTGGCTGGGGAGTTCAAAAAATCTCCCCTCACCAGCCCTCTGCACAAATGCTGTGGCATGCCCTGGATGTGCAATATGGGTGATACAGTAAATCCTGGCTGTGCAATGAGGGTTATGGGGCATATCCTTGTTGTGCAATGTGATTGATGAGGCATGTTCTGTGTGCTGTGTGCTGGGGTAAATCTGGCCACATTTCGGGCTGGGTCAGTCTATAATTGGTACCCCCGTTAGTGAAAACTTTAAACAATTGAGGCAAAACTTGTCATTATCACATGTGCATGCACGTGCATGCCAAGGACCTCAATTCATGAAAGCAGGAAAGTTCATGGAGGGTACACAATAACGCTGCCAAATTAGTGGCAAAAGAACACTGGCATATTATTGGTCAAATTGGCTGGGGAATATTAATAGCTAATACTGGCATATTAATTGGCTAATTGACTGGGGCATATTAATAGTTAATACTAGCATATTAATTGGCAAATTGGATGGGGCATATTAATAGTTAATACTGGCATATTACTTGGCAAATTGACAGGGGCATTTTAATAGATAATACTGGCATATTATTGGTCAAATTGGCTGTGGCATCTTAATAGCTAGTACTGGCATATTCATTGGCAAATTTACTGGGGCATATTAATAGCTAACACTGGCATATTAATTGGCAAATTTACTGAGGCATATTAATAGTTAAGACTGGCATATTAATTGGCAAATTTGCTGGGGCATATTAATAGTTAATACTGGCATATTACTTGGCAAATTGACTGGTGCATATTAATAGTTAATACTGGCATATTAACTGGCAAATTGGCTGGGGCATATTAATGGTTAATACTGGCACATTAATTGACAAATTGTCTGGGGCATATTAATAGTTATTACTGGCATATTAATTGGCAAATTGACTGGGGCATATTAATAGTTAATGCTGGCATATTAATTGCAAATTGACTGGGGCATATTAATGGCAAAATAATACTGACATATTAATTGGCAAATTGACTGGGGCATATTAATTGTTAATACTGGTATATGTATTGTCAAATTGGCTGGGGCATATTAATAATTTATACTAGCATATTAATGGCAAGATAATACAGCCATTTTAATTGGAAAATTGACTGAGGCATATTAATAGTTAATACTGGCATATTAATAGTTAATACTGGCACATTTATTGTCAAATTGGCTGGGGCATATTAATAATTAATACTAGCATATTAATTGGAAAATTGGCTGGGGCATATTAATGGCAAGATAATACTGGCATATTAATTGGAAAGTTGACTGGTGCATATTAATTGTTAATCCTGGCATATTAATTGGCTGGGGCATATTAAATGGCAAAACAATACTGACATATTATTGGGAAAATTGGCTGTGGTTATTAATGGCAGAATAATACTTGCATATTATTGGGCCAATTTCCTGTGGTTATTAATGGAAAAATAATACTGGCTTATTATTGGGCAAATTGGCTGTGGCTTACTAATGGCAAAATAACACTGGCATATTACTGTGAACATTTAATGGCATATTAATGGCAAAATAACACTGGTATGTTAATTGGCACATTGGCTGTGACCTATTATGGGGCAAACAGTGGCATTCTAATACTTAATGGGCATCTAGCTGGGAAATATTTTAATGGCCATACTGTGGCATATTTACTGGACATACTGTGGCACATTTTAATCAGCAAACTAACACTGGCATATGTTAATGGCAAAGTGACTGTGGCATGTTAAAGGAACACTAATTCTTATATTTTACTTGTGCTTCTAATATAGTGGTGATGAACTGGCCTGTACTTTTGATAGTACATGCCAGTTTATCCTCTGACTGGCAGCTGCCATGCTTTCATAGGAAGCAGACAGCCGTTTGGTCAGTTATTGGCTCTCTCTGCTAGCACCAGGGTCGTCCACTTACTCCTGGGGGCCCAAGGCAGCTGCCCAGTGGACCCGATGCCCATGCACATCCATAACTACTACCTGCATTATGCGATCAGCACTGATCGCATAGTACAGGTGCGTTTAGAATGCGGACACAGAGGTGCCTGCCTGTGTCACGTAAGGAGGGAAATCTCTGCCCTCTCACAGAGCATGTTAGAGCACCGGATGTCCGTAATATTAGTGTGTGTGTGTTTAAGTCTGACTGTGTAAGTCTGTGTGTGTAAGCGTGTCTATCTGACTGTAAGTCTGTGTGTCTATGTGTGTCAATATTACTGTGTAAGTTTGTGTGTGTAAGTGTGTCTTTCTGACTGTGTAAGTCTGTGTGTGTAAGTGTGTATATTTGACTGTGTAAGGTTGTCTGTGTAAGTCTGT